>JAFBJR010000026.1:54137-232456 GCA_016785285.1 Brachirus orientalis
ACACAAATGTTGTTTTTTCTTGGCTATTCCCCCCCCCCCCCCCATTGGCTCAGTTGACGATACAAAATTTATCAGCTTGACAGAATTGCAAGGCTTTTCCCCTAACCACTTCCACTCTTAATCCCTACTAAGTTTCCCCCTTTGTCATTTCCTCTGTCTTGCTGCTGCAGCCAGCTATGTAAAGTCCTTGGAAACGGCCTCTATGAAATTGGGGGCTGACATGAGAATAGTGAAGGTGCAAATGATGGAGAAGAGAGAGAAAGCCACCAGGCACAGCCGGTCCACTACTGCCGCAGCAAACTTCCACTCACTGCAAATGGCCTCAGCCTCATCCTGATCCCGAAAGCGTTGGGCTATGTACGACACCTCTTGCAGGATACGCTGGATCTCTGGTGGGGGAATTCCAACACCCATAACCAGGCCTCCAGTGCCACTGCCAACTCCTCCAGGAGGCTCAGCTTCATCGCTGGGGGAACCATATGCACGTCCACCTAATGCTACACCAGAGTCACTAGAGGGAGGACAGTGTGGGTTCTCTATGGGGTGGTAATTACCAAAGTAGAGGCTCATAGAACCGTTGGATGTGCCTGTGGGGCATGGGGGGCAGGACGCCTGAGCGAGGGGTACAGTGAGGCTTGGTACTGTTCCCATCTCTATGGAGCTGGTGCTAGAGTGGTGCCGGGAGGAGTGACGGTACCTGTAACTGGGTCGCTTGCGCTCATCTCCAGGTTGTTTCATACGAAGAAACCAGGCACACCAGTTTAACAGAACCACTC
Organism: Brachirus orientalis; assembly: GCA_016785285.1. Lineage (NCBI taxonomy): Eukaryota > Metazoa > Chordata > Actinopteri > Pleuronectiformes > Soleidae > Brachirus > Brachirus orientalis. The sequence continues at coordinate 54,914 of JAFBJR010000026.1, forward strand.
GAACCTGATGAGACAAAAACAGTGTCAGCACACATAAACAGAACAATTAAAAACAAAATAAATTTAAAAAACATGTCACTTTCACTAACTCACCCATTTAGGCATCTTCCCTCCCTGTGGGTCATGATGGTGAAACTGTAGGACTACAACAGTCACCACCACAGACATTCCCACAATCATCATGGTGCTGGCAAAGTACTGGGCTGCAAAAAACATCAACATGCTTTTTTTTTTTCTCAGTTAAAAATTAGGTCAAGCGTTATAGTGAATGTTTTTCTTGCATTGCAGCCTCTTTGAACTAGCCCATTTGTAACTAGTAATAAACACATGTACAAGATAAAAAGGCTATTCCATAGTCAAGCACATAAAGAAAGATAAAGGTAAAAATAAAGATAAAGATTAACTAAGACAGAGGAAGGAAAATGTGTGCAAACATTTTACAAAACTGAGAATAGAGGTAAAAAGTAAAAACAGAGGGATGTTAACCCACATCAAGGAACAGTGGGAGAGCACTAACACAGCACTCTACACTCTTCCAGAATATACTTAATGTATATACACATGCATGTGCAAGAAGTATGTGAATTCCCAACGACTGTGAAAAAGAAAAGTTACTGCAGTGGCAGCAAAGTCAAACTTCAGATCACCTCATGAGGTCAGGGCTTGTGAAGGAAAAAAGAGGGAGGGAACTCAATCAAGAGAAGATGGCTTTGGAAGACGGGAAAGAAGGTAATAAAATGAAAAAGTCGAATTAAGAGCCAGGACACTAAAAATAGTGTTAGAGTTTATGAGAGTTGAAAGGACATTTCATGTGTCCTCACTGCTTTGTGGTCAGTCACTAATGAGTTTATTGTGACAATAACAGAAAATATGATGTATATAATTCCAAACATCAGTTACAAATGACATTGCTTTTCATTTTTAACTACCCTAAATAAAAATGTATTAAAATGGATTCAAATGAACACAGCCAAATTGTCTTGAACTGGTTAAGATCACTCTAAAGGCATTGATTAACTGAAACAAAATAAACAGACTTATAGTATGTGGTGATTTTGGGCTGATGATAAAAGAACTATGGCCTGATTTTGGTCATGGCACTAGATATATAACATATTTACACTCAAGTTACAGCAGCTACAATAAGTCACATCCACCTTCAGCTACAGTGTTGTAAAGAGACATGAGTCATTTTAACAAGGCTCCTAAAAGTGTCCCAGTTGGCCTTGTGTTTAGGTCAGAGTGAATAAAAACGGATTAATCCCTATAATAATGACAAATTTGTCAAGCATTTCTTCAAGGCAGTTAGATTTAACTGTGTTCAGAATGAAACATGGTTTTTAACTGTACTGTCCAGCAACTTAAGTAGGCAGTTCGGTTGGCTCGGTTGGCCTTCTGTTGTCAAATCTGTACTTTGATTTCATATTAGCACCAACCCAATACAGGGGCTTACCACTCACCCCACAGCAGAAACTGCCAAGAGAACAGATCACGGCCCACATAGTACCCAAACAGAATGTGCAAGAGTGAGTCACAATCCCAGTCCCAGGGGCGTCTCAGACAGCCTCACCCAGAGTGCCCACCTCAACCCAACCACGGGAAGTTATCAATTAGGGTAATTAGTTACGATGTTTGGGAGGAAATATAATGCATCATCAGCATTAAGGCTGATTTATGGTCCAAACTGGTTGTTTGGATACCTTTAATATTTTTATTTTGTCAAACTGCAGCAGCAAGTGGCTCTGTGAATACGGCAACATGAGAAGAAGTTATCACAACAGTGACAACATGGCAGATCACATTGATTTTCTGTGAGCTTTCCATCTGGTAATTCAGAAAAATGTTTCTGGTGACCACTGCATTTTCTTTGTTTCCTTCAACATTTTCACCAGTGTTCTTCCTTCATCCTCTTGTCTACTGCCTACATTGACATGCCTACTGATGACACAATGGTTTGCACGGAAAAAAGCAAGTATTTTTCGGTTCTCACCAGGAACTAGCTTTAAGGATCCAGACCTGTTCTTTTTCAGTGTGAATCAGCCAGCCAGGTTTAAACTTTGGTTCAAATACAAGAACCACAAAGGAGCTGTGCCAATGTAAAAGCCTTGTCTGAGAGCTTTCACCCCAAAGGTTATTATTTGCCCATTCCCCCATCTTGGTGTCTTCAACCATTATCTCTTCTTCCATCATTATTTCCTTCCTTACCTTCCTACTGGAAAACCAGACATTTCACAGCCTATTAACACTGCTGGCAGCTTTAGACTGGGCCTCTCAATTTACTAAATTCACCATCTGAGAGCACTAAGATTGACGTATAGTCACCCGCAAGCTACTCAAACCAAAGCCAAGACAGAACCAAAGATGAGTTTTTATTTATCATTGCTTAGGAAACCATAGAGAATACAGCATTTACAGAAGTGAAGCAATTTTGATCCTCTCAATAATTAATGCCATTTTTACTTTTATTACTGGTGATTACTGTAAGTGCTCAGCTGGACAGTCAAGGTGTTGCTGTAAAGCAACATGTTGCTGTTAACAAACTAAATGAGTGTGATAAGATGAGATAAGAGATCACTTCCACAATCATACATGTAACCCACCGATTAGAGGAACAGAGTCAGATGTGGCAGGCATGATCTCTGCTACGAGCAGCATGAAGACAGTCAGCGAAAGCAGCACAGTGATGCCTTGAGGCAGAGACAGGAAGAGACAAACACACACAGACAGAACATGAGGATATACATAATGATTACATAATGATCAGGGTCACTGGTGTGTGAAATTATTCCCATAATTACTTATGTATGTAGTCAGTTATGTCCTTGTGACTACGATCATTTGTCACCTCCTGCCTCATCTGGTGTGTCCAAGGTACGTTCAAGAAATTATTCAAACACTGTCACTGTAACTGGGAGCTACTCATCCTCACATGGCTGTTCATCAAAGGTCCCTGTCACTGGCAGAACTCCAACATGGGTTTAGTAGTCGACACTGGACAGCCTATTATTTTACAATTAAATTATTTCAAGGTGATTGGACATTTGTGCATTCATGACTTCCTACTAGTGTATACAATTTATAAAAATGAAACTTTAAATGAAAACATGCATGTGTTTATATTCTTTGGTGTAGTTGTGACTGTGTTTGTATGAGCTTGAATACCTTTAAACCAATTTTGGTGCTTTGGTCCCTTGTTCATTTTAGTAATAAAAACATATTTGTTCAAATATTAAGTGAAGCAAAGTCATTTTACATAATTCATAATTTCATGAATTACATCTCAACATAAAATTTCTGAGGGTGATATGAAAACGTACTATTTAGATGTTTAAAAGTCTGACAACTATATACTCTAAGCACAGAATATACATAGTTTTGACATCTAAATATGATTTTGAGGTTTGTTTGAGGAAAAATATATGTTGTTGTGCTTAATGGCTGACGCACTCTTACCCAGAGAAATCTTTTCCCCAGAGTCTGCAGGTAACAGGAAAACCAACAGAGCCAAGCCAGAGATCAGTACACAAGGGATAAGCAGATTGAGTCCATAATACAGAGTCCTGCGGCGCATGGTGACCGTAAACGTCACGTCAGGATACGGCTCCTTACAGCATTCGTAATATAGCTCATTACGCTTCGCTGGCACACCTGGGGGAGAAGAGAGCGTGGACATTTTAGCTTTTTTTAGGACATTATTCAGAATAGATTAGAATAGCTGTTATCGTCATTGTATACAGTTACAGCAACTCCCATCAGTTCACTTAAAACACACTTAACACACTATGCAAATAACTAATTGCACAGTGATTGTATGTCTGTGGGCCACTCTTATCAGTTCAATTGTCTAAATGACCACAAATAAAAGCTGCTCTTTAAGACACCTAATACTCCTGCACCTCATGCAAGAGAGCAGAAGGTTGAAGATACTCTGACCAGGGTATGAGAGGTCTAACAGGATCTTCCTTGTCCTGATGAGAGTGTGGAGTGCTGTGCTCACATATGTGCTGGCTACATGCATGCCACAGTCTCAAACATACCCACTGCATACCATCTGGTGTTGTCTGACACAGACTTCCACCATCACCACAAGGCACAGGCACTGGGATTCGCTATTTGTCTGTCCCAGCTTGAAACATCAGGCTTTAAAGCTCTTTGAAAAGTCCTTCTCTGTCCAGCGCATTCAACCACAGCAATCCAAATTATTTCCCACAAAGAAAATTGTTTTACAGAGGCTCATCTGACTCAGTTTTCAATAAAAGTTGGCAAAGCCTGTACAGAAATATCCCCTCAAAGGGGATATTTCCCCTTAGAAATATCCCCTTTGAGGGGATATCCCCTTTGAGGGGATATTTCTGTACAGCGTATTTGTGAGTTTTACTCTACTCTGTTTTTTATCTGAATATTTTAGCAATGCCAGATGCTTAAAGACAATATTAATTTAAGGACCCAGGTAATTTTTTTGAATAAAGCACTTGCTATGTGTGCCCCCTTAAGGATTCAAGTGGGAAAGTCTCATGAGACAATGAAAATAAAAACATTTTTACTAAAATATAAACACTAAATTATACAACCATAATGGATTCTTGAGAAAACAATACAGCAATGATCTTACCCACAAGGTCCCACTCTCCGTTGGGAATGTAGGTGGATGTGTCCACATTCAGCATTTGGAGGTCCAGCAGCCAGCCATTGTGTGTCCAGGAGCCAAACTTCAAGTCACACTTCTGAACATCAAAGGGGAACCAACGTACATCAATGTAGCAGGTGCTCTTCAAGATGCCGGGGGGGATGTACTGGCAGTAACCTGATGCATTCACAAGAACGTTGGTATGGAAGGTGGCGTCGAAACGCTCATCCGCACTAAAGAATGTAACAGAGATGTAAGAGAGGTGTTTCCTCTTTTTTCCCCTTCAGTAAGGTTTGTTTCCTTTTTAACTGTTTCTACATCATGTTCAGGGACCATAAGTTGACAATTTTCCTTGAAAGACGCTTTGTCATTTTCTTCCTCACAAAGACTCAGAACAACAAGCCAAGTGAATGCACATTAAAAGCTGCCTCTGTTTGGTCTTTGTGAACAAAAACAATGTAACATTTTGTATGTTATATTCTTTGGAAAATGACAAGTAATACTATCAGACCATATTGAGGGAGCAAACAGACCAACTGATGAAATGTTTTTTGAGCAGTGGAATAAAATCACACATCTCCCTTTACTATTGCAGTATTGATGTTGCATTCGCCTGTCCTGACATAAAATGAAACTGTGCAGCATGGTAATGTCGCTGATGAAACAAGATCTAAATACTGCTAGATTGAGAAACACAGAAAGTCATGTGGAGTGATTTAACAGACTTAATCAGGATTATGTGAACACATTTTGACAATGTTTAATGTAACGTACATTTGTATATTTAAAAGACACCCACTATAGTTGTATAGTTATTATAGTTTTAAGCAGCCATATTGCCTTTCAACAAGTTCCCAGTTTTTCCTCTCGTCATTCAATATCAGCACATTTCCTCAACACAGTTCAAAGCTTTAAAAAATATCCATTTATGTATTCCTATACAGTATACAGACCAATTGTATAAAGAAATGCCAAAACTGCAATGGCAGGATGATGGTTCCTGGCACAGACCATCTGAAACTTTTCCTATAATCTTCAGATAGCTGGCTAATCCACAATGACCCAATCCTAGTGTTGTTAGGAAAATCCCATCCCTTCTCTTTAACTTCAATGAAAACCATTTATTTCTAACAGAAGGCTGCAGAGAGGGATAACGACACTTCTGTTGCCACTGTCTCACCACGTTTTCTTTACAGACACTGGCACATTGTCAAAAGCGATTTCAAAAACCAGGTCAAGATGGGCCACTTGAGTTCCCATCCTCCAGTACCATCAGAGCAGCCGCAGAGCAAAGAGCAGTGAAGTGACGGCTCTAAACAGCTACTTAAAATCCAGACAAAATCCAGGTAGCAGATAAATAAAACATTCACCTACAGTTACTTGATGTCTCTCATAACAGATACTGGAAACTGATCGACAGGGATCTGTAAATAACACAGATCCATCAAACGTGAATGGTCTAAAAGACTCATCAACTTGTACTTAAGCTTTCAGGGTTGGTGGCGTCTCAGCTTTAATCAAACCTGCACAATTTGTTTCTTTGTTGTTCTTTTCATTTGAGTGAGAGGGAATTTGCAATTACTGTATGTTACCAGTTTATTTAATTAAATAAAATTAATCAAATCAACAACGAGTGAAAGCACCAGATGCATTTGAAGGTGACATTTTGGATATTTAATTTTGAGATGGCCTTGGCTTTACTTGCCAGACTATGCCAAAACTCATAAAGTAACTGAACAAAGTAGAATGTTTACTGTAGGACAGCCTTGGAGAAGCAACTTAACCACTGGGTCATTATAGTAAAGAAAATGCAGAGAAACATATGACAGTGATTCTTTGTTTTTTCTTTTTTCCAAAAATCTGTTTTTGGCCCTTCCTCATTTTTTTTTTACATTACTGATCCTGCAACAATGATGTTATAAAAAAGAGAGACCACTGATACTGTAGAAAACTCAATAAATAACCAAGCGAGTGAAAAGTGGGGCACTGTGAAAGCTGGTTTCAGGTGTCTCTTTTTGGGAATAATAACACATACAGTACCTGCGTAAAGTAGTGCAAAGTTTTTATTCACTATACAATGTGTCTAACACATACAAACACACACACACACACTGTCCTCTCTTGAGAGGGCGATAACAACAATATGCCTGAAACATCCTGGAGCCTCATTCAGTCATGATGAAATAATGCTGCCTGCATCTTTACTTCTTTACAGATAGTGTGGACGAATACATCCTATTTATTTCTGCCTATTTGTGGCTGTTACCTTTTCGGGGGGATTAAGTGAAAAAAAGTGTCATTTAAATCTGTAGTGTGTGCACAGCTATCAGCTGTGGACAGAGCAGAAAGGGAGCAATGTTTGAGTTGGCCAAGATGGAGCAATATGATGAATTATTCAAAATTCTGGCATTTCTTAATCTCAAGATATGCACTTCTGTGCAAACTTACACACAGCACATGTACAACTGTATTTACATGCGCTGAAGAAAACACATAACCCACATATATATATATACCGTAACATCCTTTGGACCAAACAAAATGTCCCAACTTACCCAAAATGTCCTCACTTTTCTTTTGTTATATGTATCTTTTGTTTCTCACAAAGATACATATATACATGTACACACACAGGAGAAACAGTACATTGGGAATGTGAAAGAGGAGCAAAGTAGAAAAAAGAAACAGACTGTGACAATGATGGCAATGAGAGGTTCTTTCACCATGGGACATGAGTCATCAGGCATTTCCTCTCTCTCACTCAGCACACACACACACATACACACACGCACACACCAAGACAAACAAAAAGGACAACATAAAGTGTAACTATGGCAGAGAGTGAGTGTAACAAGAGACGTATAATTTTTCCAAATATAATTAAATAGATTTTATCTGTCATCTTTTTACATTTAAAATGTTATCACCTTTTTGAGTATTAATTAGTAAGTTACAGCCAAAATCCTTTTGAAGGTCACAATGACCTTGACAGTTGACCACCAAAATCTAATCCCTTTATCTGTCAGTGTAAGTGGAAGTTTTTGTTTTGTTTGGTTTTCTTGACAAAATGAAAGAAATTCCCTAAATTTACTTACCCTTACTTAGCTATCACAAGACAAAGAATCGGTTGGACAATTGGAAAAATTGAGAGACAGAATGTTACTTTTTTTTTTTTACTTTCAAAGGGTAAAAGATGATAAAATTATAAATATAAATATATGTAGATAAAATTACATTATGCTGATTGGTTTATGTGACCTACTTCTGATCTTTTCCTCCCATGTGGCAGAAATCAGATATGACTTATGAATAAGCAGGAAAAAAAACACATGGATTCAGATATTATCAGATCGGTTTCAAGCCTCATTTATACACGGAAATAAATCAGATACGAATCAGATATGGGTATTTGCATCTGCCATCTAAGCAAACAGATCAGATATTCCTGTCAGTGCAACTTGTGCGTCCTAAAAATGTGACAGTTGTGAAACACACGTGGATACGACGATCATATGACTTAAGGGCACAAACCAGTAAGGTTTCATGCTTTTTAAGCAACTTGAGTGAGGATTTCAAAAAAAAAGAATACCACTTTTACCCTGAGGCTGTCATGACATTTGACAACCTCAAAACATAGTGGTCCCCTATAAACAAGAAGGCTTCAGGCAAGGTTCACAATATTTTTGTAATTCACCACAGGTTATATTTATTAAATAAGAATAGAGGCAGAGAGCTTCTATACATATGAGCAATGGATTTACTTATAAGCATCTTCTTTTACTTATCATTTATTATGTTAGGGGACAGAAAATAGGATATTGGTGGTATTTTTATGTTATTATTTTATTTATTTCCATATTTACATATATCCATATTTATTTGACCTGAATTATATGATGCCAGCTGTCAGTCACAATACAAAACTGTCACAAACACAGTGAAGAACAGAGTAGTCTTATTCAAGCAGTGTGCATGAATATGGCGTGACTCATGGCATTGATTAAGCATGTGCAAAACATGCTGAAAATATGAAACAAACAACATGAGAGTGATATGAGATTTCACACAGAGATAATAATATGAGCTGAATGACTCATCATAGACAGTATGTGACTTTCTTTATTGAATACATCCATATTGAGATAACACCTGACTGCAGCGATTCTAAACATCATTAACTTCATATTAAAACTACAAGAATGAATAAATGGGTGTATGGTGAGCAGCATGCTAATAAGAGCGAATGCATTCACTATTCAATACAGTAAGACTAGTGTGTTATTGGCTGTGCACTGAGAGCCTACTGAGTAATGGCACATGTTGTGCTGTTACTGGGAATAATTATACACACAAAATAAAATTAATAGTTTTGTGTGTGTCTTTTGATAAGTGGTGTGTTGGCCTGAATGTGTTTGTGTGCACAGATTTACAGTAATGACTGTATATTAGTTAGAGGGGAGCCTAGAGTTGCATGGCATAATGTGTTGCATGTACAGTATGTGTGTGTTACCAGCATTGATCTATATCCTCAGGGGGAAATTACCTCCAGCTTCACATTATTGTTCTTCTCTGCCAACTTCACCACTGTAAACAACAGTGACATCAACAATGTTTTCATTATTAACTAAAATCTAAATGTGCCATTGTTTGTGCTGTTTGCAGTAGATCATTGTGAATCTTGTTTGTTTTTAACCATATCCCCCCCCCCGTGTTGCATGTACAGTATGTGTGTGTTACCAGCATTGATCTATATCCTCAGGGGGAAATTACCTCCAGCTTCACATTATTGTTCTTCTCTGCCAACTTCACCACTGTAAACAACAGTGACATCAACAATGTTTTCATTATTAACTAAAATCCAAATGTGCCATTGTTTGTGCTGTTTGCAGTAGATCATTGTGAATCTTGTTTGTTTTTAACCATATCCCCCCCCCCTTAAATTTTCATTCATATACTGTACATTTTGGAAATAGAAATCTTAATGCTATAATGATAATATGCCGAGGAAAAATGCTCTTTAAGTTTACCCTGCTTTGTCCTGTTGTGAAAAGGCAACAGGGATTAATCCCATTTAGGGGAAGTTGATGAGGTAATGGTTAAATATTAATGTTAGTTCATAAAGTAAAGTGACTATAAAAAATGGGATGTGATGAATTGTTAGCCATGTTAGTGATGTGGTTGTGTGATGACGATGATGGTCTGTCAGTTACCATTAGTATTTTGGTCAAGAATGAAATATGTCATGCACTTTTTATTTGATTGCTACAAAAATTGTCTATGCTTTCTCTGTGACTCTGTGGTGATTTCCTGACATATCCTCTCATGTAACCAGGAGATTGAACATGTATGAATAGATTTTGAGCAGGTAGTAGACTTACCACACAGCAACAACTGAGAATCGAGCATGTCATAAGAGGTAAAAGAAGGAGACAGTAATATGCTGACAACTTGACAGACAGAGACAGGATGGGATGCAATGATTCATAAAGAGCAGTCAGTGTGCAAGGGAAACTATAAAATATGAAGAGAAAGAGATGATTGACTAAAGTGAATTACAGTGAGAAAGTGAGTTATGAAAGAGAGGCAGAGGGAGACAGAGAGAATGAGATGAGAAAATAGATGATGAGGCAGTATGAAGGATGGAGGGAGAGGGGGAGGAGTGGATGCAGAGGTAAAAGGCAGAGATGGGCAAAGATAAGGGTAAAAGCACTGAGATTAGTGTTGGTAATCCTGGTAAGTCTGAAAGCTGAGCTTTTAAAATATAGGTTAATACTCCCAAACCTTTTGTTGTTTTCCCTGTGTTTCATGTGAAATATTTGTTGGTGTTTGTGGGTGTTTTGGGGAAACATAGGAAAATCTGGGGTAATTCACTCAGTAACCAGTGAATATGCACCTGCATGGCTCTCTGTCTTGTCTCTCTTTAACACTTACACAAGTTCAAATCTATCAAACCTTTAGTTTCAGACCTACCTGTGCCACTGTCTTTCTCTTGTCTATCTGCAGTATCTCCCATTTCTTCGCTTCATTTACAGATCGGATAATCCATCTTTCACTCAAGCACACAAATGCATTGTATCGTTTGTTCTGCAAAGAAACAACTGAACTACATTTAGAACTGACTTGAGAAATCCTTGTACAGAAAACTGTGGAAAAAAACTGTGGATGAGCAAACATGACCTTAATCACAAAAAGCAATGAGCTCACCCAAACTCATTTATTAAAATGAGGACCTCAACACTAATGTCTTCTCAATGAGTTACTAAAAACACACTTTTAATTTCAACACAATAAAAAAAGGCCTGAAGCATTCTGACACCAATAGCTCTCCTCAGCTTTACTGTTAAGTAGCAAGACCAAATCAAATCCCCACAGAGTATGACAGCTTTTTCCAGCCAGTGTATTACATTTTAGGAAGTCTGGTTGATAGTTTGTGTTGACACAGTTACAGAATTAATTGAGCAAATATTTGTTTGTCTGTCTCTGTATTTAAATCTTAATGATTGTATCAATTTTAGATTTGGCAGGTGTGTTTACTGAGAGACCATGAGGTGCATTCTTAAACAAAGAAGTGATTTTTAGTTGCCTGTATGAACTATATGATTATTATTACTGAACAGAAAAATGAGGGCTACACTTGCTGTGGCTCGGTCAACCACGTCAGTATTTAAGTAACTCTGACATCAGTGTGCAATGACTCTTGGTATAGCTTGGCCCCATAAGGATCCACTAACTCAATCCATTGCCATTTGGGAATAGAAGCATTCAACTGCATTTAAAGGAGCCTTCAAACCACACAGGACCATCTGCTACAATGAGCAGTAGGACACAGCTAGTGTCACATTGACTTTGACATCACAGGAACATCATGAGCTACACAGGTAGCAGATTTCCATCAGTAGTTGGATAAAAAAAAGTTCACATTTCCTCCTATTGTCTGTGTCACTGGGTTTGTGTTTCACTGTGATTTATCACTGTGATTTAGAGTAACACTGATACTGCTACAGTTAGTTAAGAATTTAACAGTGTATCACTGGGATTTAAGTAGTCTCATTCACTAATTTGAAAGAAAAAGAGCAAAAAAATAAATAAATCTTTTAACTGAAGCTGGATTAAAACATCAGGTTATCGTTTTTATATTCAGCAACAGCAAAGGAATCCAGTGCATACTTTAAAAAGAAAAGATAGGGGTTACAACCTTTGACCCTTCACTAAGAACATAGTGAGTATCAGCAAGGAGTTCTAACCTGTTGTAAAGGAGGATGTCAGGGGTCCAGATCTGGTCTGAAGGGAAACGCAGGTTCTGGACACCAGGGTAGTTTTCTGGATTCCAGCTCAGGTAGACATCTGTCCAGTACTGAAACAAGAGGACAGATTTCCACTAAAGACATTGAGGTCATAGTACATTTTAAAAAGGATGCATTTAATCTCATGTTCCACAAAAACCCATGATGTGCAACTAGCTGAATTAATCTTATTCTTTAGAAGAAAATGGCTCATTCAGTAGAGATAAGAAGTGCTTCATTATGAATGATTCATTCAGCTTTTCTAATGACACTGCACTGACTTCCATTCATTGAACAGCTTGAATAAAATATCATCCCTAACGTTAACCATTACCCTTTATACTAAACTCTAACCTTAAAATGATTCACATCTTAGCCCTTAACTTAAACAGTTCCTCAGAAATTAGATTCTGCCTTATTAGGACCAGGTTTTAGTCTCCATGAGTGTTCATGCCAGAAAAGGACCAAAGGGGTGACAAATACAAGCGCGCACACACACACTTACTTGAGTTATTGTATGTGAAAGGATGAGCTTCTTGCTCATGATAAGTGGCTACACTAATACAAAATCTTAAATATTGAATTAATAGTTTAATTCTTAACAATGCCAGTGGGAAAGTACAAATTAATAATGAAGGAAAATTTATTCTATCTCTGAATTTGCTCATTGTATTGGCACAAGCAATTTGTGAAACATTCTTCAGAAGATGGCAGTGTAATAAAAGTTTAAATATGATTAAAGCATGTTAAATTAATAACAATGTGTCTTCCTAAACTTGACTCACCAGCTGCAGCCATGCATTCGTTATCAGCACTTGGTTCTTCTCATCCTGAGGATAGAAGCAGAAAACAGAAGAGAAAAGAAGTTCTTATTTGAAAAGACCAGGCCAATACATTTTTAACAGAAATTAAAATAATTAATGAAAATCTAAAATGTGCATACAGTAGTTTAAATTGCTAAATAAATTCTTTATAAAAAAAAAAAGACAATGAAAAGTACATATTTGCTCATTAAGCTAAAACAGTAAAGAACGGGAGCTCATATTCCTGCTGCAAGGTAGAATTGGCATTTTTGCAAGTGTTGGAGTTTCTCTGCATAGAGTTAGGGTCACACTGGTCAAGGTGTAAATTGGAGGGATGCTAAAAGAAAGTTTTCTCTCTCTTAATCCACTACATCTGTAATCCTATAACCTATTTACTATATCAGTCTTTTCGTTGCTTTTAGAGTGGAAAATGAAGGCACATATGGCACAGATGACCCAGATGATGGAGCAGGAGTCTGTTTGGAAAAGTGTGAATCCTCAGAGATTTCAAATAATCCAGTGGTTTCTGGGTTTGTTTGTGTTCAGGAAATGTCATAAAAGAGTAAAACTACAATCATTAGTTGTATGTAATATTTATAACCTCAAAATATTAACTACTCCCAAAGTTTCTTAATTTACTTGAAGCCCAATATTTACTGTCTGATTTATAAAAAGAAATTCAGTTGGTTTGATATGACTAATCATCACTTACAGTATTATGGTCATACACACACAGTGTAAAATGCTGGTCAACTCTGTTCGAAGCACTAGGCAGTCTGGGAGGATGTGTCACTCCTTTACTGTCAGACTTACTGGACAACAACAATGAACAAGGGAAAAAAGGAAGTATTCAATAAGCTATAGTTCCCCAGTTGAAGAACAAATGTTCATACAAACTGCTCTCACAGGTTTCATCTAGTTATTGAGTAGGGGATTAATTTAAAGGCCCATTGAAAAGCCTGTAACCTGGCTGGATTTTGGCTGGAGGTGGAGTGTGTGTTCATGAGGGGGCAATGCTTTCCATTCATTTGAACAACCAAAACAAAGCAGTTAGTAACTCTAACCTTAACCTAACTACAATTTAAATCTTAGCCTTACACTTCCTCAGAAATTAGCCTCTGCCAAATATAGGACTAGTTTTTTCTCCATGAGGACTACTGGTCCTGACAAGGTCAGTATTTATGCCAGAAAATGTCCTGAACAGGTGACAAATACAATTGTCAACACACAGACAAATATACAACTGTAGATTGCTTAGAAGAAAGAAAAGTTAAGAGAGTTTTCTCTCCACTGCCACCAACTGCTTGCTCACTATGTCAACAGTTGGTTTTTCCCATTCTCTCTACAATATTGTAAAGATATTGCCTTATTATGTAAAATGCCTTGAGGTGATGTCCTCTGATTTGGTGCTACATGAATATAATAATTTGATTTGATTTAAATATTATAGGGCCGTTATTCCCTTTGCACATACTTTTCTGTTTTCTTTCTTTACTGTTTCTGCATTTAATTTTTAAATATATCCAATGCAATATAATGGACAAGTCAACAGTGCATAATAAAGTCCATTTTTTCATTACTGTAAACCATGTAGTGATTTATTGAGTCACATATATCCTGTGACTTATCTACAATCAACACAACCTTAAACACAACACAAACCCATAAACACATAAACAATACCAAAAGAAATCCAGGTTTTCTTACCACATCGATAATCTGCAGCAGTGTGAAGCCCAGCTCCACCAAGATAGCAGCTGAGTCGTTGACGACAGGTCTCTCCAGTCTGTTGTAGTTTGCCAGCAGCTCTTTGTACAGCTTCCTCTGGTGTTCCCCCTGCAGGGATCCTGGAGGAACAAAACAGGCAGGAGAAAAGATGGTTTAAGTGATTTGCATTTTAAACAAAAAGTATTTTGTGCATTATTTTTAAATAAAGCACAATCATTTGAATGTATGTTTTATTCCTGACCTTGGGTCGTGTCTTGGCTGACAAAACATTATTAACTTAAGGTGCTGACAGAACTGATAAATCATCCACCAGCACCTTTCACATTATCCAGATGAAAATGCACACCTCCAGTCACAACAGACAGTCTGAAGGTGACTCTTTGATCTATAGACACAAGGTGTGCAGTATCTTTATTTGCATTTTAAAATCATAAATCAGCAGTGAAACACCTGAATTCAGTAGGAGTTTTAAAAAAGGTCTACAATGTTTTGGCTTTGGACAATCCTACTTTCTGCAACTGGCACCTTGGAACATATCCTTGTCTACTGAGGCTTTTCTAATCCAGAAAATAGCTTTAATTGCATTTGCTTACCTTTTACCCTTTCTTATCCTTAATTCACTCTGCACAGTTTGTGCCAAGATGTCCCAGACACCAACATTAAAATGTGCAAACTTGCCATTGATGTGGACAATGACCACAAAGACGAAGGTCTTGATGAGCTAAAACATTTTAAAAAGGATAAATAAATATGTGCTGGTATCTGCATATTTAGCAGCCAAGTGTAATGTACACACAGAGAGCTGGGACTGTGAGCTGATGAAGCATTATGTTCTAGGGTGATTATGATGATGATGATGGGTTTGTTGGCTCATCACCATTATTGATCCCCTCTACCTAACCTTCCACTCACACCCAAGAGAGACAAAGATACACAGTCTCTCTCTCTCACTCTCTCTCACACACACATTCACTTACACACACAGAGTCAGACCACACTGTTCCTGTCCTTGAATTTACTGATCTCACTGTATAACTGTGAACAGGTGCTGTATCTCAACCTGGCCATTTTCTGTGCTAAGGGTCACACCATGAAGGTTGCTCAGTTTTCAGAGAGATATTGGATACTGGCTACAATGACAAACAAAACATTTCATCAGTGATCTGAAGCTGAGCTGAATATACAGGCCCGCAAAGACTAACTTTTTGCATTGCTTGCACCAGCATACCTAATTGAAGGTGGCATGTTGAAAATGTAGATGTCATTCATTGGTGGAGAGGAAATATGCTTGACAGGAAGCCCACTATAATAACTCCCTTTATATAAAAAAATACAGTGGAGAATCCACTATTGAAAAAATAAAGGGTAGAAGAAAATAAAGATAATGTGGATGAGAAAAAAAGGTATAACAGAGAAGAGGGGGATTGAAAGTGCAAAGCTGTGAGGACAACAGGAGTGTGTCTTAGGACTGGCAAAGTGCTGAGTGGCCTATTAATGCTGTAGTGGGAAGGTTATGGCAGGAGTGACCCCAAGGTCAGAGACAGAGGAGCAACAGAAACCTGTTCATTGTGCCTGCATGAGGAGCCGCACAGACTCACTTAAGACATCAGACCCCATGTGTCTGCCCAGGTAAATGACTGGAATGACAGACCAGTGACTTTATACAGACATACTGTGCATTCAAACGATTCTAGACATGATTTCTAGACATGAAGCTCCAGTGCAAGTTCAGTTGGGAAGGCTACTCTGTTGCATGACTGATCCATCATACTCTCATTCACCTTCCCCTTTTGTGTCCTCTTGCGCAAACACACTAGCACTTCCTAACTGTCACTTCCCAGGGTGTCAATGCCAGAGCTCATCTGCCCCAGTAGCTTTCATCCAAAAGGCTCTCATCCAAGAGTTGTAAAAGTCACACTGGTCAAGGTGTAAATTGGGGTGAAACTGTTTGGGGAAGGCCATCAAGACAGCATTAGGTCGCTTACAATTGGTGTCTTAAACCACCTCCTCTGTTCAAGGAAGATCAGTCTGAGTGGACAGGTGGATGGCCTCCTTTACTCCTCTCTAAAACATCTGTCTTCTCTGCCCAAAATATGAAAACTGGCATCCTCAAAAGAGGGTCCCTTTTCTTTTAGATGCAGGTGGACATCAAAACCACACCCCAAACCGAAATCAAAACTGAAGAAGCCTACGGTATTTGAGGCGAAACATGTTCAAGAACAGAAGACCAGGTGCCTTTGTTTTTAGCACTTGAAGACTAACATGACCTGAATGACTGACAGCCTTCACAGACATCATGTTGCTGTCTTTTTAAATAAGTTACCTTTTCGCCTAAGTTATCGCAATCTGCTGAAATGCACACCCTCCACCTGCTTATCACCACAAAATCTTCAGCCTCCATAATACTTCACTGTTCCATCTCCAACCAACATCACCAGTGGCAAAGAATCCCTCCATGAGTCCAACTGCCAAAACACCTATTGACTTTCAGCAAAATATTCTTTTCAAGTCTGTCATTATTTTATTACTTTAAACGGTTGTTTTGTTTAGGTGTTTTACACAATATCAATGTCTGAAAACAAAGCATGCATCTACACACAAACATATGCATTTAAATAAAGCTTCATCTGTAGCAACTATCATGTCCCCACCTTGCTCCCATACTGGCTGATCTACTACAGTCAAATGTAAAGTGAGGTTCACACGAACAGAACCACACTAATATTTATTAAATAGGAATGGAAGCTCAGTCTGCTGCCTCCCCAATTAAACCACGTTTAGCAGGAATGACAGTGTATTTGGAAATTATTCACAGCGCTCCACATTTTGTTATGTTACAGCCTTATTTCAAAATGGATTAAATTCATTTTTTTACCTCAAAATTCTACGTAAAATAAAAATTGTTGTCCTTCTGTAAGGTTCTCCTCTCACCACAGACCAACACTGGAGCCGGGTGGCAGCTCTAGGAAGAGCCCTGGTGGTTCCAAACTTCTTCCATTTATAGATAATCTGTGGATACTGTGCTTTAATGTAGCTGATTTTTTTTCTCTACCCTTCCCCAGATCTGTGCATCGATATAATCCTGGCTCGAAGGTCTACAAACACTTCCTTAGACTTCATGGCTTGGTTTGTGCTATGACATGGACTGTCAACTATGGGACCTTATATAACCAGGTGTGTGCCTTTCCAAATCATGTCCAGTCAACTGAATTTACCAGGTGGACTGCAAGCAAGCTGTAGAAATATCTGAAGGATGATCAGTGGAAAAGGCTGTGAATACTTACTCTGTACATGTGATTTATTTGTTTTTTATTTTAGTATATTAGCAAAAATATTAAGCAAACCTTTTTCACTTTATGGGGTATTGTGTTTAGAATTTTGAGGTAAACAATACATTTAATCAATTTTAGACTAAGGCTGTAACATAACAAGAGGTGCAAAAAGTGACTGTGAATACTTTCAAGATGCACTGTACAGTATGTAATGAAATACATAGCCTACGTATGAACCAAACTACAAGCAGAATGCAGCAAAGATGAAGAGATAGAGTCGTGAGGGAAGGGAAGGGGTGGGTTGTTGTTGTTTGCTTGATGTGCTGTGATAATTTGTTTTTAATTATCTTACAAATTAAGCTGACATGATAAGCTGGAGAAGACATTGTTTTCCAAACACAACGAGAAGACGAGAGAGAGTGAATGAGCTGGAAGACTTTTAACTCACAACCTCCTCTTTTTATGTACACAGAGGGAAACCCTTCCTCAGAAATGAAGGGTCACCTGTCAATAAGACAGATTGAGCAGCATTTTAAAGGGCAGCCAGTTAAGTGATTTTAATGATGCAACTTACCTTGAACCTGAGGACCTTTTCAACTTGAGTGTGTACATTCTTAAAAGCATGCCTGTGTGTGTGTGTGTGTGCTTGCTAAACACAGACCAACTAATGAATGACAACCAACTAAAGAAGATGCATGTCTGTTACATCATGTGGGTCATTACAGGAAAGGTCAGTGGTCATTACTGTGACAGGGCTCAGAGAAGGTCAGTGATTGTTGTTATTACCCAACTGATCGATTATTTCGATAAGATATATCGATAAGTCTATTATTCATAAATATCACAATTTTTATGGTTATACTACATAAAATATTTTATAATCATATGTAAAGAAGGTTAGGTGGGGA
This sequence comes from Brachirus orientalis, assembly GCA_016785285.1. NCBI lineage: Eukaryota > Metazoa > Chordata > Actinopteri > Pleuronectiformes > Soleidae > Brachirus > Brachirus orientalis. Next base: position 73,535 of record JAFBJR010000026.1, read on the forward strand.
AATTAATAAAAATGGTAGCAAATTTCTTAAATGAATGTCATCAGAAAATGCAACAAAATGACACCACCATTTGCTCAGTCATCTAAGAGCCATGCATGTTAAGTTGAAACAATATACAACTAAAACAGCTCAAACTTTCAAAACTTAGAACAAAAGTAATTTGTGTAAGTAGGGGAGGATAAAGCAGTAGAAAATGAGTGATTGAGAGTTGCCTTCCAAATATTTTTGAATGAGTCTGGCTAATCACTGCTGGTCTCTGGCATCAACAAAGAATTTTAGCTCAGTAAACTGCTGCTAACTGGATATTTTGTCTTTTCAGACCATGGTCTAGCAACTAGAGATGATTTTGAGAAGAAATCCCAGCAGATTAGCAATTTTTGAAGCACTTGGGTCAGTCAAAGTCAATTTCTTCTGTATTTTGATGCTCAAGTTGACCTTCAGCAGGTCATCTTGACTACATGCCTAAATGAGTTGCTGCCATAAGATTATATCATTATATTAACAAGAAGTTGACATCCAAAGTGGATACCTTTGGATACCATGACCTGGATGAATGAGAATCTTCACAGACAAGAAGTTGACATACCTAATAAAGTGGCCAGTGAGTGTAATTGAGATGGTTACAGTGACAGATTTGGCAGCAATAGTACTGTATTTAGAAATAGCTTTTTTGCCGACTGTAAAATGGATGGATTAAAATGATACGTATGACTTAATTCATTTCAGAAATTGCTTACTGTATACTGGTCCCTCTTTACACCTGTGTGTGTCTACGTGAGAATGTTAAACTCAAACCACAGAATGCCCTTGAGCTCCAGAATGTCTGCATATTGAATTAGTTCTAGTTTAATAACCACAGTAAAGTTGCTCCTGGGCAACTCAGTGATCCCGAGGGCACCAACACTCAAGAGGATGTTTTATTTCAGCTCAGCAACACAATGCAAAACATTCACAGATGACTTTGAAAGAGAAGTGAGAGGAAATGAAAACTTGTATTTTTATTCATTATGCCTTCTGGGGGTAAGACAACTTGTCACCTTTGCTTTAACTCATCTCCAACTGCATTACAGCCTCTGATTTAAAGTTACAAATTTGTTGAAATTACAGTGTGGGTGTTTTGGAATTGGACCCATTTAAATGAATTACTCAAAACAGCTTGCCCAAGGTAAAGTACAGCCTATTATTCTGGGTCTACTGTGTCCTATCACTGACCTGATTTCCTTTAAATAACAGCAAACATAGTCTTGAGATTATTCTCTATTTTTTCTTTAAAATAACAGGTCTACCAACATTTGTTTCTATTTGGACAATTATTACAAGATCAGAAGAGATGACCAGTGAAACACCCATGCATTCTGTATATCTCTCTCTATCAGTGCCTTCTTCCTTTTGTAAGCCAGTCCAGTTCTTTGTAATAAAAAATACTATCCAACCACTTAGACACATTGGACAAAATCCCCAGTCTGGTTTTCATGCAAAATGCATTGTCGGGTTCAACTGCTTTAACATCTCAAAATATTTTTGGTGCAAAATTTTTTCTTTGCGTTATAACTAATGAAGGGAGCAATGTCTACAATTACATACTTACTTGTTTGAGAATTTGTCTTCAATTATGTCTTCAAGATAGACATACTTGATAGTTTGATGGCTGCCGCTTATTTTAGGTTTCAAAATGTTGTGAAACATTTTTTCTCAACAGCTGAAGTGCAACTAGCTTAATAAGCAGCTGTTTGTGAAAGTGATATAACCAGTTACACAGAATAGAAGCAGCTTTTGAGGGCCTCTAGTGAAGCAGAGGCCCTTGAGGTTGTAACATGAAACCTGATGAATAAACGTCAAGGACATTACAAAGCTGTGTTAACTTGGAAAAAGTACAAGCTTTGTTTTGAGGCTTGTTTCCATAAGACCCCGTAATAAGTCGACATAAAAAAAACTAAAACATAAAAAAAATAACTATAGCAAAAGGAACCCCTTATTACTTAATCTTATTTCACACTGTGGTAAACATGCTAAACAGCTGATACAAAAAAAAAGTTATTCAGTGTGGAACATAACATGGCTGTGATCCCAGAATGCTCTGGGACAGAGGGAATTACGAACCTGGAGGCTGCACAAAGAAAGTGCTGACGGACAACTGCTCCCTGAATGCCAAGAGAGTCTGCACCACAACAAAAAATATGCATTTACTACCTTTCTAATGTAAATGTTGAATGCAACTGAGTGTGTTTCTGTGGGGGACACAGAAAGAACAATATATACGGTTTATAATAGAAAGGTTATTTGGAAAGAGAGTTGAGTCAAGTTCACACAGCAAATTTTGTTATTGTGGTGTACTTGCTAATTTGAAGCTACAATGCCTAATTTGTGGGGATTTTGTTGTTGTGGTTGATGTTATTATTTTGCCTCTGTTAAGTCTTTATGAACAGACAACATGTAACCTTATTTGCATGCTGCAACCTTTATCTACAAACGGGCTCTATCCACTGTCAGACCTGAGGGTGAGGGTGTGTTTGCGGGCGAGAGATACCATCAAACTGCTGAACGACTAGCCATAGATTTCACTTCTGAAACTGTTCACAGGCATATTTTCAGTCACACTCCAACCTGTTTAGTACAGATACAGTACAGATATGCTACTACAGTTTACACAGGGCAGAGCATTACAACATGCAACTGATTTGCATTTAAGATTAATATCAGAATTTGCAAGTATTTCTAGTATAAAAAGAGCGGGCACAGTTAAAAAAAAATCTATATTTAGTAACACATCCTGTTATAACACCATATGATCAGTGTGAAGAACAGGTGAGTGGTGAAACTCAAGAAAATGTAAACTGTGATTTAGAACTTAGAAGGGAAGCATTACACCTCTCAGTCTAAAGTCTGTCAGAAATTATAAAAAGAATTAGAATTATTTATATTTACACACATATAAATTAATAATAGTGAATTTTACCCCTGCATGTAACAGGTCCTTTTTACACACTAGTAGTTAACACACATAAACAGGACACAGCAGCAGTGGGCAGCACTTATCTGCGCTCCAATGGGGGGAGCAATGGGGGTCAGGTACCTTGCTAAGGGGCATCCTAAACATAAAATTAATATCACAATATCCACAACAGCAAACACACATTAATAATAATATGTTCATATGTTTTTCTGTTTACTGTGTCTTCCTTCTCTTGTTTTATTGTACTGTTTTGTCTATGTAAAGTGTCCTTGAGTGTTTTAAAAGATGCTTAAAAAGTTTTGTTATTATTATCAGTATTATTATCAATATTACTAATATTAACCAGATCAACCTAAAACTATTATTTCACCCTCACTTATTTGGAAGAGCAGTGAATTGTCCAGATGGTCTGCTGCTTTTAACCCATCTTAATCAAATGGCTAGCCTTTTATGTAACCCATGTCCAAACACAGAGACAGGGAGAGGGTCAGTGAAGTAATACTAGAAGGACAAAGCATTAAATAATGCAATAAGAACAACACATGAGAAGTGAAACAAAGATATCAAATACCTTTATGTAAGTTTTAAGATTAAAAATAATTCAGTGGTTACATTTCATAATTTTGTATGGATTTCTATCTTAGCTTTGATGTAACAGCATAACTGCATCTTTCATCGTGACTTATTATGATCATATTAAATTAAGTTATTTTTTTGTTAAGAAATATGTACAGGAGGCAATGTGCGTTGAAATGAAAGAATTTTTTCAGTCATCGTAGTTATATCGTGAATCACAATTATTTTGGTCGGGATAATCTGGACACAAAACCGCAGCTTGTATTTGCTAAATCTATGATGTGCTGCTTTGTCTTTAATTCCAGCTGTCAAAATGTTGACCTCTGAAACCTGACACAGGACAAAAAGGCATTAGATGGGCAGCATGTCACCTGACAGGAGGTAATACATAAAGTCTGTAATAATGAGGTGGAAAGTTTCAAGGGGACAGAGCGAAGGAAGGACCATAGACATATGAGGAAGGAGACCACATAGATTGAACTAATACTGGAAAAGAGCAAATTCAACCTTCTACACTTTCAGTTGTGTGTCTGTGCAGGGCACATTACCATTTTTGTGTGTGATGCTTAAAGCATCATGTGACTAGTGACTAATGAACATGGATCAGAGCATATGGTGGTGTGTGTTAATGGGTTTTTCAATGGAATGGAGATTTATAATCTATGCTTGAGGGCTTTGAGCCCTAAAACCACTGGATGTTTAATCCAAATCCAAAAACTAAGACCTCTGCTGCTATGCACCAGTATACACACTGTTAAGTTAGTTGAGGGCGTGCTTATCAATCTTAGTGTCGTCAATGAATGACCAGCAGTTTTTACACCAATGTAATATGTTACTTAAAGTATTAAGTTTTGCTGACCACATAAATAAAAAGGCAGGGATAGGGTGCAAGAGTCTGCAAAAGAGGCAAATACATCTGGATTTATTAAGACATAAAATTACTATATGTAGAGCTCTATGAAATCCGTTATTTTTTTTTTCAAATTCCTCTTTTTTTTCTTTAATACCATTCATTTTGATTGTTCCCTAATTGTACACTATATTTTACCAGCTAAATGTGTCTTAAAATGTGACTGAATAAAAGCTAACAACAAAATAAAAAAATAAAGTTAAGTCCTGGACAAATTCTTATCTTGAATCTGCTGACATGCTTGTAGCTTTATTTGTGCTTTGTAGAGGTGTTTGCATACTGTTTTCATACTGGTTTTTTGTTTTTTTTAGAGGCAAAGTGGTTGTCCCTCGTGTTTTTACAAGTCCAATCGACTGTGCAGAATTTACAGAACATATCACCTGACTCTGCTCTGACATTAAGAGTTAGTTTTGAATTTCAATTTTTAGATGGCATGTTCGTCTCCGATAGCTGCTTGGATATTGCTGTAAAAGGATGCATAAACATGCATAAATGTCTCCTGTCTCAGCAACATTCCAACTTCTCAGCAAAACAAACATGTCAGACAAACATTACAAAGTCCGCAAGAATAATCAACACACAGGATGCCAGCAGAGAGGAGCGAGTTGCTATATGTCAGAAAGAGTGACCAACTTCCAAACCATCTTAACCATGATGGTCTGCAGTGGAGATGCCTTAACATATACTTATATACAGTAGATGGATGCCACATGCATCTGAGGATTCTTTTCTTCCCAACAGGGAAACAAACTGGGAACATCAGGTAAGGTCAGATTCTCTCCGTGACTCTCATGAACTTGCTGGACACTTAATGTGTATGTATATGTATATATGTATATACATATACATACATACACACACACACACACACACACACACACACACACACACACACATATATATACAATATATATATATAATGCTTTTACAGACCATGTTGCTTTTTGTCTCTTCTTATCATGTGATAATTCTCCGCTGCTGCTCAACAGCAGACATACACTTTCAATCTCTGCCTGTTGCTGACATGCAGCAAATTAACCAAATGGGTTTAATGTTTATAAAAACAAAACAGACAGGAACAATTTTGTATGTGGACATACATCAACACCGGGTAACACTGGTGTAAGCTTCTTTATTTTCCATATTTTGGAAAATTTGGCAACCATGATTGAGGGTTGGGATAAATAATTATTACAAGGATTTATTATTATTATTATTATTATTACAAGCATTATTATTATTATTATTATTATTATTATCATCATCATTATTATAGATTTTGATCATATATTAACTAGAGATAGATCCATACACAGATCCAAAGATTTAGCTGTCTTCACATACAGTTTATTACTGCATTCAAGAGGATTTAAACTGCATCATCCTGTTGGTCTCATTTATCACGCCGAAATATTTCTTAAAATTAAAAAAAAAAACAGTCAACCCAATTAATTATCAAAATAGTTGATTAATTTAGTAATTGAGAAATAATTGATTAATTAAGTAACCGTTTTAGCCCTAATACACATGTGTGCGCACACCGGGTTTGAAGGGAAATGTTCAGCAAAGCAGCTGCGCCACAAACTGGTAAGTGACCCAGATGTTAGATGTTGAAGCTGATGGTGATGCTGATGATGAGATGGGGCTTAGGGGAGAATTATGTATGCACATCTCATTGCCAAATCCACACTTCATACAAACATAGGTTTGTGTAGATATTCTTCTTAGGACAATGCATTGAATTCCATTCATTTGTACATTTTTAACAAAGCCATATCCCTAACCTTAACCAAAACCAGTTCATCCCTAACCTTGACCTTAACCAAACCACAATTCAAATATTCACCCTAAACTTAACCAGCTCCTATAAGAAATGAAGTTCTGCTTCTTTAGGACCAGGGTTTGGTCTCCATTAGGACTACTGGTCCTGACAAGGTCAATGTTTATGCCAGCAAATACACAAGTAACTTTTAAGTGTATTACATAATTTTTAGAGGGGAGATAACTGTTGGGAAAGAGAAGGTGTACATACAAAAAGTATAACTATTGTTATTATTATTATTATTATTATTATTATTATTATTATTATTATTTCAATGTATGGGCTTCATGGCTTATAATTAAATGAAGGTTAAATATTTGTCATCCAACAACAAAAAGTAATAGTAGTTGCCTGCAAAAAAAAAAAGTCTGGTTCATTTTTTTTTCTATTTCCCCTATGTCAATTCAAAACTATTGAAGAAAATGTCTTAAAACAAAAATGATAAGAAACTTTGCTCACCTTTGAGGAGAAGGGCAGTCCAAATGGTAAAACCAAACGAACACGGTCCCAAAAACTTGTGACACCGCATCCTGTCACCGCTCAGTGTCAGCTACTCAAGTGAAGTGCTGCAGCTCGGCGACAGCGGCGGAGACAACATGAGGCTGGAAAAGGGGGCGCAGACAAAACGAGGGATTAAAAAAAATCAACCAGAGCTGAATGTGAATGTGGATTTCAGATTGGCGCGTTCACGCTGCTTCACAAACACCTTCCCTCTACAACATCGCGCAGAGATGCTGCACGGGAGCGCGCATCCGGGCAGGAAGTGCCGTAAATCACAGGACTTCACAGACAGTTAACCCAGACAGTTTAGGCAAATATGCAACAGACGTCATAGGCTGCAGGGTTAAGTGTGAATTAATTAAAACTCAAACGCTCTGTTAAACACTTGGAGCTCTGCATCAAACAGCCGAAAGACGGAACAACACTGTAAAATGTTTCCAGTAATCCACAAGCTTTAACTGTGATAATTCACAATGTATAAGACCATATTAACTAAATTGTGGCTATAACAGGAAATTCCTCAAAAGTGCACTTTTACATTAAAGTACATTACTCATGTATACAAGGAAAATCTAATGTTGCTCCATGTTTGCTGGATGTGTAATAGTTTTCTAAATCATCCACTATTATAGATTATATAAACTGATAATATGTCTGTGTTGTCTTTAAAGCTTGTTGAGCTGCCCCCAAGTAGCCAATAGGTCAATAAATGCTAGAAGAGCCTTATATGCTACAAACACCTGAAAGACCCATCACTCATCACACAGTGATCTGTGGGACCAGGGCTGGCTGGTGCAGGTGCAGCTCACCACCCAACTGTTCTGCTCCCACATGGGCAGACCCATCCAATTCACGTTTGTCTCGCATCACATGACTGTCTTGCTGAGAGAAAACATAAACAGCACCAGCAAGTAGAAGCCTGCACTGATGAAAAAGACATCTTGTTAAATCCCTCTAAACCTCCGAGGAGGGTGGGGGTCTATGTGGACTATGGTCACGGTGAAGTGGCGTTTTACGATGCAGAAGACATGAGCCACCTCTTCACCTTCTACAATGTGAACTTCAAGGAGCCTGTTTCCCCGTACTTTAATCCCTGGCCAATTATCAACAGACACAACCAGGAGCCTCTCACCATAGTCAGGCTGGGGATAGAGGTTCCACACCTGATGTGATTCTCACAATCACAGAGGTTCACTAACTGCATTTTGTTTTATATGTCTTCTATTTGTTCATGACAAGGTCATAATAAAATTACCTATTTATCCAAGACAATAACTAATGTAACAAATTGGTGCCACTGGACAATGTGGGGTACACCCTGGACAGGTCGCCAGTCCATCACAGGGCCACATAGAGACAATCATTCACTCTCACATTCACACCTATGGGCAATTTAAATCCCCAAATCTGCATGTTTTGGGACTGTAGGAGGAAGCTGGAGTACCCGGTGGAAACCCACACACACACGGGGAGAACATGCAAACTCCATGCAGAAGGTGGGCTGTGGTTTAACAAATAAATGTGAATTGTGTAGAAATCACTACAAATTTTTTCATTATAACTCCTACAGTATCAAAATGAGCACAAACAGTAAACCAATTTTTTGTGTTTACCATGGCGAGTCTGTGAATCTCCATCAAACATATATTTCATATATTACTTTCTGCCTATTTTTGGAAAGAAAGTAAGCCTTGAGCAGAGAGGTTGCAAACACTTACAAAGCAGGCTGTCATACACAGAAGAACGCACAAACTCAATCAGTGAAAATCCTACCACTCACCTTAAAAATAAGATTCACCAACAGCAGCAATACAAATGCTGACTTTTGGCTTTTTAATCCAAAAATAACAGACCGAAACAGAGCCTTAATGTCAATTATCACACAGCATGTCAAAGCAAAAGAAGAGAACATACACATATCTCAAAACAGAGACAGAGCTGTGTTGTTCCTCTCATATGTGAATGTGTGTGAAACAAACAAAAGATTGATGACGACAGATGTTCCCTTTTTGACACTGCTTCAAAATTGTGATTAAAGAGTTAGTCCCATATTTGGTTAAAGACACTTCTCACCCTGTTCCTTGTTTCTGAATTCAGTATTAGAATTATTTGCAGTGTGTGTGATAGAATTGGGTCAGATGAGTTTTAGGTTTCGCGTAAGTCGCTACCTTTGATGTGCCACAAAATAGCTTTTGCTATGACAGGAAGCACACAGGTACCAAAGCTCACCAAGGTGTGTGTATGTTTTTGTGCATGTGTTTGTGGATAATCAAGTTTCTGGCCTACTTGGAAATATTTGGAAAAAGTATTTCCTGCACTATGGTTTTTATTTTTTCAAGTATACATGAAATGAAACATGAATATCTACCCACATAATAAAGTTATTTCTCTTTGTTATGTACAGGTTGTACAGGTGGTGACAAAAGTTATTATGGGATGTCAAAGAAAGGTCAAACCTCTCTCACACATTAAAAGGCTTACTGTGGATAAGGAGTGGAGATAATGTGAGAGAGTAAATGAGACACAGCAGCACAAAGAAAAACCAGAGATGTGTGTATTCTTTGTGTGGTAACGTGTGATCAAACAAAAAAAAAAGAAGTGCTTGTATGTACAGTTGGTCCATACATTTACAAATGCATAATAATGGCTTCATTGATAAATAGAAATGTACACATTATCAATCAGTTTTTATTTTGCTGGTGTGTCTTTACGCATCGACTCATATTCCTGGTTTAGCTTGTGTGGACAAGGTACTGTTGTCTGCTGACACAAGTCCTCTGATTTTAAGGCCCGGTGTGTAACATGTAGGGTGTATTGGCGGAAATTGAATATACTCCCCATAAGCACGTCTATGTAAGCATATAATCACTTTAAAACAAATACAGTTTGCTTTCTATGTACTGAAGGCAAGCGCTTTGCTTTACAGGGGACGCCATCTTGTGGGGCTATCTTTCTACAGCAGCCAGAATTTCACATTTTGTGGAAGCTTCCTACACCAACACTGAACAGCTTGGAGGAGGAAACAGCAGAGGAAATGTGACGGTGGAATAAAGGAGAGTTGAAAAAGTGTCTTTATGTCCTTTTTTTGGCATGTGAAGTCCACCACAGGTCCTTCACCTGGGGACAAAGAGTGGCGAGTGGAGCAGCTACTTTGTCACTATATTTAGCGACTATCCAGACCCTTTAGCTACTGTTTTTCATTTAATTGTTTATTATGTAAATTAGATGATGACGCAATTTAGGCCTGCTAATAGCTACTTTCCTTACTGCCTCCAGTTGCAATCTGCAGCCTCACCGTTAGATGTCACTAACTCTCACACACATTAAGTTAATGGATTAACTTGGGTGAACGAAGCCGTTATATTCCTGGTCAACCTTCTCTAACTAACTAACTCATTTTCTCACATCCCTCATCATCCCTTGAGATCAGCTTACTTGGCTCTGATAACGACGTCCTACGACGACCCGTTTCAAACAATTTAAACCGCGGCAACGAGTAAAAAAAGCAACCGACATTCATGCCTACAAGCTAGTACATTACTTACATGCCTTCTCCACGAGGACGCACCCAGCCACCCAGTCTCTCCAAACGACATCTCTCCAACTCCCAGTTGACCTCAAATCTCCTGTCCCTCACCCGAACGGGCCGCGGGCCACGCACACTACAAGCAACACCGGCTTCCTCCTCGCCATCAGCGGCTCCCGTCACCTGCCATGCCGTGTCCCTCCAACTTTACACTCTCCGCGCCCCAATACTGTACTGTACGGCTTCAAGCGGCAACCACATCCGCCGCCTTCTTTTCCACCACATCGACCACACGGCAAAGTTGTTAAACTTTTTTTCAGACCCCACCATCACCCCGGCAACGGCGGTATTCAGCATTTCCGGCATCAACCGAACGGCAATCCGTCACACGTGACGTCACTCACGGTACCTTTACCACCTGCACAGCCGCAGCACGTCCCATCATCATGGGGCCCAGGTCGTAGTGCTCCCTCCTCTATTGAGTACTTTTCCGGGCTGCCTTTTCTTTCACGTTTTCAGGCTCACAAGGGAGTGAGAAGCAAAAAATCCTTTGTTCCCTGCGCCGTAGAACATTTTACTCATTTTACTGTGCAGTATCTGTTTAAGTATAGTATGATTATAGTCGTTTTAAGTGTTTTTAAAGTGTATATGTTTTTATTTATTTTTTTTTTTTCATTAGAGGGTCATGTCATGTACACTGCATGATGGATGTGAATGGAGTTATTGTAATGTCTCTTTAAAGCCTGTTTCCCATCAGGGACAATAAAAATGACTGAACTAAACTGAAATGAACAAACCTCCTGCACACAACAGTACATTCTGTCCTTCCCTCAACCATTTCCTGCAAATGTCTCCAGCTCCCCAGTTTACCAACACTGTTACTGGTGAACCACAGCAGGTTATCATAAATGAACTTCCATCACCCTCAAGACAGTATCGCCACCCACACATCAGCTCTCCATTAACTCTCACCGGCTCACAGGGCTACTTTATCAAATTAGTTACATTTTGTCGATTTAGTTGTTGATTTAAGTAGGATTTATGGGATTTTTTTTTTACATATAAGATACTGTAGGGTAAACTGGCTTGAATCAGATTTTCTGTTTTCTGTTGTCCTCAGCCTTGTGCCACTGAGTTTGCATATACTTTCCTTGTGTTCCCCAGCACAATGAATGCATAGAGCTATAGTCACAGGTAGGCAATACATTTTCTGAGCATGAGTATTTCATACAACCCCACTTCAAAAGGTCCTTAACTAGCCCTTAAAATCGATTTCCTTCCATATACTGGGGCAGAGAACAACTGAACTGCAGATCACTTACAACAGAGGTTAGGTCTCCACCCAGTGGTAATGCTAATGTATGCAGACATATTACAACTCCACCATAACCACAAAAGATATATATATATATTAATGCTCACTCTCACTCATTTTCTACCGCTTCATCCACTGGGGGTCGCGGGGGGGCTGGTGCCCATCTCCAGCTAACATAGGGCGAGAGGCAGGGTACACCCTGGACAGGTCGCCAGTCCATCACAGGGCCACTTAGAGACAGACAACCATTCACTCTCACATTCATACCTACGGGCAATTTAGAGTCTCCAATTAACCTAGTCCCCAAATCTGCATGTTTTTGGACTGTGGGAGGAAGCCGGAGTACCCGGTGAGAACCCACGCACCACGGGGAGAACATGCAAACTCCTTGCAGAAGGCCCCTTGTTCCAACCGGGTTGTGAACCCGGGACCCCTTGCTGCAAAGGCAAGAGTTATATTAATGCTATTGTATAATAATAATATATACAGTAGGTATGTTTTAACGTAGGATCATATAAAACTGAGACAATAATCTGGTGTAATGTGCAACTGTTGTGTGTTGCATGCTAAATTTGAATTTTATTTTTAAGAAAGTTTGTGATAATGTAATTTACATTCATGATGGGATGAATAAATCTAAAACCATTACAGACATTTTTCATAGACACGAGTAATGTGATGGCTGCCACTTTAATTAAAGCAACTAAAATCTTTTGTTGTTGTTGTTTTTTTTAAAAATAGTTGCATACAAAATACTTTTCTGTTTCTTTCTTTCTTGCATTTGATATCCAAAGCTCTGTGGTGAGGGAGAGTCAACCTGGTTTACACAGAAGGAGGTTAGAGCTTTATTTCTTAAATATCTTTGGGTAGATGATAGATGCCTGCGACCCTTAGTGGATAAAGCGGTAGAAAATGAGTGAGAGAGTGAGTGAGAGTAGATGATAGATGATACCTGTTTTTTTTCCTGGATGTTTTGTTGTATCTGCAGCTTACCACTAGGTGGTGCTGTCATCTACAGATATTTCTAACATACTGTGAGCAGTGTATTTGTTCATAGTGCAGATCAAACTTTCTCTTCTGCTTGTGATAGGATTGTCCCATATTTTAACTGAATGGTATAATGGACAACTTTCAACTTCACCAAATAGGGATAAACAGTATACCAAATAACTGTGGTCAAAACAACTTTATTAAATATTTCAAAAGGTTATATAATGGATGTGTAATGCAGTTCAAGTTATTGCTTTTTCTTGCAACATAAAAGTACAACAGTTATTCTGTGCTTAGGCATTGTGATAATCTTATTCTTGTGACCAAAAAATTATGTAATATAAACAAAGGCAATTTCAAGTATAAATACTGTATAAAGCAATAATGGAAAATTAAATACTGCAAATAAATCAACTAAATGGTTTAGACCTATTTAATCACTGAAATGTATCCTTTATTCCCCATGTGTTGTTTAATGTCAGCTTAAATACCTTGTTAACATGGCCAGCATGTGTAACTTATGACTTATGATTATGTATTTCTGGTAATTTTTTCTGACTTTGACAATTAACAGTTTGAAATGCAAAACAGAATGCAACCTTCAACAAATATAAACAAAACATGAAAAGAAAAAAATGTACAGATACTTACAATTTACACAAAGTGGATCTGAACCTAAGTTGTGTGAGGGTGAACCTAAGTTCACCCTCACACAAGTGCCTTATCTTCCTGCTCAGTGGTAAGAAAGTGTGTTACAAATTCTTCAGCAGTGTGCTACTGTCACTAGTGTAAAGGTGGAGTCTCACTTGGAGTTGGAGGAGGAATCTTTAAGAACATTTGGAGCGCTGGAGTGAAGATGAGGATGGTGCCCAGCACTGAGACAGAGAGAAATGCCCACAGGAAGATTCTGTCTAACACCTGGGCCACAAACTTCCAGTCTTGTACCACCTGGTAAAAGGAGAAAATGATGTGGTGGTGTGACAACAACACATGGAAACATGAATGCCCAAGAATTTTCCAGATGATTGTTTCTGATTAATCTGATTAATTAATATTATGCACACACCTCACTAATGAAGTGCTCCTTACGGATGTGTCTGCTGATGTACCGCACTGAATAGATGGCCTTCTCGAACATGGTTGCCCAGGCTTCGTCATCCTTCCCCTCAGAAGTCACCTGACCGTGGGTTCCGTCCCTCTGCCCTCCTCTCCGACCTCCACAGCGAGGCTTCAGCTCGGGGCTTTCAGGAGCCAGCTCTGGGTAGTGGTAGCGGTCAATATGTCCACGCATGCAGAGCAACTTTGGCAGTTTCTGGAGGAAGAGAGTACGAACCCACGGTGACATTGGGTGGTAGGTGGCTGAGGAGCGGTGGTGGACGTTGATGACAAAGACAGTGACGATGATTGAGAGCGTGACGAAGATCATGATGAAGAGCAGATATTCTCCAATGAGCGGTATCACTTTAGAAGAGGAAGGGATGATCTCCTCTATGACTAGGAGGAACACAGTGAGTGACACAAGGACAGAGGTAGAAAGTGACAGCTTCTCGCCTTCATCTGAGGGAAGGTAAAACACCAAGACCGTGAGAAAGGACAAACCCAAACAAGGGATGATAAGGAAGAGTGTGTAGAACAGAGGAAGCCTCTTCAGAATAAAAGAATATGTAATGAAGGGGTATGAATACAAGCCGTCCTTCCGGTTTCCTTTGGCACCAGTGGCACTGAGGATCTCCCACTCTCCATTATCAAAAAAATCCTTACGATCTACTTGGTAGTCCATCAGAACCAGGTCCACCATGTGGCCATCATAAGTCCAGGAGCCAAACTTCATAGAACAGTTTTGGCGGTCAAATGGAAAAAAGGTCACGTCCATGGTGCAGGCGGACTTGTAGCTTGCAGGTGGCGTCCATGTAATCATACCATTGTACCTGACAATGGCTTTGGTCATCAGGGAAACTTCAAATCGCCCATCAGCACTGAGGGTACATGAAAAAATGTTATTTAAAAAAAAAAAGAGTCTTATTATGCGAATAAAAAAACATACAAAGCAACATGAAAAAACTGTTTCTTTCTTAATGTTGTTGCTACTGTAGATTTGTTCCTTTAGTGAAAACAGTCAATACTTCCCCAGTTCTCTCATTGTGTCAATTGTAAATCATTTGAAACTTAACTCAGCAAAGTCTTACTTCTCATAGAGGACGATGTCTGGAAGCCAGATATTTTCAGAGGGAACTCTGATAGATGTAATTCCTCCATATTTCTCTGGATTCCATCGCAGCTTGTAATCAATCCACTCCTGGTAAATACAGGACACAGGACGCTGCATTTTTAGACCTACTGTACATGAAACATTTTCCTATGAAGAATGTTCATTTTAAGTTTGAAGCTAGATTATTTGTCTTGCCTCTGTACCTCACAGTGTTATTGTTTTGATAATGAATTGTCTACATCTTATTTGAAAAAACAGTCACAACAACAGGTCTGCTGGACAGAAGTATGTTTGTTGTTTCAAAGAGTTATTGTAATGGTTTAGATGTTTGTCTTTTGCTTACCTGACACAGCCAAACATTAGTTGTCATGAGCTGGTTTTTCTCATCCTTCAGACAGAGACATCAGACAAAATCATGGTTAGATGTAAAAATGGGTGAAAAGCTGATTAAAATGCAAACCACATAATATCAACACAAAAAGGTGCAGTAAAAGGTTCAGTCAATTGGCTGGAAAATACAGTTTTTCTTGTATATACCTGGCCTCAAATGTGTCAGATTTACATTGAACAAGGCAATATTAGCAGCCCAAGATATTGTAAATTAAAATCATCCTTAACAAATAAAATGCATACATCCAAATGCAAAACAATTGATGTCACTTGTTTAGAGCACACACCATTTCTGATCTGGAATTTTTATGTCATTAAAGCATTGGATGTTGTCCATGCACTAGATGGGAAGATTATTTAAAAGCAAACCAAATCATCCTTTACTTTCCACCCATGGAAGCAGACAGAATCTCATTTCCCTGTCTCTGCCACTTCCTTAGCAAACAAGAAAAAGAAACATGAAACCAGAAGCGCAAGCAGTGGACCAGTTGGAAAAATATTCTGGAAATACAGTAAGAAATAAATAGAGTAGGACAGAGATAAATAAAGTAGGACAGGGATAGAGAAATAGAGAGCAGTTAACAAACTGAAGTTTGAAATATAAAACTGGGAAAATACTGCAGAGATAAATATAATAATAATAATATTAATAATAATAATAAACCAGGGAATAGTGAAAGAAATATACTATATTCAATTATGTTAATGATTAGACGTCCAGACCCACCTGTAAGAGTGAGTTTGAAATTTTGGTGATTACACAAAGCAGAGATGAAGCATAATCTAATCCCGAGACATGCTGCAGCCCAGAAAGTCTCTGGGGACAGTGTAGCTGTTGTTTGTGTGGTTAGCTCTCTTTCCCTCATACTATTCAGTAGAACATAAGCATAAATCCTTGCTCTCTGCAGAACCGTAAAGAGCCTTTGTTTAATTCATCCCCAATTGTTTTTACCAAGCAAATGTGTCAGTTGAAAGAACGGACAGTTAAATTCTAAACCAGTTGAAATAAATATTTAAGGCAAAAAAGAGTGGCTGCTCCGTTAGCATTTTCCATTTTCTCCTCTTGAACACATAAACTGACTTAAACTATCCAGGAGAGGTTCTAAAATATTAAAGGAAGACTACATAGTAGATATAGAAAGTGCTCCAGATCTATTTCAGGACCATGGAAAGCTCCAGACTGTGACATTGAAACTGTTTGGTTTCAGCACAATGGACAGGGACACTGCAAAAAAATAGTGACAACCACATTCATATGTTGTTCTCACTTCAGGATGATGACTTGTTCTTGTCCTAAATTCTAAATTCTAAGTTCTAAATTCATCTGTTAACTCAGTTTCTTGTTTCAATTAAGATATATTTTAGTCTCTTACTTATATCCCCACTACTGTCTTCAGCTCTTTGTTTATTCATGATTAGAATGTGAATAACAAAAATGGGTCAAAATGTGCACATGTAGATGATACATTCAGGAAGGTTCCACACTAACCAGTTTACTAAAACAGATGAGCTCTTGTTTGTTTAGTAAACATAAGACTGGATTAAATTAAAAATAGATTAAACAATAGTGTTTTTAAGGGTTTTGTAAAAAGGAAAGGAAAGGAAAGGAAAGGAAAGGAAAGGTGGTTGGAGGATTTCCAGGTTCAAAAAGGTGTGTTAGTAATGATGAATCCACACAGGGCCTGGGGTGTTTGAGGCATAGTTAGCATTTGTTTAGGTTAAAGAATGGGGTAGGAAACGAATGAAGGAGATGAATAGTCTTGTGAATAGAGCAGTGTGTGTGTGTGTGTGTGCATTCATCCTCACCACATCAACCAGCTGAGAGATCTTGAGTCCAAAGCGAACTCTAACTGTGTCATTGGCTCGTTGGATGGGCCTGACCCAGCTCTGGTAGCCTTGGAAAAGGTTCCTCAACAGAGCGTCCTCCATCTCTGCCAAGGACACAAATTCCTTTTTGGCTGGAATAAAAAGGGAGAACTATTTTATTGTTACAGTTCAGCATTATTGCATGTAGCTACTACTACTACTCCAATCTATCTTCCACCAACACCATCCTGTTTCTGCCAGTTCTGTGGAAATTGGTGGGAAGTAAAGAACTAAAATTAACTGTCATGCCACAGTCACAAAGGCACAGTCTAAGAGAAACTTTGGAGATAACTTATTTTACCCATGTCTGTTGTTCTGCTTATTAGCGACTGTTTGATTTTAGTAGTTATGTTTGACCATCAGTTAAAACTTTGGTCCATGAGCTCAAAGTTGTTTCACATTGGTTTGGCTTTTTACAGTTGTCGCCTTATGAGAGAAAGAGAGCGAGGGAGAGAGAACTGAGAAATGTATTTTGTGCATAAATCTGTATGTTTAAATGAAAATTAGTTTTGATTTTATCAATTTTTTATCAAATCTAATTATCTCCTTGGAAGTTCGAAAAATAAAAGCAAACAAGAGTGTATATGCAGTTTCTGTTACTTTTTATCCAGTAAAGACCCTCTCACTGTCTCTGAGTTTAGAGGCAGGTATTATATGAGAGGATGAGGAGCTCCTGATGATGCACGACAGGCAGTTATGACAGAGGAGGGGCTGAGATAAAGTAACTGTCCATAAACTGGGCAGGTCAGTGTTTCAGTTGGCAGGGACAGAAATATAAGCTGTATATGAGATTGATAAGAGATAACCATACAATTACACATGGGAGTTAATGTGTGTGGCCCAAAATAGGGAGGAGGATTTTGACCTTTAACTTCTGCTGGTTTCACATCTGTTTGACATCAGCTGACTGGACTTAAGGGTTATTGGGCAATTTAATATCACTGTGTTTGTGTGCGTGCGTGTGTGCGTGTGTGTGTGTGTTGCAGAGAGCTGGACAGTGACATCTGACACTTTTCATTGTGTTCCAGTTTTTTCTCCTGACCAGAGCAACTTCATCAGAAACGGAGACGGAGATATACAATAGGTCTGACTACATTTATAAATTCCAAATGTTCCCATTGTATCTGTCAAAAATTATACAGAGAATAAATATTAACAATTTTTGATTTAATTAAATAAGAGAGACACACAAGGAGGATAACGCATAAACACGAAGTTTGCAAAACAAGAAAGGCGCACTTCGTCATAGCGGTCCACAAACGAGTAACGAGTTTGAGGGACATTTGTGCATTTGAGGCGTTGATGAAACTGTTTAATTGCACATTTAAACTAAGTTTTCTTACCAGCGATGTTGGCGAGACACAGCGGGCAGGAGATCCACGAGAGGAGGAGGAGGAGGAGGAACAGCAACTTCATGATGACGGCGCGTGCTGGTTGGTCTGAACGCCACCGACCGAAGAGGTTTGCTGTTTGTTTACCGAAATGGTAGGAAAGATGCGGAAAACAGACTTTTTGTTGCCGCCGGTGAATGGAGAGCCGGGGGACGACGGCGCATGTGGCCGGTGCGTGGACCCTGACTGAGGCTCCTGTCGGGGCGTCACTCACGGGGAGCGGCTGTGGCAGAGGGGCGGATCTCTGGAAGAGAAGAGGAGAGGAGAGGAGAGGGCGAGAGGAGGGGGAGAGAGGATGATGTGGAGGGAGATGAAGAGTCTAAAAACTGGTCTGAACCTTAAAGCAAGTTGTATTCTTATCTCTGAATGTTGCTGCTGCTTTAAGCGAGTTAAATTTTTTGTAATCCAATGACCCATCACTGGGTCATTAGATTACAAAGATCAGTCCAGGTCATTAGATCACTGATGACCTGGACTATGATTTTCTACAAATGTGATAGGATTGGATCATGTATTTTCTCTATGAATAACCTAATTGCGTGCGACAATTACATTTATTTTTGGGCAGATGTGGAGAGATGTGTGACCTTGGAGTACCACGACTAAAAAAGGTTAAGAGTCTGACTGGCAGATGTAATGACATCAGCTGTGTGTGTCACTGTCACTGCTGCCCTCTGTTTCAAAACAGTCACTTGCCATTTGCACAATATTGCACAGAACATCTTGCATCTGGGATGCACACCACATTTAGTTTAATTTAATTTCTTTTTTAATCTTGTTTCCTATTTATTTATAACTTTGTCCAACTGTTCTGAGCATCTAAAAAGAGCTGCTCAATCTCATCTCATTGCACTGTACCACAGTGTGTGTTGCAATAAAGCTCTATTCTATTCTATTCTATTCTATTCTATTCTATTCTATTCTATTCTATTGTTCCCAGCTCATTCCCAGGAAATGATGATTGTTTTCAAGTGTTTTGTGTCAGATTTGTGGTCACATTATCCTGTTTAAATAACCTAATGACATTCATTCAACAGGTCTATGACTTTCTACTTATTGTTGCTTCATAAATCTGCATGCTGCAAAACAACTGGCAACCAACTCAGCTAGTGAGGCAAACATGAGAGCATGCTCTTGATAAGATATGGAGCAGTTTTCTTTTTGAATGCAAAACACCTTGATGTTGTCCCTGTTGTCCCTAACTATAAGCTTTATCATAAAGGAGGGTTTTACATCTAGGTCACTTTTTTGAGAAGGGGCTTTATAACTGCAACTTTAAAAGCTTGGAATACATATCCAGTAAATAAAGAAAGGTTAATTGATTTAATATGGAGCTGTTAATTAATGGAAAAATATATTATTTAAATAGTTTGGTGGGCGTGGGATCTAACTGACAGGTTAATAGTTTAGATGATGATACTAATGATGCTATTGATTTTTTATCAGACTGGCATGTCTAACTCCTCTTCTGTTTATTATTGATTTATTTAATTTAGTAGGGCTGGAGACAGACACAGTCTCTATGGGGTTTTGAGGAGGTGACTGCTCGAAAAGCAGCACAGAGAAGCGTGTAAGACTATCACAAGATTATCGCAATGATATTATGCAGATTTTCTGCTCCACTTGGAGATGTGGGGCGGGCAGCTGCTGCCTCAGAGATCATCCCATCAGCTTCACTTCTGATCATTCACGAACATAAAGTCCGTCAGATTGGAAACCTGCTGATCCTCTTCTAGGTGACAGATCCACTGCACAGTGTGAGAGCATATGTACAGTGTTTTTGTTTGTTTATTTTTTGAATGTAGGCTGTGTGTGAGAGGGATCAAATGAGGGACAGAGTTAGAATGCATTCTCTTCATACCTCTTTCTGTGTGTATTATGACCCATTGTTAAAGCTTATTTGTGTGGTTTAGTGTTTTCCATTTTTCCTCTGTTTGGTAGTAGTGGTTTTCCTAAACCATTGTTCTTCATAATTCTGTATAATCTGATAAGATTAGGAGTGCAAACACACTATAAGAATCAAAAAGAAAAAGCCATACCTCCCAAGGCCTGTATTTTTTAATCTTATTCTGTAAGGATTAAAAAAATGATAAAGGCGGGATAAAGAAAAGAAAACTGACATCACACAAAGGAGACATCTTAAAAGGAGAATACTCACATAAGCTAACACTTTAGTCCACTAATGCCACTTAGGGAAACTTGTAAAGTTAGAAATACCGATTGAAAAGAGTTGAACTTTTTCAAAACCAGACAAACATTTGTTTGCCATCAATATTGTAAAGGTTAACTTATTTCATATTATATATATAAACCCTGACCAGATCGACATGTCAACATAAATTGGAAAGGAAAGGAAAGGAAAGGAAAGGAAAGGAAAGGAAAGGTGGTTGGAGGATTTCCAGGTTCAAGTCACTCACTGATGGACTGGAAAAAATGTGGTTTCTTACTCAGCAGATATGAGCACAAAATTTTTATTGACTTGTAACATGATACATCGTCTGAAGTGGAAAGAAAAAAGGGCACAGACCTCTGAAACACAAGCTGTCAGGATAGGGTCACAATTCTGTCTCCTTCAGATAAAGCAGGACATGTGTATGTGTGTTCCAGGTATTACATGGGGGAAGACGAATCTGTTTACATAGTCACAATGTGAGGGACTTCCTTATGGGGACAAAAACTAGTCCCCATAACGTTACATTATTATATTGTAAGGTGAAGACATGTTGTATGATGAGGATGAGGTTAGAATTAGGCCAGGAAATTATTATAAGTCAACGTAATGTCTTCTGAAGTCATGGGAACTGGAATGTGTGTGTATGAGTGAATGAAAACTACCATCACTGTCATCAGACAGAAGTCTCTTGTTTTTCCTTTTGTGAATATTTCTTGCACCTGTATGTGGAATTATTTACAATTGTGCATACATCTATCTATACTATGCCATATGAGAAATCATTCTCTATTTCTCATCCACAATCACAGATTTGTTGTGTAACTTACAATAGCCTCTGGATGAGATGGACAGATAATGAGGCACATTCTGTCACGCACCCACATATGCAACATGTCACATGCACATGTAACTCGCTGCCAGCACTAAGCTGCTGCTGCTGCGGTGGCTTCAGAAAAAGTCTTGACTCCACTGAGCTCTTGGCAGAAAATCCCATATACCGTTTACACAACATTTATATTGTTGTATAAGCAAACGAAAAGCTGGATTACTTGGTGTTGTAATTTACTGTTCATACCAACAGGGAATGGAAAAGAGACAGCTGTTCTTGCCCCAAAAATAAATCAAACCGCTGCTCATCATGTGACAGCTGGGGGTTAAAAAAATTCTAGAAAAGGCCAAAGGACGAGATAGAAGCCACTGACATCAAGACAAGGAACCTCCTCACAATTTACAGTTGGCTTCACCACTTATCCAACATCCTGAAGCAGTACACTAATGATAAAGATCAAGGACCAGTGAGTGTCAGGGCCACTGCCAATGGCAAGGAGTGTTGCTCCAGCTGATTTCAGGTACTACATGTAAGATCTTGGTACAGAAGGAACGGCCTAGGAACAGCCAAAAGACTGCACAGATGTCTGGTCGAGGAAAGACAAATAGGAAGACATTCAAGGAAATCTGTCCATCTCTGAAAGTCTCTGTTCACCCTGACACATGTTTTACAGCATTCATTTTAGATTTTAGAGACTTTTTTCCTTTTAAGGCTTGTTTGAAGCCAAAAAAGTCCCATCAAACTACAAATTAAGTGATGAGGCTGCAAACAGAGCCCAGAGGAGGAGCAGAAGTGTACACAATATCATGGAATAATTGCAAAACCTAATAAATATATACATTAAAATCCTGTCTACTGTGCCTTCAACTATGCCTCAGTGAGTTAGTTTTATTTATTTTTTTTTAATTAAAAGAGTGTCTGGTTTTGATTGATACTTAAGTGAAACTGAAAAAATGTCCTGATAAATTTACTTCACAATAGGGAGCATGTTTATACCTCAAACTGCTCATTTAACAAACATTACTCAGCTCTGCACAGGTTAGGACACTTTTGTCACAAAAACAAGTTATATAACACAAGGTCTGCATTATGTCCTATAGTTATATTTTCATATTTTCACAGTCACCACACATGAAAAAGACAAAAAAAACCTACTTAGATTGCCACAGTCGTAAACACATCACTAACACATAAATGAAATTACTTGCCTTTTGTTTTTTATTAGACACCAAAAGAAAAGACATTGCGGCAAAGAGATGCATATTGCTCCTGACATGCAATTTCCATTTAAATGTTAACTTGAAATTTTGGTGCTGTTTGTTCTCAAAATACCTACAAAAGCCACAATCATATTTTGTTGCTGCTTTTCAGCCATCTAAAAATAATTATTGGGGTAAAAGCTGTTGGTGCATGTGTGTGTATTTAGAATTGTACTTTAGGAAACAGACTCTGTGTGTGTGTGTGTGCATGTGTGTGTGTGTCTGTGTTTGGAAGGCTCTCACTGGAATTAATTATTTAGAGAAGAGTCTCCTTTACTTATCCACAGTTGACTGACTGCAGGCACATACTGTTCTGCTCCCGATGACACAAGAGTCTACAATAATTCACCATCCACGCTTGCTGCATTATGCCCCTTCTCACCCTGCAATTCCACCGCAGTCTTTCCCAGTGTGCTTGGTGTTTCCCTACAGATGCCCCATAATCACATCCTTGATTCTTGAGTCCCACAAACACTAATCAAATTAAAAGGGAGACAGGGAGAAAGACATGTTAGACGACAACAACAAGGATGTAGAGAGACACATCTGGGACTGTTTGAACAATTTAAAAAGTAAAAACATTAACAAACTTAATTTTCAAAAGAAACAAAAAGCACAAAAAGTAATCTTGCATATACACAAGCTGTGACATTTCTCTCATCCTGGAGCCCTTCTGACCAGGGGCTGGATGCTAAATTGATGTCAACAGAAAGGAATATGTAAAATATTCATCCATGTGGCTGCATGGGTTAATAATGTAGTATCCCTCAATTTAGTATCAAGGGCTTTGCTGTACTTTGCTTTGCTCTGACTGAAGTCCAATCACTCAAAAAAAAAAAGATCCAATGCTTTCAAATATCCAGCACCATTACAAATTCAGATTAAAGTGGCTGCAGCTCCAGAGAAGCAAAACCATGCTTATTTCTCAACATTCTGTATAATCGGCACCTCGCAATAGAGAGACATCTACATATGTTTGGGAGCAATAGAAGCTTAAGAGTGAATCAGATTTTAAAGTCATGAATGAGTGTTGTCAGGTTTGTTTGGTTGAAATTGTAACTATCCAAGTTGGAGGACAGATAATTAGTAAAACACTATAACAACATACAAACACTGTCCAAGAATAACTAGAGTGGCTGTTTCTTTGTCTGTTCATTCTGTGACAGCCAGGTGCTGATGTGACCCTGTTAGCCAGCAGACCGGGACTGATGGGATATTATGTGGAGCTGTTGTGCTGCTGCTGCTGCATCTCCATATTCATAACTAGACTCCATCCATCCCATAATCCTCATCTAGCCAGATCCATGCTGGGGAAGACACACAGGCAACAATGTGTCTTACATAAACACACACACACACTGTCACTATATTTCACTCGCTCCCTTTATTTCTTGCTCTTAGTTCCTCAGCTGACACATGTTATTGTCTTCCTCCTTGCTGGAACACACACGCACACACACACGGTTTCAGAGGACATTGCATAGACTTAGATTAATTTCCTGGAGACTTACTCTAACCTTAACCATAATTACTAGTGCCCTATTCCTAAGCCCAACCCTAACCTCATCTTATCTTTAAAACATGTCTTCCCCTTAAAATGTAGTAATTTATGTTATGGGGACATGATTTTCATCCGCATACGAAAGACAAGTCCCCATAACATGACTGTGTAAACAGATTAGGTCCCCATAACATAAGGAATACCAGGTACACACTCACTTGCTCACTCATTCAGCACACACAAGTGGGGATTAAGTAAGAGCGACTGAGTCACTGGGAGCCACAGGGTGGGCTGATTCAAAGCCAGGGCCAGACCCAATCTGACTTGAGGGGGAAAGGCTACATTTTGTTTCTTCACCACACTGAACCTTTCGTGTGTGTGTGCGCACAGACATACACTTTAAGCTAACAGGCACATTCACACTCACTCATGACCTTTGACTTTGCTGTTTGTGCCTCTTTTTGCTTTTCTATTGTCGGATTGTTGTTTAAGCACAAGGTCAACTACAAATTCACAGTAAAGTTTCTGACTCGTCATCATAAGCTGATTTTATTGTCCAATGGAAATATAATTGTTGACCAAATTATACTATGTGGATATGCAAACTATAAATTCAACATTGAACTAAAACTGCTGTCAACCACATTGAAATGGGTTTTTTTTTAATCAATGCCACATGATGGTGAAGTGCACAAATTAAATTAAATTAATCTGAATACATATTTAAAATAATTACAACCTCATCTAGTAAGTGATATACTTGGAATGCACCTTGGTGCCAGACTTCATCTTCCTTAACTACTCATCCTTTACTCTTTTCACAGCTCCTTCCTCATGTTTACTGCTACATTAGCGCTGCCTTACATACTACAGAACAGTGAGCACCTCCCGACTGTCGTGTAATTATGAGGCTGGTGCTCGGAGAATTATTGTGTCTGTTCTGACAGAACAATATTCACAGATCCTCACATCCAGTCACAATTTCAGCAGTGTTGGTTGCATTGGTAATGCTATTTAAGAAAAAAAAGCAGCTAATAATAGAGATCATCAATCACATGACAGTTATCGAAAATATATTAATACAAATATTTTCCTTCATAAAATGTGCAGAACACTGACTAAGACTTAGTTGGAGGGACTGTGGAAACACTTGTCAAATAAAATAACAAACAGCAAGATCATCCATCATTGGTGACAATTTTCAGAAGTGAAAGAACAAATTGTGAAAAATAATACTTCCTTTTTTGTGAATATACCTGTTATAGAGTTTCCATTGGTTTTCTGCCTCACAACAATCTTGTCTCTGACCTTAAAAAATATCTGGTTAAGGGATGTGGAAAGAATCTGGAAATTGTTGTATACTCACCAGTCTGAGTGCTGGAAGGAAGTACAGCACACAGACACAGTCACATCTGCATTCATTAAGAGTTTCCATTTTTATCTTACTTTTTTGTCTTAATGTTGGGTGAGACAAGAGGAAACAATTTCTAAACACCGTTTGAGTCCAAGAACAACTTTATTGTCAAAAACAAGTTTTACATTTAAAGTCCCTTTTTTAATATCTTTAATCTACAGTTTCAATACATTGTACACTTTTACTGATATTGTGAATTTATTTGCGGTACTTAATGTATTAAGAGTGATCACATGTGGAAAACATATCATCATCATCATCATCATCATCATCATCATCATCATCATCATCAGGGATTCAGCCACAGTCAGTGTCCTTCTCAGAAGTCATGCATAACTCACATGTAGTTTACACAGGAAAACATGGAGACCATAGCAGTAATTTGACAGGAGAGGAAAGAGGAAGGGGGAAAGAGGAAAAGCTGGAGGAAACTTGGCAGCCATCAAATGACCAAGACTATACATACAGTATTGTAAGCAGTTAACAAAAAATATTTTGTTCATATTGTCTAATTTCAAAACTATAGCAAGACATACTGGTCCACATTTTTCAAAATTGTCTTATTGCAGTGACTAATAGAAACAAAGTGCTATTGAAAAAATACAAAGGTATTTGGTTTGTTCTTTTACTTGCACAGTATACTGTCACTATATTACTCTGGCTTTGGAAAGCAAACATTGTTAACTCTCATACTGATGACATAACTGAGGCATTGGACTGCAAAAATATAGTGTTTTTTTTATTAAAGGTTTTGCTGCAGCTGACCCTGTAACTTTGACTTATTACAATAGTGGCTTATTCCTCTCGGTATCAAAAGGTATGCCCCAGAGTTTGATGTTAGGTCCATTGCTTTTCTGTATGTAAATGTTCTAAATTTACATCAGTATTGGTAATTATTTTGCAGATTTAATCATCCTAAGATCATTAGGGTTCAAGGTGACAATATTGAGATGTAACCATTTAGATACAATTATAAACCCAAGCTGAAACTTAGAAAGTTTATGGTGAAGCAGCATTTAGCTGTTATGCTGCATACAACTGGAACAAGCTACCAACAGAACTAAAATCAGCACCAAATGTGAATATTTTTAAATTCAGCTTAAGGATATTTTTATGCTCATATTCATATGACTGAACCTTTTAAAAAATAACACTTGCACTAGACTTGTTAAAACATTTTTTAAATAAATTATTGTTTAATGATGGGGCAGCCAATGACCTAGAGGAAAAAAATCTGTGCCATATCAAATATGTGGATAATTGGAAAATCAGATTATCTGCTGTGGTGACCCCTAGAGAGAGAGAGAAGCCAAACATATTTTAAGCTATATTTTAGTGTAGCTTTTTTGTTTTCTTACTCTCTATTTTCTGTCCTTTTTATATAATTGGGTTTTGTAACAATTGTGTGCTTTAATGTTACCAATTTTTTTTTTATTTTGTTAATATGTAACATGCACTGTGTTGCATAATGAGCATGCCATACAAATAAAGCTGCCTTGCCTAGTAGGAAAAACATGTTTCCTCTTCCAGACAAGGAATAATTCACATTTAATTTTCTTGACATTGTTAATTCATGCTGATCAGATTTTTATGAATGCACCAGACCAAAATTTAAA
The DNA here is from genome assembly GCA_016785285.1 of Brachirus orientalis. Lineage (NCBI taxonomy): Eukaryota > Metazoa > Chordata > Actinopteri > Pleuronectiformes > Soleidae > Brachirus > Brachirus orientalis. The sequence goes on from JAFBJR010000026.1 coordinate 100,776, forward strand.
GCAGCCGCCAACTGTGAACATTGTGCTTGCTTTTTAAACCTTATAGTGGAAGTCACACACATCACTGTGCTCTGTAGCTGCTATTAAGTGGACATGTCCTCAAACTTTTACATTTTGGCTTTTATACATAAATTTGCCCTCAAAATTGTTCCTTCTTGTTTGTATGAACAGTACTTAAGGGAAAAAACAAAAAGTAAAAAAGTGAAGAAAAAGTGAAGAAATTTGTAACGAAATTGTGACTGAAAAAATCTGTTCCTATTAAAGCTAGATGTTTTTTTTTTCTGATCTAGATGACGTCAGTCATAATTGTCTAATTGTACTGTGAGGTTTGTTTAATTTTTGGGGTTTTGCTATAACATTATATATTTTTACGCAGTTTTGATCTGAATCAGACTACATATATTCACCAGAGATATCTATACTGTATTTTATGTTTATGCTACCTAATATGCATATTAAATACATTATTAAATACATTAATATGCTTCCTAATTTTAAATAGTTAAGCTTTAAATTTATATTGCATTGTCTCATTTTGCTAATTCTTGTACAGTAACTGCATTTCTTTTCTTGAGTCAATTTGCTTTAATCTTGACTGATCCAGAGTCTTTTTAGCCTTAATTCACATTTTTGTGTTATTGCCCCAAAAGACCAAAGCAAATTCCTTGTATGCTAATACATCCTTGGCAATACAAAACAGACTAAATGTCTGGTAAAATAAATGTAAATGTTAAGAAGTTGGAGCACAATGGAAGAAAGCAAATGACAGTGAATATAAAAGCTGCAGGCAGCGGCAGGTGAAGGCAACATAAAAAAGGTTAAAAAATGGAATAAGAATGGGAGGAGAGCAGATGTGAAAATCACTTCTGAAAGGACTGAAAGAAAAGGCAACATTGCATGCACACTGAAAGGGCAGGGCAGGGATGGGGGGAATGTGGGTAAGTCATAAGAGGAAAACAGACATCTGAGGGCTAAATATTATGGTAGATGATGTTGTCCCAGAGAAGAGGACAGGGAGATAAAAAAAAATAGAAATGGAGAAAGAAGACAGCCCAGGGTTTGATGTGAGAGAGCTGCAGGAAAGACAAATCCCACCCTAATTCCAGTGTGTTACAGAGACAGACAGAGGAAAAGAGACAGGCCAATGACAAGTATTTCATTTTAGGAAGCTGATGAGTGGCTGGAGGAAGAGTCCTAGAGTTCCCAACACACACACTGTCACAAAAACCCACAGGAAGATCCTGTCAATGACCATGGCAACATACTTCCAGTCATCCTCCACCTGAGGAGAGGAAAGGAGGGAAGTTAGAGCGGAAGTAGAAAATAAGAAATATCAAATGAATAACATGAAACGGCACTACTCTCTCTCTCCCCTGAAAATTTCCCCACAAACGTCTCTTAAAGACAACAGTGAAAAGATTAGATTTGCTTGACAACAAAGTGGAAGTCATCCATATTGACATAATATTCATCATAAGAACACTGACAGAAGACAGACAACAGGAAGATACAAAACCCTTAAAAGCATCAGAATAAATATCAGTAAGCAAATGAAGAAAGACTGCAGTAAGACGATGCACCAAGAGTTAGTAATGATTGCAGCTGGAACAAAGCTGTTCGTGTAGCACTTTGTTCCGCAATTTGGACTTGAAATCCCTGACAATGGCACAACTATTCGCACACTGTGTGCCAACCCTTTAGTTGTACAAAAATAAAAAAGTGTATGCTATCTACTATGTTGTTATTGTGCTTTGATTCATATTGTTATCAGTTTCATTTTTTTGCAAAAACTCATGCTATTGCTTACATACTGTAAATGACATTGTATTACTATAAAAAATATCCCAACTAAATTTAATACAACCGTTATTAATACATCTTCCCCTGTATGGTCTCTCTGTCCCGTCTCTACATTGTCCCTCCCTCTTTATTTTTCTCTCCCCTGTTTTTTTTGTCCCCACACTTCTCCTCTGTCCCCCATTTTTATACTCACTCTAACTGGCTGAGGCAGATGCTGCACATCCTTGAGTCTGGCTCTGTCATTTCTTTCTGTTTCTTTCTGTATTTTTTTTTTCTCCACTGACACCAAGTGCTTGCTCACTGACACAAATGTTGGTTTTGCCTTCTTCTCTCTCTATAATCTGGTAAGGTTTCTGCCTTACTATGTATAGTGCCTTGAGATAATGTGTGTTGTGATTTTGCACTATACAAATACAATTTGATTTGATTTAACTCGATATATGTATGAAATAGCCTGAAACCACCATGCATATGGTTTTCGTCAGAGTTTGCACAGTGTGTGAGTGTGCAGCATGTGTATTCCTTAATCAGTCAGGTGTGGACAATAGGATCATGGCTGCACTGACCATAATGCCATTGTATACCTACAGAGGAGGCCGTATGGCAATTCTACATGCTTCAAAGAAAGATCCCAGCTTTGCTAAAAAAAGATATTGCTGAAGCAACAAACATATCAGACGCATCCAGAGTGTGCGGGGCGGTGGGGTGGGCAAACAAAAGCTCTGTATCTGCAACAGACGCACAGCTTTACACTCCCTTTATAGCTTAGTTTAAATGGTTTCTACGCCATTTACTGAGCAAGGTAGAAAGTCCCACACTGAGATAACACATGCAGTATATTTTGCTGTGTGTACTGTAAGTGTCTATTCATATCTTTTACAGGGAGGAAAAAAAGGTCCCCACAAGGTTAACAATTGCTTTTGAGGGTTGAGATTTGAATTAGAACTAGTATATAGTTTATTTGAGGCACAAGGTTAGGCATCTAGTACTTATAGTTGAGATTTGGTCAAGCATCTTTGGTGACTCTCTGGTTGTGACCTAAAGATTGTATCTTTCCCTCTTCACGTGATCATGTTTTTGTCTCAACCATAGGTCATTATTATTAAGTACATAAAATAATGTCAGAACAGTAAAACCAGAGAGATGTAACACTTTACATTACAGTGCAGTAACAACATGGTAATAGTATGTAATAACTTTGTAACAGTTAGGTGATATTATGGTAATACGTATTTCTAATGCAGTTTTTAGTTTGATAATAACAGTTGTAATATTTTACTAATAAAGAGATAATAATGCAGAAATATTGTATTATTTTCAAAGCAACATCCAGGTAATAGTTTGGTGAAGAGAATTACTATAGGCTACCATCTGTGAAATACCTTTGCATGAACATATTTGTGATCCAACATTTATAATTACTAGTCAGCTTAGTTGAACTGTATCTCCTTTATGTCTCACACACAACTCCATTGTATTTATCCAGGGAACTGCTAAGTGATTATGATAGAAGTAAGATTGTATAATAATACAGATTGTATAATATTAGTGCCCTATATTAGTGCCCTACATGTGCCAAACATGTGCTCGCTTGGACTTACCTCTTTGGCTTTGTTGCGCGTTCTCATGTTCTCTGCGATGTACTTCACACTCTCGATGGCCTGCTTAATCTCTGGCGACACCACGGAGAAGGCAACAACTGCATTGACAGGTGATGAGGCATTCTTGGTCCTGGGTATCTTTGGCGGCTCTGGTTCCTGGGGCCCCTGGGTCTGAGATCCCTGGGGTGGAGGAGGAGGAGGAGGAGGAGGAGGAGGAGTGGGGCACATTGGAGGAGGGACAGGAGTCGGTACCTCCTTGCCTCTATAAGGGCACCTCCTGTTAATATTGCGTTTCATGTTGCGGTTCATCTCGCCGTACTCCACACAGTTCATGGAACCGCCAGCTGAGCTGGACCCTCCTCCCCCTGTACCACCATCCAGCGATGGACAACTCACACCCCCAGTTATACCTCCAATACTCACACTTCCTGAGCTACTTCCTCCTACTATGCTGTTTTTCCTAATTTTTTTTCCTCCACTACTCCCTTCTCGTCCTTCTCCTCCTCCTGTTCCTGCTGCAATAGCAGGAGGGGAGCAGCCTTGGTCGATTGGCCGCCTCATCAGCATCACCCTGGGCAGCACCCCAAGGAACACTGCTCTCACCCACTCTGGCATTGTGTGAGTCATGGGGGTGCGGTAGTGGACATTCAGCACAAAGACAGTGATTACAATGCTGAGCGTGACAAAAATCATAGTGAAGAGGAGGTATTCGCCGATCAGAGGGATGACGAGTGATGTTGACGGGATGGTCTCAGTGATGACCAGTAGGAATACAGTGAGGGAGAGGAGGACAGAGATACATAGGGTTACCTTCTCCCCACAGTCAGATGGAAGGTAAAAGACTAGCACTGTGAGGAAGGAGATGAGCAGGCAGGGAATGATGAGGTTGATGGTGTAGAAGAGTGGCAAGCGGCGGATGTAGAAGGAGTAGGTGATGTCTGGGTAGATCTCCTCACAGCAGTTATACTTGATGTCATGCTTGTATCCTGGTGCGTCTATGATTTCCCATTCTCCACTTTCCCAGAAGTCTTTCAGGTTCACCTGTGAAAATGCACATTGGAAAAGATATTTGTTTTTGTTTTATTTTTTTTTAAAGCAGAGAAATAAAACACAAAACATCAAATAGGCTCTAACCTTTGAGCCAATGAGCACCAGGTCGATCTTGGCTTTGTCATAAGTCCAGGAGCCAAACTTCATGGAGCAGTTCTGGTAGTCAAATGGGAAGTAAGTGATGTCCATGGGACAAGAGGATTTGAAGATAGCTGGAGGAACCCAGGTGATGGTTCCATCAAACTTCAGCAGAGCCTTGGTTTTGTCTTCCACAAGGAAATCACCCACAGCACTAGGACATGTAAATGTCATTTCACTTAATGGTACAGTTTGTAGGATTTAGCAACATCTATTGGTGAAGTGGCATGTTGCAGTTAAATACACACTTCAATTCACCCTTCTCCTAAGTTTTCATTAAAAGTCTAGAGTGTAGTTTAGTTTGTCCATTGTGGGCTACAGTAAAAACATGGTGGTCTAGCATGGTGATATCCATAGTAACCGCACCTGATGTAAATATATAAGATCCTTTCTGCTCATTCTGGCGTAATGTACACAACAACTGATAGTAAAATAAATAAATAAATACAATTAATTAATAAATCGATTTGTTCCTATTTAAATATTTTCTCATTAAGTCTTTCACACTGAGCCATTAATGGCAATTACAACATTTAACTCGAAATGTCAAAATATGCTGAATATTTATAAACAACATCAAGAGAAAGAATAATACGCTAATTTAAATTTATGAAGTAGTCATGGGTGACAATAACATGTACCACCAAACTATCTACTTCCAAAAAAATATAGGTGGCAGCTCCTTACCTCTTACCGTCTGTTAGAAAAACTTACTTGTTGTACAACACAATGTCTGGTCTCCAAATTTTATTGGAGGGAACTCGTATGAACTCAATTCCATCATATTCAATAGGAGCCCATTTCAGCTTGTAGTCATTCCACACCTGAAAAAACCCCAATGTACAGCAAGTCACTGTGTGCAAATAATGTCGCCGACGACATCACATGTACAATTAACCTCACTCACATGTCTCAGCCACAGATTGGTTTCCATAATCTGATTCACCTCATCCTTTGAGGACAAAAATGACAATTTAGTCAAGAGAGGTAAGGTAATGAGACTTGGATGAAAAAATGGACTATGTGGTTTTATAAAACTTAACTAATTATTTGTTGTGCTCATAGACAACAGTCTATTCTTACCACTTTTACCAGCTGAGATATGGAGACCTCAAACTCCACTGTAACTGGATCAGATACATTCTCCACTGGACGGATGAACTGGTTGTACCTACGGAACAACCTCCGAAATAATCGGTCCTCTGCTTTAGATGAAAAGCAGCCTATTTAAACAAAGAAGAAAAAGATAGAGAAGGAAGGGAAAAAAGGGAATTGGAACATTATGGCGAAGAAAAGTACAGTAATGTCACTATTGTGTTAAAACATGGAGATTGAGAACTGTGCTGAGACCATTACTGCAATAATAACTGCATTCAACATGAATTAAAGGTTAGGAAGTGAAAATTATTTAATATTAAAGTCCCAGAATAACAAATAGCATATTCTTCTGAAATTTAGCTTATTTTATCTTTGGTTTGACAGAAATGCAGGTGGGAGTTCTTAGGTGTAATAAACCCAAAATTAGGCATACAAGGGAAAATGTAAAAAGCTAAATGTTTTTAAATGTATTTAGATGAAATATATAGCTCAGTGTTGCTTTACCCTGGATTGCACCGGAGAGAAGGCTGTGAGGGAGTGAAGAGTGTAATGAGAAGCATTTCACCTGCATATTTACAAAATAAAGCCAAGGCCTGAAAGCTTTTAATGGATCTCTATGGATAAAGTAATGAAAGTCCAAAATGATGCGTCCCTCTTTGCATCTGTCTGCAAAAGTGCCCATTGTGAGGATGGTTTGAAGGTTATATTGACAAGGACTCCAACTAACACTGAGGCCTGGCTTGATACATACAGTAGATCCACGCAGAACATCCCCATGAGATATGACAAACACTAACACCGACAGAACAACCTAAGAATCACTGCAACAATTCAGTTCAATCACCATTTAGGCTATAAAAATCCTTTACAACATTTTACATGTGATATATAAACACAGAGCAGTGTTTAATTATTCCAATGTCAGCCATTTATACATTGATAGTCGTTACGCTCTTTAATTTTTAATTGACTAATACATATTGAAAATAAAAAGCAGAGACCAGTCTCTCCTTTCAGGTCAAGAAGATATGCACTTACTATTTCAACACAGTCCCAGACCATCAAACTTGCACTTAGCAAGCAGTGTGAACCATTACCGAGTGTGTGCTTCACCAAAAGGGCAAATATCGCATGACCCCATATTCACAAACTAATAGCTACATTCAATGGAAAGGTTTGTTTCCTTGACAACAACTAAATAAAACATGGTCCTTTAATAGAACACTTTCTTGCTGGGTGAGTCAGTCAATTCTATACAGGGCATTACTGTACATGTTCCCCATTAATTCAGTATGCAATACTCAGTTCACCTTAGATAAAACCTAAGTTTTGTTTTTATAAATAAAAAATGTATTTCATCAGAGAAACCATGTTTGTGTCGTTGGCCTTCCACCTTAGTCCCTGACACTATATTAAACTCTACTTACTATACAGTATCTCCTTTTACAAAACAGAACCTATATGCTCCAGCAAATATTTCATTTTCATTGCACATAAAGCTATATAGCAGTCCACCCACTTACTGCAGTTGGGAATGCACTCAGGTGAATATCTTGCAGACACACAGTAAATATCATATTACAGTCTTCTTTCTCATTTTGAAAGACTTGTTCATTTACCTCTATGTTCACGAATCAAACTTGTAATGGCAGGGGAAATAATTGAATCAAAATGTATCCACTGTTTGTTTATTTTGTTGGGCTATCTAAATCATAAGGATGTTAATTAATGTTGGACCATGATAATAACTTCACAGAAAACTGTACTGTGAAAACACCTTAAACTCATTTTTATTCGAACGCACATGAAGAACGAGTCTTTGCCCCAAGTGAAGGAGTTTAAGTATCTTGGATTCTTGTTCACAAGGGAGGGAACGAAGGAGCATGAGATTGGCTGGAGAGTCGGAACAGCAGGAGTGCTATTGCATTTGCTCCACCACACCACTGTCAAACTTAGTTTTTCATTACCTTCTATAAATACATGGTGTGAATCTCATTAATTTAAAATGCAGATACGGACACTGAGCACACGCAGCATGGTCCAGTGGAGACAATGGTGGAGACAGAAGCCTTTTACTGTATTTCCAAAGTAACGAAAATCGGGTTGCACAGATTTGTTTCCTGGTATGTCTGTTGCCCCAAACATTTTCAACTGCTCTTCTTCCTAACCCTTATGAAGGAAAGCATTAGTTCTAGTTGCAACACTCTACTATATGGGCTATAAAAAGTTTTGTGATGTGGTTGCTTCAAAACTCAAACTGAGTTATCTGAGGTCACCTGTAGAGGCAAGCCGAGTCTTTAAGCTTAATGAAAAGACCTCTCTTGAGAGGGAGAGAGAGAGAGAGAGAGAGTTGTGAAATTTAAGTCCTTGTACCTGCATTAAAACTGCCCACTGCTTCCTGATTCTCTGCACTGTAAGAGCCTTCTTTAAGCCTCTTATTGGCTGTGGGGAAAACAAAAGCAATTAAAACCTGTCCATTAATTGGACCTTTTGTTCAGTGTGACAAAACCTTTTTTTTTTCTTCATCTGTTTGCACAGCCACTCACTTAATCCCCCTTGCTTGTCCTGCTAAATCTTAAGTAGCCTTAATTTGAAAGAGATGAATAACAACTTTTGCACTTTAACCTCAGTTGATGCAGCGTGTGACTTTTACTGCCTGGCAAGACCCATGGTTCTCAAACTGTGGTATAGGTACCACCAGTGGTACTTGGAGGAAAATCCAGAAATACTGCTATTTATTATACTGTATATATCAAGGTATGTGATCAGAGTGGAGCTGAGGAACTTGAAAATGAAACAAATAAAAAATGTATTAATAATAATTAGAGTCACCTTATCTCTCACTCCCTCAATCTAATTTCACTATAGCAGTGTGTGAAGTATACTGTATGTGAGGAAGATGAGGATGATGAGGGAGCAAATGATCTTAATTTGAATAAATCTGCCTCCTTTGCTCGGCCTATTTACACCACTGTATTTTACCGGTGATAATGGTGTTGCTTTAAGAGCTCAATATTTTCTCAGGTGGTACTTAGTATATAAAGTATAAATTGATATAACATTTACTGAAATCAGTCTGCATGTGACAGTACCGTGAACACTATAAACATTAAAGATCAGTATTCATTTAACATGCTAATAGAAATTGTCTTGCAGTGACTTGAGTTAAAGTTCAAATCCAGAGCCAATGTAATTTCACCCATTTCTCACCGTCACAGAAGCAGCACAGCACAAAGCTATGATAACATCAGCATTCTCATGTGGTCACAGTGAGAACATTCAGATCTTATATATCTTATATAGCAGGTATACGATGTTGTGTCAATGCATTAAGATGGTAAGATGGTGTTTTCACAAATTACATGCATTTTGGTTTGATTCATCCTTTGATGCCCATCTGTTTAATGTAAATTAAATGTAAATATTTTGGGGCTATCCTCAGACTAAAGTGATGGAATTGTTCCAAACATCAACAACAAACGTTATCTAGTTTCTTATCATCTCAAACCTTAAAAAGTTGTTAATCATTGTAGACAAACTGTCTTTGCTTCTGATGAACTGGAGATCAGCTTGACACTTGACTAGTTATGCATTAATTCCAGATGTGCTGACAAAGTGACAAGCCAAGGATGAAGCCAATTAAGCCAAGTAGTCATGCATTTCAACATTTAAATAGCGAAAATGATTTAGTATTAACAGGCCAAACAGTGAGTCTGTCTCTCATTGGCTACAGAAGCAAAAGCTGCAAAAAGACCATTTCCCTGTAAGAAGCTCTTTGATCAAGCATGTGCTTAACAGGATGAGCCTGGGAGCGAGCGGTGGACATTCTGAAGGAACTAATTACCCTCCAATAATAACACTGCTGACAGTGGATGTGAGTGCCTGGTGAAACGCTACAAAGCGAAAGCTGAGTGAAGAGATAGGAGGAGAAAAGTGACAGAGAAAGTGAGTCTTTGCTCTCCAGGGTTTTTGATGGCCTGACCATGACACGCAGAGTGATGCACATGAGGAGCCACGGCGATTACTGCATGTGCTGTGACTCCCATGAAGCATACGGTGCGTGTACTAATTTATGTGTGTTTTCATGTATGACGGTTTGCCTATGAAGTACACTCATGAAAGTGTAACATACATGTGGGTACACGTGTTCCTATATACAGTGTATGTGTTCCTTCAGCTTTGATTTGACTCACTCTGAACAGCATATGATTTTTTTAACTGGTGCAATTCATTGTTTCCGTTCCTTTTCTGTGCTTTCATATGAGATGATGCAGCCTGTTGTTTACAGGTAAGATTCTTTTCACAAGATAGTTTCAGTAAATTCCCATTTTCACAAAAAAGATGTGTTTAAACCTGAAGTTGAACTGATGGGGTGTTGTGATCTACAAGCAGACCTGTATTAAATGTTATCAATATCCAAAAGAAAGCATGTGAAACCATTAATATCTAGATAAGACTCGTCAGCATCAATAACTAATGGCCGTACATCTCAGACATGAGGTGTTGTCACTAGAATGATAGTGGAAGGCAACTGTCACAGCATCTGAGAGACATCAGGGCATATCATCCTGCATCTACCCATCTATACAACAATTTCTTTTTGTTGGGGATTGTTAGGATACATCTTGTTAGGATACATAGACTATGTATCCTAATAATTTCATGGTCTTATTGCCAATGTAGTTTCCACATTCCCTTATGTTAATGCAGTTAAGCTCCTAAGTAAGAACTAGGTGCTATGTCGGTGTGTGGTCATGTGTTCGCATGTGTAAAAATATTGAAAAAAGTTGCCTAAAGTGACATACAGTATGCACACTGGCAATAAAGAATGATGAATGATCAGTTATTTCTACTGGCCAGGTCACAGGCAGAATTTGTAAATGTTATCTGATTCAGTGATCATCTTTAAGGAAGACCTAAATATAGCATAATACATGTTTTAGAATTACAGCAAAAAGACAGTCAATACAAAGGGTCAAGTGAGACTGTGAATGTCATGGCTTTGAGAAGATGACATCACAACTAAGAAACTTACTAATAATACAAAAATAACAATACTTGCATCATTTTAATTTGTCTAGTGAATCAATCCAAAGCTAGGATCAATTTGTTGGCCAAATAGACAGCAGGACTACTGACAAGGAGAAAGGAAGATGCCTTTCACCCCTCAAATGCAAGATAACCCATTATTGTATACAATTCACCAATCCAACTTAATTTAAATAAAGTTTAATACCAGATACCTCCTCATACACTTTGAGACATACTCGGCAAACAAAACCAGGCTCTTTTTGTTCTAAGGACTTCCACTGAATCTGGCAGATGCACCTTTTAATAGAGTAGCTCCTTCTGACTAGAACAATCCACCTATTTCTTTAAGAATGATTAACTCAATACACCGGTTTTTTCTCTCAAAACATCATATTACTGCTCTTCTAATTGTGTATTCATTTTGCCTGTCAACTTCTGTCTGTTAATATCACGATTTCAGACTGGATCTTGTTGGATCTCTGGTGTGTCTTTTACACTGAAGAAAAGACGCAGGATTCTCCACGTGAAGAAAGCACGCTGACACGGGAAATGTAATGCTCTGGGAAATATTCTGCTGGAGAAGTTTGTGCTAAGCCAAACTGAAAAGTTGGTCGACAGAGACTTCACGGTTTTAACTTATCCTCCAAATGTCAGTAAAATTAAGCACGCAGGATGTGGTGGAAAAAGAGAAACAGAAAATATTAATGCATCAAAGAGAACAAGGGAAGGAAAGTAGGGATGTTTGGAAATGCTTATACTTGCTCAACCTCATCTACAGCTTTCTGTTTCTCACCATCTCTCCTTCAATACTAAAGCATGACTCAGTTCACTGCCAGCACTAAAGATCAGGATGTCCCAGCAGGGCTGTCTGGAAGAAGATGCATGTGAAAAAGAGAGAGAAAGAGTGTGTGGTGGTTAGAGGAGGGGAGTATGATGGTTTAAGACAATCCATGAGGAAGTGGATAGAGACCTCTGTCTGTCTGTCTGTCTGTGGTGGTAACACACATATGTGAGAGGGAAGGAGCGGGGGAGGGTGGTTTGGTTACAACGATCACACGACAATCACGTTAAGAGGATCCTACAGCCACCACACAGTCCCTAAGCCACACGCACAGTATCACACACACACACACACACAGATTGTCTGTCAGGCTTTAATGCAGCTATATTGCTTCTGGAAGAGAAACTGGAGAGCTGCTCGATGCTTCAAAGCTCAGAAGAGCATTTTAGTTTTGCAGATTAGCAAACGCTTGATGATATTGCTTGATGATATTGTGCACACAACGCCGATTTAAAGCATGTCTCCACCATATATGATGTTAATTTTTCACATGGTTTCAGTGCAAAGAAGCAAGTACACATGATAATGCAAGTATAAAAGTATCTCTAAAGGTCAGCTTCTCACACATTTCACCTCACATGAGCCAAGAGGCTTCTTGAGTTCTAATCCAGTGACATGCATAGCACAAGTAATGCAGTGCAATAAATTGTCCCACATTCGGTGAAAACAAACCATTAGATAAAGACTACAGAGGCTCAATGTGGATTTGATTTGTTGTCTTTATTGGTAGTACTGTAGCCTCCACTGATAGTATGTGCAGTTGTGATTACTCTTTCTCTTCAGCCTCTCTTGGTTGAAAAGGCAGACATTGTTTCACACTGTCAGATGGGGTTAATGAATCATGCAGTTTAACTTAATTTAATATTGAACTTTTTTTAATTGAGAAAATATTGTCTTAGACTGTACACTTGAGGACCCCATGAAAATTTCATTGTTTTATACGCATCCCCCACATGCTGTTAAACAGAGCAAAGAATTTTTTATCACAGCTTTTTCAAACATCCTAGTTTTATTTTGGATGCTTCCATTATTTGACTTTGCACACAGAAATTAATTTATTCCACAAAAACCAAAAACTGCCAAGTTGAAAATTATTTGCCCCCCTGATGCTAATAGTCAATTGTGTCTCATTTTTGCTGGATAACAGCCTGCAGTCATTTGTTGCAGTTTTCAACACTGCTGCTTCAGGTTTTCTTTCAAAATCTTCACATTTCTGCATAATTCCTTCCACCTTGATGAGATTCCCAGTTCCAGACGAACTGAAGCTTCCCCACAGCATAATACTTGCACCACCGTGTTTCATTGTGATTGCTCTTTTCTTTGGGTTATACGCCTCTCCCTTCTTTCTCCAAACATAAACAATGTCTCTATGGCCAAAGAGCTCTAGTTTTGTCTCATTTGATCAAAGGTCATGCTTCCAGTATGAATTATCTTTGTCCAGGTTGACCTGAGCAGACTTCAGTCTGGCTTAAAGGTGTCTCTTCTACAGAAGTGGAGTTCTTCTTGGTCTGCAATCCTGCAGTCCGGTTCTGTGCAGAGCTCTAGTAATTGTCTTTTTAATTGTCTTTTTTGAGACTACAATTCCTGACTTGGCTAAGTCATTCACTAGTGTCTTGGCAGTTGTTCAGGGGTCTTTAGACACATTTTAGTCTTTGAAATCTTTTGCTTCCTACCTCTGCCAGGTTTGTTTTTTATTGTGTGACTCTTTTTGAATTTCTTGAGGATGCTTGTCACTCCAGTTCGTGACACTTGAAAACACTGTGATAACTTTGTATATCCTTCTCCTGCTTTGTGAACATCAACAATGCTTTTACCTCAAGTCTAAACTGATTTAATTTGTTTTTGGCATGATGCTTTCTCAAGTGACAGCTCAAACACGTACTGAAGAATTTATACTGTATGTAAATTTGGAGATAAGCCTTAGTTTTAACTTGATTTTTAAAGTTTTGAGCATTACACAGTTAAGCACATCTTTGCACAACAGTGGTTTGTGCTGTGGCTCAATAAAAAGGTCAGTTCTTAAGGGGGGTAATAATTGTGACTCTGGTAGTTTTTGAATTTTGTGGAACAATTTCATTTCTGTGTGCAAATAATGGAAGCATCCAAAATAAATCTAGGATGTTTGAAAAAGCTGTGTTAAAAATTGTTTGCTCTGTTTAATAGCACATGGGAGATACTTATAAAATAAATTTTCATAGATGGGCTAATAAATGTGTCCTCAACTGTATATGTAAAAAAATTAGGTAGTCTTTTGGTTCCTCCTGAAGCTAAATAGGAAGGGAAAATATATTGAATAGCCAACTGGGGTGACTTCACTGGTTGCACAATGAACTGAGTTTGAATGGAAATTTATGAAAGAATTTGATGACTTTTTAACAGATTTATAATATCAATAAAAACTTTTTTACTGTTATTTTTTTTTAACTGTTAATGGTCTCAGTGGATAGTTTGAGCTCATCTTCAATTAAACATGTTGTCAGTTTTGAACAGTTAACAGCTGGTATCATCCAATAGGAGGTGTTTGTAGGTGATCCCTCTAATCATCTGGTTGCAAAATGTGAACTTGATTCTGGAGGCTTCAAAATGTTAGTTCAGATTCTTATTGGTGATGCCATGACCAGTTGCTACTTGGTCCTGACACATGGAGGTGTGCACCACAATCTACCTCACAAACTATAAGTTTATTTTGAGTGTCATAACTCTACCTAATAACCCCTTGCTGCACAGAATCTCATTCACTATACTGTAATTCCCAGGTACTCCATCCAGATTCTACTTTTGACTAAAATACCCAAATCCAATGGACTGCAGGATCAGCATTTCCTCTGATATAGGAACAAATCTCTTGATCCTGGATGGCAAGAGACAATACCTTCTGCAGCCCACTAATCAGACTGCGACTGGGAGCTTGTGTGTCAATGTAAGTTTTTCAGGCACTTATCTGCATACACAGACCATGTTCACAAGCATAAAAAAACCCACACAGCCAATGAGGGATTGAGGGAAGGATGAGAGAGGTAAGAGCAAAATCCTTTCATTTTTCTTGTTTTTGTATCATTTAATCACCTCTAACATGCAATGAGACAATAGACTGTCTCCCTTCAGATAACTCTGTTCTGAAGCGAGAGTTTGGTGACATCATCCATTCATGGCATGAACTTCTTGCTCCTTGAAAAATGTATCCAGTTCAAGGGCAAAGTAACAAAACTTTCAACTGCGGCTCTGCAACCAAGGAAAGGGACAAAGAGGTGAGGGAGTCTGCGTCAGGTTTGCCTCATATGTGAAGCCTGAATAAACATAAATGACTCCTGTTGGATAAAGACACTATGTGCTGCTCCCATGGGAAGGACTCTGAGTACCACAGCTGGGACAAACTCACTGTTGCAGTGTTGTACTCAAAATGTCACAACATTTTCACATAGCACAGCAGTGATTCAGCCTATGGCCAGAATAATTACACCTCCTACACCCCCTATTCAAGGCACATTGTATGTCATATTATTCCCAAGTCAGCTTGAGATAAACTAAAAAAAATGTGTTTGGTATGAACATCACACCTAGTGTGGCCAAATCAAGAAACCACTTATATCTAACTTACTAAACACTGAAAACAAATTTAAGTTCTGATGTGTTTTGTTCCACTGAATATTTCACAGAGAAACAGCTGAGTACCAGAGAAAGTATTAGCCATCGCAGGTGAAGGCACCTTGTACAGTTTATTTTACAAAACATCTTACTAATTTCTCCTTCTTTTAAATGGCAGCACATGGTGTTGCAGATATATCCTTTCCCAAGCAGCTCTGTGTTGCTCATCATTACAGATCCTAAGTCATTCTCACAATGGGATATAATACTTCCACCATCCAACAAATTACCAAGGACTCTGTCCAGTTGGAAACTCCCAGCCAACAATGGAAGGTGTTCAGGGGACATCCTACTACGATGCTCAAAACACCTCCACTGGTTCCTTTTAAAGTAACAGCTCTTCTTCTTGCTCCCTTCAGATATCCAGATTCAACTACATGTAAAGCTGAGCTCAATAACTCAAAAGGAAAAGCTCATTTTAGTCACTTAAAATTGACATTTTATTATTTCAGTCACCACTGAAAGCTTATCATGACCCTAGGCGAGAGTTAGGTTATACAGGTCAACTAGTAAATCATGTTGCCTTCCAACCCTGCTTCCTCTTCACCACAATGACCTGTTCCAACACCCATATTTCTAAAACTTCCACAAATATCAGCCTGTCCATCTCCATCTCCCACTCACTCCACCCTCCACCCACTCCTTCACTTGAACCAAAATCTCTTACCCAACCTGGTGGATTACACTGAAGATACAAGTTTGACAGCAGTCACAAGAACCTAAACTGTAAGTAGAAAGGAAAACAAACACAAAATGAAAACTATTTATCTAAAAACTTAACACTCATTCACTCAACTTCCCTGCCTATGTAGGCCAGAAGCAAAAATCAAAGTACATCCCACAGTGTGACAGGTGTCAAAGCACAAAAACATGCAGATTGCCAAATTACTTACCAGATTAAGGCAAGTTATTTTAAAATACACATAAGTTAGAAATATACCCACAGCATAAAAAGCAGTTATCTTTTTGTTTTGCTGGATTCCCTTGAGAGCCAAACTCCACTTCAAAATCTGCTGTTTTAAAGAACACAGTGGCAGAGACTTAGGAACTAGACAACATAGGAAAGAAGGAAATGGATCACAGAGAACAAAACAAAGGAAACAATTTGTCAAAGTAATCCAATGTCAAAAATTCTACATCATCTAGCAGAAACCTTTCATTCTCTGTTAAACACCAGTTGAGATGCCCTTGAGCAAGAGAGTGAATCCACACAGAAACATGTTCATCTATCTGTCCTATCTATGTGCATCCAATCAAGGCCCTCTCCATATACAAGAATGATGACGCGAGTCTTGGAGGACTTCATGTTGTATTTCAGCTTTAATACAATGCAATACTTGACAAATGGTCCGAACCATCACTTTTTGATGAGAACACATTTTGGCCAATCATTTTGAGGGTTAAAGGTAAAGGTTAGAATTAGGTTTAGGTTGTTAGTTTCAAGTTAGGTTAGTAAGGTTTGTTCTTGTACTTGCTGCAGAGTGTGGACCAAAAATCATATAAACCCCACAAAGTGAGGACATTTTGACAAAGTGAGGACATTTTGGCTGGTCCTCAATTTTTTTTCATCCCTTAAAAGGGCTTTTCCAGGATTAAGACTTGGTTTTAGGGTTAGGGTTAGAATTGGGTTTAGGTTAGGGTTAGAGTTAGGCATCTAGTTGTGATTGTTAAGGTTAAGGTAAGGGGCTAGAGAATGCATTATGTCTATGAGGGTCCTCACTTTGATAGAAGCCCAAACATGTGTGCAAGTGTGTGTGTATTTGTAACATCTTCAGAACTTTTTCTGGCATAAATATTAACCTTGTCAGGACCAGTAGTCCTCATGGAGACCAAAAACTGATCCTAATGAGGCTCATTTTAGAAGAACTGGTTTATTTTAGAGCAGGCATTTCGTTATACAGTGTTTTAGGAAGAATAGATAACGTGTGCGTGTGTGTAGCTCTAGTTTAGCGCACTTTAGGACTCAGAATAATTTAAGCTGCACCATGTGCCACCAGTCACTTATTATACATGTTTGCGCATATTCTGTAAAAAGACTACACTATATTATTATTATTATTATTATTATTATTATTATTATTATTATCATCATCATCATCATCGTGACTTGTTTTAAAGAGGGCTAGTCTTTATGTGTTGGGAATAAAGGTGTGTTTTCACTGATCTGACGCCTGTCTTAAGCGCACAATGGAGTTGGTCAGAGGTGGTCTGACTGATTTTAAAGCAAGGTCACGAGCAGCAAGCAAAATAAACGGACTGTGGCCTAAAACACAGTTAAACTGAAGTCTATAATGTGTGGGTTGGTGTCGCGAGTCCCACACCGACCCACGGCACACCGTGTCTTACCTTGCGCTGCGAGGAGGACCAGCAAGTGGACGTTTGTCAGTTTCCCGGCGAAATTCATCGATACATCCGCGCTTGGCGATGCCTCCCGTGCGTAAAAGATGGTGCTGACGAGGGAACTGTTGTGAAAAACGTGTGAAGATTACAGCATTTCTCCTTTTTTGCGCTTCCGAGCGTGGCGAGGTTGGACTTGTGGTGCGCTCTGCCGACATGGACAACTTCTGCGCGTCTCCCCTCCCTCCGTCCGTCCCTCATTCCCACCCACTCACCCGTGGGCCGAACTCACAGCGACCTGACTCACACTGAAGTGAGAAGTTTTGTATTAGAATTGTTTTGCCGGGATTCTAAACTCTAATCTATCTATCTATCTATCTATCTATCTATCTATCTATCTATCTATCTATCTATCTATCTATCTATCTATCTATCTATCTTTTTAATCTGCTTGTCTAAAACAGTTTGAGATAATATAGTTGCAAATTGACCTAAAGCTGAGTGAGTTTATCTAATTTAAATACGGTAAATTAGATGAATTCTTTTAATTCTTTCGGTCTGTTACACAGCATGTGCTGTTGTCCATCTTGGTTAGGTCTCCATTAAGAAGTCCTTAATTTCCTGGTTAAGTAAAATAAACTCAAAACTAGGTAGGTTGGAACCATCTTTTTTTCATCTGCATTTGTCAAAATAATAATGATGATGTTAAAGGAACACAAACTACACTCTGAGCCAGTAAACAGTAGGACTGGGAGAAATAGCTTTTAGATGATTTAGTATATGGGTATGTGCGTGCATGTATGACCTATATGTGAGTTGTATTCAGCAGCAAAAGATGTTTTTGTATCTACCCTGTTGAAATATTCAGTATCTATAATTCCTTGGCTCAGAAGCTGCTATGTATGATGTAGACATGTGAATGACATAGACTGAGGTTCTTTTACACAAATTAAGTTCCCCAATAAAGTCTTCTCATTGTTAGAATCAAAGTTATTTTTATTTTATTTTATTATATATATATATATATATATATATATATATATATATATATATATATATATATATATATACATATATACAGTGCTCATACACAAGTGCATTGTTGTATGTTGAGTAGTGCACTGATGTACATGCACATCAAGGCAAAGAAAGACTCCTTTACTCCTTTACTTCACTCCATACAAAGCATCATGTTAGTCTGTTAATTTTCCTCTCAGAATTAATGGGTTAGGGTTAAAAAGGTAAACTTTGTCATGCAGCGCCTATAACAGCTGGTAGGTCAACAGGCTGAAGACAATTGAACTGTTCACTTGTCAGTTTTAGGCACTGGGGAGAGAAGTCAACTAATAAAGAGAAGGTCTGTCATCACAGTCTTTCTTTACATCTTTTTTTCAGTTCCAGCTTTTCTCTCTATCAGTCATTTTCCCACCAACACCTTAATCACAGTGATTATTCTCCTTTAGGTCACAGGTGGAGATGCTGCCTATAAAACAGAGTTGGACATTTAAATTAGCCCTCTTTCCATTTTCCAACAAATCAATATATATTCATATTCCAGGGTTTTTCCCACAACACCAAGCTCTGTAAAAGGTCAACCTGTGACCTTTTGTCACTAAGTGAATATGTTCCATTTGATTACATAACAGTAGGATTTAAGGGCCAGGATGACTAAAGTGTCTGACCAAGGAAAACTGTTTTCCTCAATTGTTTGTTTATTGATTGGTAAGCAAACAATGAGTTAGGACATAGGAACTGTCATCATGCCACTCTATAAAATTTCATTTTATCATATTAATTTAACTTAATATTAGCATTAATGCAACATAGAAGACAAAAAAATTCTACTGCTTTTTGGGAAAAAAATATTTAAAAAATGGATAAAAGGAACTTTTCAAGTAATTTTGAAGAACAGAATAAACTTAAACATAATTTAAGTAGCATGAAGCCAAAACAATCCTCTTCTAGATAATCAAATTGTAAGGTTTTCTACTTAGTTTCTATTATATTATTATTTTTCCCATCGCTTATTGTTAATTGGACACTCTAAATTGATCCCAGTGGGTTTTGTCAGGAAAAGCATCCAGCATGAAAATCTGCCAAATCATGTTTGTGGCTCATCCACTGTGGTGACCGCTAGACAGGGAGAAGCCAAAAAGAAAAAGAAAAATCAAAAGCATCTGCAGTGGTGCAGGAATTCCTCAGGTTCACAGAAGGAGGGAGACTTTTGCCCTGTGGACTTACAACCAGCCAGGCCAGATGCACTGTGAAAGAACAACAGGCATTTGGTTAGAAATTTTATTCTGTCCTTTTTCTCTGTCCTTGTCATGCTTACATCTGTCCCTCCAAATCCCTCTTTGTTTTTTCTACCCGTGCTGTCACTTTTCAGTGCATCATTCCATGACCTCTTTTTTGTTTCCTCCTTTTCCCACTAAAAGTTTAAGCACATCTCCTTCTGCTTCTACAATAATAGATCTTCATAGTGTGACAGTAACCTGAAGTTAAGTAGGAGTAGAAAAAGATTATCTTTTTTCCTCAGAGTTGCTGCTTGCCGGATGTCACAGTATATTTTTTTGCCATGACTAACCACTCCTCTTCTCACATGCAGTACTCGTGAACTATGTCATTTAAATGTAATCTCAGAGTTCAAAATTGAAAATAAAATGTGTGCTCTTGAACTCCCACTGTCTTTTCTTCCTCACCCTTTAACCAGAGCTTCTTTCCTTCTGCTTCATCTAATCCTACCACTTCACCATCACCACCCTCTGTCAATCCTGAGTTTTTAAAAGCTCTGAGCATCCCCTTCTCCCACAGCTCATCCTGCTTTTTGAGTCAGGCTACACTGTGTGACCCCGCTCAACCCTCTAACATTCACATCCTCCAACCCATCCTTCCCTCCCCAGCTCTACTCTCCCTGATCCCCCTCCTCCACCTCCTCTCTCTTCAAATCCATTAACACTGCAGAGTTTACATCCTTTTCTCCAATCATCCAGAGTCTACTATATGCAATCTGTTTGCTCATGCTGTGGTCAGTTGCTGCCACCAGCGTCTAATAAAAGTCTCCTCTTGTGTGAATCACACATATATGATTAAAGTCCTCATCTGCTAATTAAAATCCCTTTTCCCTCATATATGTATTTCCACTCTCTAACCTTCTCATGTGCACGTTAAATATACTGTGACAATGTGTTTATGATTTTCTTCTCTTGGTGTTGATGTTGTCTCTGCCTGTCATTTAGAAGAATTGCTTTTAACTATTGTGTGTTTGGAATATCCCACTGACCTTTCTGTCCTAAGTTGTTAATAAAAAATATCACAGCTTTTTTACTATACCTACTATAACATAGTGTCTCTGCTTTGCTTTTACGCTAATGATGCTGTCATGCATAAAAGATGCATAATAATATGATGCCGTGTGGGTAAACTTGAAGTCGACAATATATCAAGTCAACATTTTAAAGATTTTGCCAGGGAATATAATCCTGATTTTATGTCAAACTCTTTATTTTACAGTTGTCCTGTTGTTCTGTGGGATTTAATACTGAATCAGTACCAGCTTTTATTCATAGTATCCTGATATAAATTGTACATGTTTTGTGTTTTATTTTAACTTAAGTAAACAAAATAACTCAGAATTCTGCGTATTTCCTACAAATTAATCTAAACTAATGTATAATTAAATGTAGTATGATAGCTTCCTCTGTTACTGTTGCTTAGCTCAAGCCCTCGTTCAGATTTGGTGTGAAGAGGGGCTTGGGCCCAAAACGTCATCTGGTCGGTAATGAAGAGTTTTTCTGGGAGCCGATTGTGTTGGTGTTTTTTTTCCTGTTAATCCTATAGCAGCCAGTCTGCAGTCTTTCTTCTGACCGCTAGTGAGCAGTAGAGGGCATCCAGATGTGTCAGCAGTCAACAGACTTCAGGAGGTGTTTATTGCTCCAACAGGGACAAGACAGAACTGAGCCCCTGAGCCAAGTTTAAAACCCTGCAAAGTGCTTGGACCATGGCTCAGTGTCTGTCCCCTCAGCTCAGCCGCTCAGAGCCGCTCTCAGATCAGTCCCCCCCCCCCCCCCCCCCCAAACTGAACACATTCTGTAATGCAGTGATGTAGTTCATAAATATCGACCACAGAGCAGCAATGGCAGGTATAAACCCTAAGGTATAAATCGTAATGTCTTGTGGAGGATAATGGGGGAGATGGAGGGAAACAACTCACTACAGAAAACAGGAAACAGGAATAGAATTCAGAATAGAATAGAATAGAATAGAATAGAATAGAATAGAATAGAATAGAATAGAATAGAATAGGACTTTTCGGATTACCTATAATTTAATTCCTCTCAGACAAAGTTTTTCTTTTTTTGTCTTTGCTTTCAAAGCTTAAAAACATGATGAAAAAAAACAACAGTTTTAATTTTGTAGCTGTGAATAAAAATGCAATCGCATAGCATTAGAATGTTTTAGCAAATTAACCATTTAATCAAATGTATTTTTTTATGCATTTATATTTGTATTAAATATGTGAGCAGTGCATATGTCATCTGCATGTGAATGCTCACCTGCCTCTGTGTGTCTTTCTTTGTGATTGTACTGGATTTATACGTGTATTAGCAGTTTGACCTGCAGAGAAAGAATAAATGCCTACTGAGCTTTTACTGCAGCTTCTTTAATGTCTGGTCCTCTGCGGGTCTAACCCACTGCAGAATCATGTGTCTCGTGTTTATGACCAACCTCTGTCATCTCTGGCTCCCTCTTTTATACCACTCTCTCTCTCTTCTCTGTCAGACCCACCCTGCTTGTTACACCCATCCTTCTCCTTTGACCCATCGAGTTTCACTGCTTTGGTCATGCTTCGTGATCAGACCTGGACTTCATAACTCCAACTCTCTCTGCTTGACTTCTCTGTTTAATTCCCTTAGTTTCTTTGCTTTTGAGGAATTGGCCCGTTGGTGCACTCATCGTCGAGTGTTGTTAAATTGACATAAAAACATTGTCTTTGTGTTATTTGGGGGGGCTGACTCTAGCGTTTAGAATCTACATATACACAGCAAGATTAGTTTGAGTGAACAGCAAATTGAAAGGCAACAAACTAGGTCTTATTTTTTTCTGTAGATGGTTAGTGTAGTGGTTCTTTAATATCATTTTATGACTTCCTAATTCTTTACTCACTGCAGTCCTAGATAAGGTGAAGGCAAGCTACAGAATTGTTGATTCTTTGTTTCAAAGAGCTCAACTCTTCAACACCACTAATCTGTGAACCTCACACTGACAAAGCAACATCTTAAGTGTATTCTTCATGAAGGCAGACGCCACATCAGCGAGTTCTCGTTCCCAAACAAGGCTCTTTAGTGTGAACTTCCTGTTTCAGTCGCTCAGACAGCAGCAGCTGAAAGCTTTGGGGGAAGTGCAAGAATCCACACAGACTCTCAGACAAAAAGGCTTCAACAATTAGACAACAGAATGGTACAAAAAAGATTATCAGTTTAAAACTGAAAGGTAAAAACAAATGAATATGACTGGTTGATTGGCTGGTCAGTCAGTTGGTCAGGCAGTCGATCTATTAACTCTGCTCCTCTAACCCTCCACACACCGATGTGGTCACTGTTAATGGAAATTGATGCAGATGTCAAGTATGTAATATATGAATGAAACCAACGCAGGAGGGGCACAAATACAAGCATTAATTACTAGGATTATGTCAATGTTTGATTCACTCTCTCTCTCTCTGTGTGTGTGTGTGTGGGTGTGTGTGTGTAAAATGCTACTTCCAGTAAAACACTGAGCCAGGGTGCAGCATTTTGCTGGAAGTATCAGTGGCTTGTGTACATCTGTGTTCTAGAAAAACAACAAACCACAGTTTGTTGTTAAATATCCATGCTGTAATAGAAACAGAAATGTAAAAAAAGACCTTATAAATTCAGTTTCCAAATCTCAGATCTCAGATTTTCTCTCAATAACCACTAAAATTATTAGTGTGATTGATGCTGCTACCAATATTAAACCGCAAACTTTTGTATTATTATAATTTTTTTATTATTATTATTTTTTATTTATTGATCCGGTTAAAAAAATATCAGATCCTATCACAGTTCCATTTCTCTGCATGTATTGTCTAGATAGACAAAACTTAACATTTTAACTTAACAACATAACTGGTCAGTGGGTGGAAAGAGTAGCTTAACTTTGTTCATCTTCAGACTCATCCTCTGAGTCAAAAGAGAAAAAAAATGTATTTATGCTAGCCCTGTAATGTCATATAAGATTTTAAATAAACAGATGCTTTGAATGACAACAAGTCATGATGATGGAGGATGAAGACGGGGAACGAAGAGGGGAAGGTGGTGGTAAAAGGCTAAAGTGCATCGTAAACCATTTCCCAGTGAGATGCCACGTGAGGCAGACGAGTGAGTTTATGTGTTAAGATGTCAAAATTCATGTCCAGGTCAAGTTCACATCATCAGAATTCAAGTTTCAAGTTTCAGTTATGGTCCATGTCATCAACAATGGGGGTGTTATAACTCTGGAACAGGGGCTGCATGAAGAGGCCGACCGTCCCGACCACACATACACAAACAAAGATCCACAGAAAGAGACGATCAATCACCATGGCCACATACTTCCAGTCTTCAATGATCTGCAGAGAGAAAGAGAGGATAAAAGTAACTCCACTGGCAGTTGACATTGCTTTGATTTAATAACAAGGGAATGACAATGGGTTTCATAGTCTCCAATTTTCATTTTACATTTAATTACGCCGGATTTTGTCAACATTTTTTTTTTTTTTTTTTTTGGTGTCCAATTTCTCATTAAATGAACATCACCTACCCCTTCATCATCATCCTCGCTCTTCATCTTCTCAGCGATGTAGCGCACTCCGTTCACTGCATCCTCTACATCAATGTTGCTTTTGAGTGTCATCCTCTTCCTAAAATCTGTGTTCTCTGACAAGTCGTTGATCTTCCAGCCATAGCGTTTGGCTGATTCCTCGTTGATGTAGAAGGAAGTGGAAGAATCTGCGATTCCTCCAGGACTTCCTGTCCCCCCATCTGCTTCATGCAGCTTCTGGTCCAGGTTTGATCGCTGCTGGTGCTTTTTCCGGAACTTCTCGCGAATGTTGGAGCTACCAGGTCTACGCATGAAGAGGTAAGAGGGGAGCCTATACAAGAAGACACGCTTGACCCAAGGAGGCATGGTGTGAGTACTGGGGGACCGATGGTGCACATTGAGCACACAAACACTGGTAACAATGGAAAAAGTGACCAGGACCATTGTAAACATTAGGTACTTCCCGATCAGAGGCACTGCTAAAGATGTAGGTGGTACAATCTTTGAGATTAGGAGTAAAAACACAGTCAGGGCCAGGAGGACAGAGATACAGAGAGTCATCTTCTCACCACAGTCTGACGGGAGGTAGAAGACCAGAATGGCCAAGGAAGTTATCAGGATGCAAGGGATGATCAGGTTGATGGTGTAAAATAAAGGTTTTCTTTTGATAATAAAGTCATAGGTGATGTCCAGGTACCTGATGTCTTTAGGGTCTTCATTCTTGCGTCCAGGCAAGGAAACAATATCCCATTCACCACTGGGTTTGAAGTCATCACGTGAGGCAAAATCACTAAGAAGGTTGAGATCAATCTCTGTGTGGTCGTAGGTCCAAGAGCGAAACTTAAGGGTGCAGTTCTGCTGGTCGAAGGGGAAATCACGGACTTCAATTTTGCAAGCTGACTTATAGATGGCCGGTGGAAGCCAGGCAACATTGCCGTTGCTGGAGACCACAGCATTGGAGTAGAAGGAGACTTCATAGGTGCCATCAGCACTGATAGAGGGAAAGGGCAGATGTATGAAAGAAAAGCAAAAGATTAAATTCTCATAAAAGGATTATTTGAAGGATAATGATAAATCTCAACCTTTATAAAATGTGGTATTACTGCTACATCAAGTTAAAAAGTGTAAAGACAGATGATGGAGTAGAATTGTGAGGTCTTTGTATTTAAAAGGACCTGTTGAGGTACAATCAGAAATGAGGGACTGAAAATACCATGTCGAGTGAATGAAAGAATTGGCAGAATTGGGGGTGAAAGTGGCAAAGCTTTGCTGGTAGCGACAGTATGAGGCAGTATTGGTGGGGCAAGATATGAGTGAGGGAGGAGCTGATTACAGCTGGGAAATATGACAACTATGGCCTGCATGAACTAATGCAAAGCTTCATTTATCATACCACCAGATCTCCAACTATCCCATTCCTAGTTCCAAAATCATAGACCATCTCCACATTTGACAGTGATTATTTGTTTGATCCATTAGTATCTAGAGGTTCTAGCTCATCCAGTTAAAAACAGAGTCTGTGTTGCACTAGAATTGTGCTGGGAGAATGATTTCTGGCTGTCACCGTGTGTCATATGCAACAACTCTGTTGAAATTTACAGCACATGCACCAAGTTTTAAAGGATCAACTTAGCTGGGGGACTTAAGCCATTAACATTGCAAAAACTGCCCCCACCTCAAACCTGCTGCAGTTTTTTCCCTTCATTTTGCCAATACTGCAGGTGATGCATTTTAGATAAGCAGCCTATCAATTATAAAGTAGGTTGGGAATCCAACCATCACACCCAGTCAGTAATGGTTCGGAGCTGCTGTGACTGTGTGTCCTAATTAAAAATGTAGAGGCCCCACCTGCTCACTGTGACCTCTGGTCACCCAGACTTGGTCATGAGACTCAACCAGATGTTGTAAAATAGAGCTGATCATATCCTATTAATCAGCCTTTATACCGCTATGGTCTTCAGCTGACCAGCAATATGTGTTCCTAAAAGTTTCATGATAAGTCAGACATGACCAGTGGAGTAAGACTGTTGATCACAGATACTACATGTCCACAGCTGCAAAAAGGTCCAAAGTGAAATTAAATTTGAATTAAAACACTTGATCATAGGTACAAAGTAGAACAATAGATAACAAGTCTACTTGGTAGATTTTTAAAGATACTACATGGTATTCATCAAATTCAATGTACAGTATATAATAGACATAGTCTTCTGGTTGCAAAATGAACACCCATTTCAAAGCCTTGAGATTTGACCAGCGCCATGACAGTTTTCAATATACTTTATTGTCCACAAAAGAAATGTGTCTTGCCCTTCCATAATACAACAAAATACAGTAAAAGCAATAATAATAACAATCACACAACAACAAAAAAGGGACGGGGCAGACACTAGGTAGTTAGTGTCATCTGCATGATGAATAATACATTTTAATTTCAAAGACATTTACTGCAAGTTGAAATGCAGTACATAATTAATAGGATTAGTTGTTGCTACTTGTATAAACAATACTTCAATGCCATGTTCTGGTCCACACATAACTGCTAACTTTTATTATAATTTATAGATTTTAAGAAAATAAACACTGGCGTTCTCACTCTCACAGCAACCTGCTGGGTCAAATTTATTTCTATCCCTTAAAAGATTAGTCATTATCAGAAATTCTAGACAGCATTAACAAATAATTATTGCAAATCTGTAGCACATCACAAACATACTTGTTGTATAGGACGATGTCTGGCAGCCAGATGTGCTGTGATGGAAGGCGGATTTTCTTGATACCCTCATACTCTTCAGGATCCCACATTAACCTGTAGTCATGCCATACCTGCAGGGAAAAATCCATAGACACAGTAAACCAACAATACATGAATACATTTAAATGTCACTAACATGCACTTATATTTGGGCTGAAAGATTGGAGGAAAATATTTAATAGCACTTTTCATCCAGATACTGAGATTGCAATTTGACTGAAGATATCATTTTTAAACAAAGATTTAGTTCAACAGCCACTGTGCTTGAGTTTAGCTGAAGATGTTTTGCCTCTGGAATAAAAAGTAAGTCATCAGTTCCAGTAGGTCCAGTTGCTTTCGTTCTTCCTTCAGTGTGCTACTTTTTCATGACCAAACAATCACAAACTCACATTTACAAATAATACAGAATATGAGGTTAAGTGGGGACACAAACCTGAGTAAGCCAACAGTTAGTGGTCATGATCTGCTCCCTCTCATTCTGAAACACAGACAGACAGTTTGTGGATCACAAAACAGGCAGTACATCTACACCTTTTTGGCAATTTGGGGCTAAGATGTGACTTGTGGTTATGTTACGGTTAGGGTTAGGCATTATCTGCATATGTAAAGGTTAGGTTCTCACCACATTAATCAGCTGGGCCAGAGACACTTGGATAAAGATGGTGACCTGCTGGCTGTTGTTGACAGCTGGTCTTATGAGCTTGTTGTAGCGCTCTGGTGACAACAGGTGACTCACCAGCCGCTCCTCTACATCTGCACACAAAGCATCTGCAAACACACACAAATGCAAAAAAACACTAGGAAAATCCGCTGCTGATGGCAATCAAGTGAGATAATGCAGAAAAAAATAAGAATAAAATCAGTCTACAGGATAAAATCCATGGCATCATGACATTAAGGAGTCCACCAGCAGATCTCACAGGTATGCACACACACATACAGGTTCACACATCTATCCTTAAAAGGGCTTGCAATGAATTCCATTCATTAGAACAGCCTAACCAAAGTGTTATACCTTAACTTAACAAAAACCATTTCATGTCTAATGCTTAACTCAACCTAACTACAATTCAAATCTTGGCCATAAACATAACCAGTTCCTCAGAAATTAGGTTCTGGCTTACTAGGGCCAACTTTTGGTTTCCCTGAGGACTACTGGTCCTGACAAGGTCAGTCTAAGTGCCAGTAAAGGTCCTAAAGAGGTAAGAAATCCAACATGCACACACACACACACACACACACACACACACACTCCTCTCTGCCTTGCTGCACTCTCCACATCTAAATAATTAATCGCCACTAAAATAAAAAAAAATGCCATCACAAACAACAACACAAAAACTCAAACACAATTATTTTCCAAGTCATGTCCAGTTCAGAGCAAATCACCATGAAGACTCCATCACAACACACATAACATGTAAAACTATACAAACAACCTCTCTGCTGTGTCTGGGTCACTCCAGCAGACTGACAAGCTGAGGTTCTTTTCTTGGCTAGTGAATATTTAGCATGTTACCATCTGCCATGGCCTTTCTGAGGCCAAAACAGTTTAGGATTATCAGGATAGATCAGATAGGAATATAACAATATCATCTATTTTACTAAAGACAGATATGTGTCCATAGCCAAGTTGGTCAACCAGACACAACATCGTCACTCACAGAACTGCCTGAGAGATTGTTTTGTTCTTAGTGTCTCATTAGATTTCCTTTTGGTTGGTTGCTGTCACAATGTTTGTCATCACAGTCTGAGAGGATGAAATAAATACTCCCTTTACTAAAAGTTTTTTTTTTCAGGAGTCATGACTATCCATCCTGCCTCACTTTTTTCTTTTCATGTGGAGTTTGAGAACAGAAGGGAGACAATAGAAAAGGGTATTTTATTTGCTCCCTCGGTTCCACAATCACATGCTTACTGCTGCTGAAAGTTGCACTAGTTTCTTTAATACCATGGCTGCAGCTATCTCTCACTGTCTTCTATTCAAAGATCACACAATTACTGCCTCAACTGCAGACAGAGCTTAGATGACTGGTAGTGAATTGTAGATATGTTAGCCAACACAAGTGGAATTAAGGAGGTCAGAGAAAGGGAAGGTGACTTGGTCTCTGGTCTTTGTTCTTTAGATGAAATCTGGGAACAAGTGACTTAAATCAAGTTTTGTGATGTTCATATTATTGCAGATGTAAGACTTATGTGCAAATGTTTCTCAAATAATAAAACACAATTAGAATTCTAAGAACAGTTATAAAAATGTCAGTTATACACTAGAAGGTAAATATAATCAATTTGGACAGAAGAGAATCAATTTAAATTGATCACAGAATTAATGACCCACAAATAAGTACATCTAATGTACATATATATTGAAACGTCCACAATTGTCCACTTTTCTTCTTTGTCAAAAACAAAAAAAATGTTTTTTTTAAAAAATAAATCTCACATTTGAACATACATAGTAGAATAATAATAATCACTGTTACTTGCACAGAGCAGCCCTTTATTACAAATTAAAATGTGACATCACTCCCATCACTCCCCATTACAACCACACTTCACTAACATGGAACACATTAAAACCTGTATGGTATGAGTAGAATTATGTAAACACACTAAAGTAAGCAGTAACCAGTCAACGTTGACTATTGAAGCAGATAATGGACATGAAGCTATAATGTCATCACCATGGACAGCTCCTGAATGCAGCACCATGGACAGCTCCTCATTAAAAAACAAGTGGAAGTTTCCTGCACATCGTCTGGTAGAACTAAGCTTCTCTGTAGAAAATAGTCCCTTTATATCTCTGTTGTTATCATCAGAGGGCCTTGACACACACATTGCAGGCCATTAGGCACAGTGAGGGCCACCGAAAACCAATATAAGGCGTATGTTTGTGTGTGTG
Source organism: Brachirus orientalis (assembly GCA_016785285.1). NCBI lineage: Eukaryota > Metazoa > Chordata > Actinopteri > Pleuronectiformes > Soleidae > Brachirus > Brachirus orientalis. The sequence goes on from JAFBJR010000026.1 coordinate 130,793, forward strand.
TGTGTGTGGGTGCAGTTAAAGACACATGATCCGTCTGCTTAATGAGCCATGAGGAAACCACAGTGCCAAATGGCTCAACACTGATATTGGATTTGTTGTTGAATTATAACTTGTGACTGCTGAAATGTGTGCAGTAACCATGCACCCCCACTGGAATATCACCACCTTGCCTATATGAGACAATTCCACTTTGATTCTTTGGGTTTGTTGTACTTCAGTGAGGTGCGCTGAATCACATTTCAAAGTGCTTGATGACACTTCCTTTCCCCACTACCCTGCATTTCACCATCCACTGTTATCTGGTGAGATGTGCCTCAGTATTAAAATACTCAACACTGCAAACGAGCTGTGTGGTGTTTTTAGATACAAAGCACAAGTGACAGTAAATTAAACATATAATATTGAGAAATATAGACTTTCAAAACCGAAAATGCACAAAGCCCAGGGAGAGTGTGTCATTTTACAATAGAGAGTTCAGAACCGTGCGATTAGAGCCGAACAAAAAAAGTGACTCATAGTCCCATTACGAGAGGATTCCAAAGGATTTAAAGGATAAAGCTCATTGATTATACTCACTTGCCAAACTGAGAACCAGGAGAGTCATCGCTGCTTTCACTGGGATTGCCATTGTTTTCCCTCCAGTGCGACAGACACACTGCGCGTTTCTCTTCTCTTCTCTTCTCTTCTCTTCTCTTCTCTTCTCTTCTCTTCTCTTCTCTTCCTCTGCCCTTTCAGTGAAGTAAGAAAGTAATAGAAATGATAAGAAAAATAGGGGATACGGGTTGCACCAAAGTGGTCTCGTTGCAGGTAATCCCGCGGAGGAGGAGCGGTTAGTGAAGCTTTGAAGCTTGGAAAGCGAAAGGAGCACTGACTCCTGTCAAAGCCCAGAGATGAGGAGGCTGGATTAGTGCACCGACCCCACCGCTGGTCCTGGAGCTGAGCGCGCAGAAAAAGCCATTTATAGACAAAAGACTCCCCACTTACTTACTCTAAACATCAGTTTTCCCAGGATTATGAGTCAGGAGCAAGTGGGAAACTATCGCTAATCCCACTATCACCAGAGCGACCATTCCTTAGATAAAAGATTTAAGCGCCCTGGTCCTCGCATCGCCCTGCCCGCCCAGTGTGCTCCCTCAACGGGCGTCAATTTCAGGCGTCTTGTTCGGCACAGTTTGTCATGTGTGACACCAAATAAGAAGCGCTGATAGTCAGAGATCCCCTCTGAGGAAGGATGACATTAACTACCCAGAAGGCAGTGAAAGCTCCATTCTCTCCAGTCAAACCAGAAATGTTGCTTTTGAGTTCATCAAGAGACACTTTGACAAAGCTCAGCAGGGAGAAGATGCAGGAAGCCACAACTTCCAAAATAAAATGTAATGTCTTAATTTAGATTAAGATAAATGTATTAAATCCAGAGATTAATTTATATGGAGGCAGATCTGTGAAAGCAGCTCAGCAGAGGCCTTGGTATCTGCATTTTGCACATTGTGGTTGATCTTGAGGTTAGCTTGCCTGAGGGTGTATGGGTGGCTCAGGATTTCTCAGGATGGGCAGCTCATTATTTCTATTAACACACATCTAGTAAATGTAAGACGCAAATTAAAACACATAAAGATGTTTCAAAAAAATAACAGCACCAACAAAGGTCCAAAAGAAAAACTATGTCTTTCACCTCCAGTCTATATTAGATTTGGATGTTTGTATGTATATAACCACTTTATACTTATGATGTGGTGAGTGTGTCTGCTTCAGTCACAGGCTAAGCTTGGGGAAAAATCCAGACCAATTATCACTCAAATTTTGATTTTGAAATCAGGGTGTCACCCTCTTCTAGTGGTGGAGGTGCATGGCAGAGGGACAGGATGATGGACAACAGAGCTGGATGTGGTGCAGCAAAGAGAGCAGATATCAGGCAAGAATCACAAATAATGAAGAGGAAAATAAAGGTTTTCAGCCCACAGAGTGTCTGACAGAGGGAAACTGTCTGTTTAAGGGTAATAAAATCCACCTACATTTTATTTCAAAGCTATAAAAATGACTGCAATCTCCAGCTCAGCAAATGGAAACAGCTGTATTTTGCAACTCGTACAAAGAAAGAGGATGAGATCAATTTCAGATTAAATCCATTTTAACTATCTTGCTTAAATTCACAAGGCACCGTTTGCCTCAGTGGGCTTTACAATCTGTACACATAGTGACGTCTTCTGTCCTTAGGCTCTCAGTTTTCAGTAAAGAACAACTTATAAAAAAATAAATAATAATTGGCAATAATGATAATTCATGATGGTACATATACTTCAGTAATCGTGTTGCAGTTATATGTGTACTTCAGTCCAACTTTCACCTTAATGTATGGTTGAACTTCCTGACTGATACATTTGCACACTCCATAAAAAATAAGCCCTATAGTCAATGCTCCAAATGCAACCAAATCAAATTACCGTCCCATCACTCCCCATTACAACCACACTTCACTAACATGTGAGCCTCCACCTTCTAAATTCCCTGCATGTCTCTCCTAATGAACATTATCTCTGCTTCCTAAAAGCAACAGAGAGGAGCAGAGGAAGGCCAAATTTAATCAGTGCTACTGAGGGCTCACTGTGGGGCCTGTCACACACACAGATTAACAGATAAACATGTTTTTTTTTCCAAGCGCATTAAAAAAAACAACATCTGAGCTCCTTTAATTCCATTAAAGGTCCATATTATTGGTTTTAGGTTTAACCCAGATAGATTTTGTCATATTTTACACAAGTCCTCACCATTTTGCAGCATAAGATTTCAAAGGGATGTTCCATTTTTTTTGGATTATTAAAGTAGCAAGATTTAGCAAGATTCTGCAAGATATACAGCATAATAAAAATATCAAAATTATAAAAACAATAAAATCAATTAGAAACCAAAAGAGGCTTTGTAAATTGGTTGAGGGTCTGGGCAGCTCTCACATATAAAATTAGATAATGTTTAACCACTTGTGGTGCTTTTGGCTGAAATTAGAAAACAAGAATAATGATAAAACATCATGGTTTTCACATTAAGAAAGAAGAAACACAGCAATGGGATATCGACACACTGTTAAATCCATAATAACACACTGGGATTTGGTCTGAAACTGTGGTCTGCTGCTTGGTCTGACATCTCACTGAGAATTCAATTTACATTTTACCAAAACATAACATTCTAACACTTGTTTGTTTGAGTTTGATGTCAAAGCTTGATTCTTCAATTCTCAATGAACTTTATTTTTAATCCTGAAGAGTAAAAAAGAGTTTATTTATTTTCCTGACAAGATAGATTTATTAAAAAGCTTTCAGCCAGGGTTTTCAAAGTGTTTGTATATGTGTGTGTGTGTATTCCTTATGTTGTGGAGACCTTAATTTGTTTACACAGTCATATTATTAACATAACATAATCAAGTCTCCATAATGTAAATTACTACATTTTAAGGTGAAGACATATTTTAAAGTTAGGCTGAGGTTAGGTTAAGGTTAAGGTTAAGGTTAAGGTTAAGGTTAGGGTCAGGGTTAGGGCACTAGTAATTATGGTTAAGGTTAGAGTAAGTCCTCTGAAGTTATGAAAACCTGTGTGTGTACTTATATTTATATCTTTCTGCGGTCCAAAAAAAAGGTACAAACCTATCTTTGTGTGGATATTTTGTCTGGGCCCCACAACTTAAAAGGGCTTTTTCAGTGTCAAGACCTGGTTTTAGGGTTAGACACTTAGTTGCGATGGTTAAGGTTAGGATAAGGGGTTAGGGAATGCATTACATCCAGGCTGTGTCCTCTCTAAGATATAAAAACAAGTGTTTGTGTGTGTGTTTCCCAACGGCTTTGTCACCATATTACCATATTGTATATCATTTGAATGGATTATGTTTGTTAGTTTCCTCCTCACCAGCCTCCTGACTGTGTACTTGTTTGCCTCCAGGCGGATTAGAGACAGCAGCAATGTGACCAATTGCCCCGCTTCTTTCATCTTAAAAATTCATCTCACTGGGGGACATTTATGACTTGGACTGACTGTGTGAGATGGGACTGACAGGTTGCATGTCATAGCTGGTCATAGCATGTCCTGCACCAGTGAAACAGAACCAGTACGATGGGACCCCCCCCGGATATGTAGAAATGAATGCATCTCATCATTTATCTTTATCTCATTCTGATCTTCCTGTTTCTGCTCTATGCTCCTAATCATCATGGTAAGCCTTCAGTCACTTCTGCTTTTGGTTTATTAGTAGCAGACTCCCTTTTTAACTTGCTTTTATCTCCTCTTTTCTTCCCACATCTTACACTTTCTTTTCAATGCCTCCATACAGCTTGTTGTTCTCTTCGCATCTCTCCGAAACCAAACAGGCATGTAAATGCCTGCTGTGTTCTCAGTTGGAGAACAAAAATGTTGGAGGAATTGCAGGACTCTTATCATGGTAGAATACATTTAAAGGTTCTGACGGAGCCCACAACATCAGAGCATGTCTGCAACTACTTCTGGGTGCCCCTGCTGCTCTGCCATATCCTGCCCGATTGGCCTACATATGGACTTTTGTGGGAGCTCCAAAACCTTTGAAAGTCTAAGTGAGCAAACGCAGAGTGAGTATGTGCTCAGTTTCAGGATTTCATACATAACATAATCATACCGTCCTCATCTACCTCGTCTACTGTATAATCATTTATCCTGGACCCTAGTGGAGGCTGTGCAACTTTTGCTGATCTGGAAAATTCCCCTCAGAGCAAAATGCTTTCAACCATAAGAATGCAAGTAAGTAGCTTTGTCAATTATTAAAATGTCCACACATGGCTCAGGGTGCATGTGCAGGATGGTGTGTACATGCATGGCTGATCTGCCTCCATGCCAGTGCTCCTCTACACAAACACGCCCATGTCAACTTTACTGCAGACCAAGAAGAGTCAACACTACACATACTACGACACCGGCAACAACAGTCTGACAGGCATGAGCCCCACACACACGTGTGCTGTGGTGAGGAAGTATGATGGTGCCACACAATCCAGCATGTTCCTGTGACACAGACAAGTTCTCTGCACAGAACTGATCAAAGAGGCGGAGAATGTGAGGAGAAAGAAGCTGATGAAAATGAAAGCGGAATGATTGAAAATGTCAAATTAAAAAGGTGATTGTAATCAGAAGTGATTTTTTTTAGTTTGCCTTATGGTACATAAACATATGAGAATACACATGTAATTATGCGTATTCTATAACTCAGCTCTGAGGCATCCACTTGAAATAACCCACACTTAAACAAGATGACAAAATGAAAACCTATGAAAGACTATAACATCATTCCCTCTACTGTGATACAATTTCCTTCAACATGCTTTTAAAATAATGACACTTTAACTATGGATTAAACGTTGTTGTATTTCATTCGATCAGTATTCGATCAGTATTTGTGTGAGTATTTGTGTGAGTGTTTTGTTCATTGCAGTGGCAGCTGCTCTGAGTGCTCTTGGCTTGTTTGAGAGTCAGGTACGGCTTTACATTTTATATTTCTAGGTGCACTCACATGAACATGACCACTCATGAGTAATAAAGTGTTCTATACTGGGTGTCCCATCCTGGAAGGACTTGTTCCTTAAAACACTACAGACTGTGAGTTGATCTGTCCGCATTACTGCAGTGATTACCAACCATAGTGGATTGAAACTGCTCAAGTATGTCTTCATCTATTATGCTGACCTGCAAAATCACTTCACTGAACCGATAACCTTTTCTCTACAAAATCCTTTTTGTTTGTTTTCCTCATTTTAATGACCTTGCTCAGTCTGCCTACTTTTATTACATTTTATTTTGTCTTGTTTTGCTATGTCAGTGTCCTGAATGATTTTCTAACTTCTAAACTGTTTGTAGACATTAAATTAGGGAATAAAAGGGTTTTAAAAAATATTTAGTAGTAAAAGGTTTGTTTTTAAGGAAAGGCCACATTTAAATAATTTAAACTTTACCAGCTTACATAAATAAAAAATCTTTTCTTTTTTTTTTCATACTTACATATGGTATCTGATTCTGTTACACCTGTCTTCCTTCCGTTATTTCACCAAAACAACCAGAACCTTATAAATCTTTGAGAGGACACACACTGTCCCCACCCTCACTGACAGCAGGTGATTTATTGGGACTCTTATTGGCCCATTTGACCCTATAAACCTGTCTGTAACCCGCCTTGAGACAAATACTTTTTCATTTTCACTGGCTCAGACTGCATCTTGGTACTATTGCTTATATACAGCAATAAATAATATGTGCATGACCTGATCTGACACACTGCCATGGGCAAGTGTATACCTAAAAAAATGGCCCCCAGACAAATCATCAAGCCAGCTGGCATCAGACGCACCTTTCACCATCATAAACAATTTCAAATCTGTGGAGAAAAGTGATGAGAAATCCTGACAAAAGAGAACAGAAATAAGGAAAACTCAGTACAAACATGTGTCAAATATGTTTCTTAAATCAAATTACAGTGGTCATACATTACATTTATCACAACACTGAAAGTTTGCCTAAAGTACAGTTTTGCAGAGATCCAACTTTTTTTTTTTATGTCCTCATAACTAGAAATGACTGACATGTAACTTTGGGGTTTTTTTTGTTTGTTTGTTTTTTTAAAGTAACATTTACAGTATGTTAAATGTAAAACTGTATGTTAAATTCATTATGTTTCGTATGTGTGGGTGGGTGTCATTTATTAAAGTGTGTAGTGTAGCAATCGGGATATTTTGGCAGGGAGGCACTAATGGTCACAACAGCCATGTTGGGTTTGGGACAACCTTTATCCATCCACTCTGCCAGTGATTATTGCATAGTATGCTATCCTGCACTAAGTTATGTGTTTCCTATCCTTGACAACACTTGGACATTTGGACATTGATTTAATTTGAGCCAGAAAAGAAAAGAGGGGTTGGTGGTGCAGAGGATAAAGTTGAAGATGGCATCAAAAACCTAAAGCCAGTTTTACTATAGAACTGTAATAACCCTACAGTGAGTAGCTGTGCTGGCAAGTAACTCACAGAGGTAGAATCAGAGAAAATAAATGCTATAATTTTGAACACATGAGCTTAAAACAGTAGTCAACTTAAAATTGTGGGTTAAAATAACCTAGTAGTGTGTGCTTGCTTGATAAGATACTCTACATCAGGTGTTTACAGCAATGTATTGTATGCAAAACTAATTAACCTCCTGTGTTGAAACAATGCACATCGTCAAGTTGAGCGAACTTGCGTTACTAAGGCAGCAGCAGGTAAACATCTATATGTTCAACCAGTGAGACATTCTGTATGGTGTGTAGTTGATGCGGACTGAGGGTTTTCAAACAAACAAGCCACTCTTTGTGCTGTGTGAGGACGTTGGAGGAAACGTGCAGTCACAGACACCAGGAGAACATAAAAACTGGTTCAAATCCAGAACACAGCCGCTGCAAGGCCACACTACTGACCACTGCACCACCATTCTGCCTGTATAATGAAACATATCATATGTAAAATCTTATTTCTATAGCAACCTCAGTTGACCAAAGTGCTGTACAAAATGCAAAACAAATTAAATCAGCACAATAAAAACAAGAGTCACTTCCACAGCTTTAAAAGCAGCCACTGAAAGGTCTCATGTTGAGCACAAAGTAGGTAACTGACATGATTGAATTTACTTCCTTGTAACTATTACAGCCTCCCATAGACAAATGGCTCAATAAAAGACCAAACATTTATGGACACCACACGTAACAATAACATCTTACACCGACTCATATTGTTGTACAATAATTTTGTGAACTCCATCCATCAAATCCATCTAACCACACTGACAGCGTTTACTTTGACCTCTTGAACTTTGCTCCCGTCTAGACCAGCTCCTACGAGAGGGAATAATCCAGCAGACTGGGAAGACGACCCAAGGGTCTTGCTGTGTGTTTGTATGTATACGTCACAAACATGGGGTTTACTCTATCTTAAAGCTCACTGTCGAAATGTGTCAGAATTAAACACTTTGCGTGATGTTACCTTGCCTGCCAAGCCGTCATGATACAGCCTCTCCAGACTGACTTTCCTCCTCATTACTATCCCTTATAATGTCTGTCCCTCTCCATTTCTCTCTCTCTCTCTCACACACATACACACACCCTCATGCCACATCAGTAACACTGATGGCTTTTGACAGCTCAGAACATGATGACATGGCTACCAGCAGCCAAGAGTCAGGAATGGGAAATCCCTATGAAATAAATATAACACTCACTTCCTTCTGGAAGCTGCTGACACATTCACATTTACCTCTCACACCGCTGAGTGCAGTGATATCAGTGGAAGACATAACAAAGAAGAAATGGGAAGAAAGACATAACAGATAACGTGTGTGAGTGTGTGCATGGACTGACCAAAGTTGACAGGGAACACGGATTCTCCATCTTGTTTGTATATAAAAAGAAAATGAACCATAATTACTAGTACCATAACCCTGACCCTAACCTTAATCTAACCCTAACCTCATGCATCCTAACTTTAAAACATATCTTCACCTTAAAAATGCAGTAATTTATGTTATGGAGACTTGATTTTTTTTTGTCACAATAAGGAAGACAAGTCCCAATAATGTGACTGTAAATAGATTTAGGTCCCCACAACATAAGGAATACCAGGTACACACACTCACACACAGGTCTGCCCAGCCGCTCAGACACTGTTTTCTATTCTATTCATTTAAACAGCCTAAACAAAGCATTATCCCCAGCCTTAACTATGGCCAGTTGATGCCTAACCTTATTAACATAACCCTAATTAAAATCTTAGCCTTATACTTAATCAGTTCCTCAGCAAATAAGGTTCTGCTTTATTAGGACCAGGTTTTGGTCTCCATGAGGACAACTGGTCCTGATTAGTGCTTATGCCAGAAAAGGTCCTAAAAATATAACAAAAACAAGTACTCACATTACATTTACACTATGCAAGTGTAGGCAGCCAGGAGGAGCAGAGCAGAGATGGAAGAAACGTAAAAGCCTCCACTCTCTTCATGTTAACATAGGGAGTGAGAATAGAATGAATGTGAAGAGAGACAGAGGCAGAGAGATAAAGATTCCTCTTACTTTAAGAATTTTGGATTGTGTTGCCTTGATCAAGCAAAAAAAGATTTGCAGAACTGATATGTTCAGCTTCAGTTTTGAATTGCGTGCACACATACAGTATATGCATATATTTGTGAGGACATTGGTGGTTTTTTCAGCTGTTTAATTACATTCACATGTTCCCTGACCAACACTATATATATATTATTNNACCAGTTTATTATTTTACTATTTTTTACAGTTCAATTTCATTATGATTATTGTTTTATGTGTCTTTACTTTGTATAGCACTTTGTTTTTAAATGTGCTTTAGAAATAAAGTTGGCTTGATTTGACTTGATTTATCATTTATCATTTGCAAATAGGTCACAAGGGAAGCTCCAGCCAACCCCAGCTCATATGTACTGATATTGACCTGTATTCACTCTCAGCTGACAGACTTCTTCATAGCCACTGTAGGAGAAGCTGCAGGAACACGTCACCCATGCCAGCACATCCTGAGGAGAGGACAGCCAGTCGAGCATGATTGACTGCTACACAACTAACCAGCCAAACACAAAAATGTTCAAACCAACATTTTCACCAGCGGGACACCTCTTGGCCAACTGCAGTGTCAATGTGAAACAAAGTTATTTGGGTTTGCTGGGGAAAAAAGGAAAATGTGACTGGACAGGACAGTAATAATATGTTGATATTGAGATGAACTTCGTCTGCCATCAAGAACTGGCCCGGCTACAGCCTCAAACAACCCGGGTTAGAAAATGGAAGAAAGACAAATCTGGTTTGTTCCCTGAGTTGAACAACTGGGAAGACAGTTTTAGGCCAAAAAAAACCCATTATTTCCACTTCAGAGCTCTGCAGAGGAAGCCAGTTAAAGGAATGGGTGGTGTTCACAGCAGAGAGAGAGAGAGAGAGAGAGAGAGAGAGAGAGAGAGAGAGAGAAGGCAGAAGAGGGGAAGAACATCTAAGACAAAGAAGTGAAAAGAAGAACCACTTAAACAGAGAAAGGAGAGAAGAAAAGACAATGAAGGAAAGAACAGAAGTTGTGGAAGAAACAGAAAGAGAGAAAATTGAGGAAATAGAGGGAGAACCGATGCATAATGAGCAAGTAGAAGGTTCTCAATTAAAAATGAAGTCAAAGATGCATGGTGAATGATCACTGCATATTTTACATGACGTGTGAGTCGAATTATTATAGGCAGTCAAATGCAAATAAGAATATCTAAGTCAGACCTGGAACCTTAAGGTTATACCTGCATATAAAGAAGACCAGACCAGTTGTAGTCATGTCATTTCTGAGGATATGAGGACAGTTTTTTGCAGACACAACAATTAGGGTTAGTGAATTTGTCCTCTGGTGGTTGTCTGGTGGTTGTTTTGCATTATTTTCTCTCCATTTTGAATCGAAATGCTTCATTTGACAATCTTAAAATACTTCAGAGGCCCATTTCTGTGGGAACCCAGATCTGAGACAAGATCCATGAAGCAAACAGTTTTTGGTTTCAGGTCTCAATACCCCCTTTGTAATGGTAGAAAATAATTCATTGAAACCCACCAAAACTGCAGTTTCCATTAATCAGCAACAACAGTGAAACCTCTAAGATGAAAAGAGGGAAATGTGTCTTGGAGCTGGTGCCATCTGTCACACTCCTCATGTGTGCTTTGTAAATTTCCCAATTTAAAAAACAATGATTGTTTTCCTTGTTTCTTCAGCATCAGCTCCATGCAAGCTGCTCACCCTTGGGCTGACATCATCTGCTATTTTGAATTCTATTGCAGAAATAGATAACAATACACTGTTGCTTACAGTAGCACCATTTTTGTTTATCATCCACTGAAGGTATGAGCTGCCAAAGAAACACAGACATGTACGCTAACATTGAGGACACACACGTATGCTGCCAGTGGAGGTGGACGACTCCTTTGCCTGTTCACAGGCTTTTGTCTCAATTGTACCATCGATTAAGCAATAACAGCATTTCACAATAACAAACTCATTAAGTTGTCCAGAGAGATTAATGCTTGATTATTGTACTTTGTTCTCCAAGTTTCAAGTTATGTGCATTCGCTATGGATTTCTGTTTATTCACCTGCTCTATTTACTTTCTGCAGCTTTTGAAAATGCCAATCTCATTCATTTGTCCATAATAATCAGTGGTTGTTTATATCGTGTTCTTTTTTGTTCAGATTCAAGAACAGTCACTCACTTGTCTTGATTTCTGTTGATTCGGCTGCTTCATCCACCCTTCTATGTATCTATACATCTTTGTGTCCATCTAAAGTAGAGGAGCATCTCACAATGACAAACTCATGCAGTTGTCTACAACAATAATGCTTTGTTCTCTTAAGTTTCATTTCATGTGCATTGAAAGTGACAAACTCAGTAATTTATCCACAGTAATTAGTGCTTGGTTATTGAATGCTCTTTGTTCTCTCAGTTTAATGTGCACTTCATTTCTGTTGATTCACCTATCATAATGTATTTTTACTTGAATTAAAACTAAAATCAAACAAAAGTACAAGCCAAATGAATTATGGCCACAGTAATTTATTTCTGCATGTGTAAACCTACCACCCCATGCATAAAGTCAAACATCAAGAGGTTTACTATCTTGTGATGAAGACATTGATCTTCAACACCATAGACTTGATACATGTTATGCCCAGAGTGACTGAAAAACAACAGTAACAGTAAAGCTCACATTTACAAGTCTACAATCACCAAAAGTACATGTTCATTTTCTTATCCCAAGTTTAAGCTGTTATGTTCTATTTAACAAAAATGTGAATCAGCAGTAAAGTAACATTAACTGGTCACATGTAAATGGGTGAATATATTTAGGTGCTCAAAAATTAAAGGTTCTCACTCTTGTCTGTTGTGGGGGTAATGGTGGTCTAAAAGAGTAGTATCACCACCTAGTGACAGCTTGAAGCTATTTCCCCACTTCGAGAAGTCTATAAAGACAAGACAGTGCAGCATTATTTAAAATAAATCTTTGTAAGTTAACACAGAAATCCAGACACAGTTGATTTATTTTTCACTGTAAAGCATAATAAAGATACAAAATGCTAAGTTTAAAAAGTTATTATTAAGCCTTTTATTTGGTATACAGATATTCATAGATTTATACAGTATATATGTATAATATGTAACACATGTGCCATTGCAAAGTCACAGACAAACTTACTGTTTCTAATAAAGAAAGAAAAAAAGAAAACTCCATAATATAATGTGCTTAATTTCAAAGTAGTGCCGTAAAGCGTTTGTAATCAAAGATAACCAAAGCCGGAATGATGAGGTAACAGCTGGGCAGGAAACAATCACCTATAACTGATAATAGTAGTAATAATAATAATAATAATAATAATAATAATCATCATTTTGCTGAAACAAACCAATCATATAAGTAAATGAGTGGCAGCATGGACCCTTAGTGTCAAACTAGAGAAAACGACCAAAGTCTATAACACACACACACACACACACACACACACCACAGCCCGGGCACCACAGGTCTGACCATTCGATACTGAACATTTCAGAGGCAATTGTGCACGCACGCACGCGCACACGCGCGCACGCACACGCGCGCACGCACACACACACACACACACACACACCACTGCAGAATGGTGGGTCCAGTGTTTGTACATTTAAAAGGAGCTGAGCAAGAGAAACTCTCAGAGGCTGATGCACATAACTCAAAGTGAGAAAATCAAAGAGACAAAATAGATGGGTGTGCTGTACAAAGAGAAAGAAATGGTGTGTGTGTGTGCATACAACAAGCATGTATGTGTGTCATAAGAATAGGAGCAGGCAGTACTGAAAGTGTCAGACAGACAGCAGAGAGTCTGGCACCCTCATGTGGTCACTCTGAGTCTCGTTGAACCTCTGAGGCATCAGCCCGACAAATAGGGCACGTCCTGTTAGCCTGAAGATACAGCAGAGGAAATAAGTTAGGGATTAGAGTCAGGATGGATTTTCAGTAATCATGGGAATCACAAAGTAGCCACTCTCAAAAGTTTAAGATTAAACAATCTGCACTGTCCATAAAAAAAACAAAGTCACTCAGAGGCTTAGGGCAAAGCCTGATCCCTTTAAAATCACAAGACTATGTTATGACCACCACAGTAACTTGACAGTAAAAGGCCTCTTTTAGCATTTTCAGAGGAAGATCACATGTAGACAGATTGTTGTGATGTTCCTTCACCGGGGTTCATTTCTGTTATTCTAACTATTATTAACTATTTTTAAAAAAGTGAATTTCTCACTTCACTTCTTAATAGTTGCCTGTGATAACTTATATAAGTGTGCATGTTTTTTCATAAACTGAGATTCCAAAAGAAGCACTGCCTGAACATTTACCAAAAAAATAAAGAGACTTACACTTTGACTTGACAATTTCAACCCAAGGAGGGGAAACAGTACAGAGTATACTTACCCGCAACCATTTGTCAACACACTTGCCGTGGAACTCGTGGCTGCAAGGCAGGACTCGCAGCAGCTGGCGGGACTCAAAATCACTCATACACACTACACACCTGCAACACAACATGTATGGTCATGCAACTTACTAAAACTTTTCAGGAGACAAAGCCTGTTGTTCCCTTAAAAATATGTACATGATTAAATGGAAATTTAGATTATATTGTGAGTGTACTGGAATAATCTCATGTCTTGTGCAGCCTCTGTGCAAGAACAAGCTTTTTAAATATGTGAGCCACAAATTAGGACATTTAGCTCTTTATGTTCACTTCTGTCTCCGTCTCGGCTAACGGAAAATCTCATTAATAGCAGATTCATCCACTCAGCAGGTGATGACCTGGTCGCTGTAAAAGGCACTCACAGTGTTTGCTCAGACTGATGGTTATTTGGATTAAACCGATAGGAGGGAAGCTGTTCAATGTCTCCTTTGGTCAGTCCTCGGAGTTTGGCCTCCCCCAGACGCTCAGCGAGGTTCAGGAGGGCCTGAGGGAGGAAAACTAAGTATCAGCAACAACAACAAAAAACAGGAGTCAACATAGAAAATATTTAAGAAATGAAGACAAACCTCATAATTTTCCACCTCTCCATCATCTACATCCAGCTCTAGGCTGATTGCAGGACCTGTGGGCTGGACTGGCAGCATTGAACTAAAGGAGATTTAACAAAGAATATTTCAAGTTCATAGATTCAAATTATGCTGCATTCTGTGAACCATAAATGCCTAAGAAATACTTTGTATGTTCAAGGCTAAGGACATTTTCTCTTTTTATGCAACAAATTCTTTGTTGAATAAAATTTCACCTTTGAAATTACCATTTCCTGTCACATTTGTACTATTGAAAGTCTCAACAACATAAAGTAACATGGTCATATTTTAAAAACTTTTTTTTTTAAATGTTATCCTCTACCGATATAAAAAAAAGTAAAAAAAACTGATCTGAGATCATAGGATTGATAACTAAAAGAAATAGGTCTTTTAAACTCTCTTAATCTTAGTAAGTTGATGTAGTGATCGACTTACAGGAAGTAAGGCAGGAGGCTGGGGTGGTAAGGCGAAGGTGGCAGTGGCTGTTGTGAGCGATACCGTCGCCCAGGGAGACGTCGAGGAATGAAGTTTGGGTAGGACTAGGAGGTATATAAAATACATGTCAGATCATTGACACAATTTTCATTGTATAGACTGAAAATAATAAAATATAACTGAGCTTTTTAATGAGCTTAATGATTTTTCTTGCTCACCACCCCAAAAAACTCCTGAGGCAAGGGGTCATGGGAGAGGAAGTGAAGCTGTGTGGAGTGTGGGGTAAGAGCTGGGTGGGTAGCAGGTGGATAGTGAATCCCAGCACCCAAAGATAGGTGCTCTCCAAGCAGCTCCACATCATTTTCTATCCTCTGTAATGGCTAGGAAAAAGAGAAGAAAGGATTATTTCATGCAATCATAGCAGCAGAAGCCATCCAGCCACAAGAAGCCAATGAAAACTGACACTTGGTGAGAAAACAACATCTCAAGAAAACCCACACAGGTGTGAGAAGAACATGCAAACTCAGTGATATAATTTTTATAGAAATAGAAATAACATTGAACTTCACAAAGCATACAGGTAATTTACTCAAGATTGGTTTTAGACTTTGATGCACACTGTTTATGGAGTGTTTAAAAGTGAATTATTAGCAAATAATAAGTCCCATAGGCAATTATGCCAACACCTAAAGATATTTCTTTAACTTGCATCTAGTTAACATATGGTGATTTCACTCACTTTATTATAACTAATACTCTGAAACTGAACATTGCAACAACTCTAAAAATATGAATTGCCAATAATACAATTTACTGGTGCACAACTACCATTTTAGTTAACACAAGTGGAACACAGAAAGAAGCCTACTACCATTAAGAAAAACAAAATCGAGGGTTAAGATATCAGCATTTCAGCCTTTGAATAAAGAGGTTTTCAGAAATACTTGGTATAAAAAAACCTTGTTGCCAAATTTGTTGAAAGATAATCATTGCACTTTACTGTACACATGGCTACTCACCGATCGTGACTGCTGTGTGGGATAGGGTCCAAACTGCCCATGCTGTGGCAAATGAGGTGCATGATGGGAAAGATGTGTTGGGTGGGGGATGTGAGGAGGGGGGAGCAGGAAGGCTGGGTCACTGGACAGCAATGATGGGAAGGGATAGGGCATTGGTAAGTGTTGAACTGAACAGGTCTGAAGAACCTGACAGAGAGGCAGGAAAAGGATAAAGTTGTTTTAGCATGTAATGCAAAATATCTTTTTAATAACACCAAATTAAGAAAACTCATCAAGAAAACTAAATGTGGAAATACAATATGATTTAACAAAAACACTCACAGGAGGAGGGACGCTGCAGACAGGGTAGTGCTGTCCACTAAAGACCACCGAGCACGCTGGGATCTGCTGAGGGGCAGAGCGAGGTGGCAGGCCAGGTGGCGCCCCCACAGGAGACACAGGATATGACACTGGAACTGAACCCTGAATGTAGAGTTCAAAGAGGAAATGTCCCATACTTGAAACATAATGCAGAAACACTCTGCATTAAATTATACGCCTTATTAATACCTCATTCTCTTCATGAGAACAAATACATTGCAAATAAAATAAATCAAGCCCATTAATTAACCAGGTTCCAAATGTATGCCAACATATTTTAATATGAAAATGAAGGGGATTAGAAAATGAAACATTTTAATCTGAACATTAGATGATACAGTTGTATTTAATTATGATGCACATCATATTGCTAATCAGAGAACTTTAATACACACAAAATTCAACCATTTCCCACTTACAAGAAACAAGTACAGAAACCAGACGTTAACAAATAGAAACTTTCACCTATACGGTATGATGGGAAAAGTGCAAGAAAAGTGTGTTGTCGACATACAGCAGGAATAACTTAAAGCCGTATTTTGTGTAACTTTTAAATATACACGAATGTCTGTTAAATTCAAACCATTGTCAAATTAGTTCTCACAATGCATATAAGTATATCAGTTCCACACATCAGTCTCTGTTTCTTAGGTTTCTTAGTATAGCAGTGAGTTGTTAGTGTCAATGTTGTTGATGTCAACGGTGTTTTACATCATGGCTGATAGAGGAAGGCAAAAGCATAACAGCTAAGCTAGATAAGCAAGATTAGAGAAAACTTTAGGTTAAGGAATTATCCTGGTTCTCTTATAATCTTAATAATTTTACTAGAACAATGTTTGCCCTCTCTTAGCTACATGCACTGCTTTCTTCCCCAAACAAACAACTCACCTGTTCATGGATGTCTAGCACCACGCTGCTCTGTTGCTGGGATGGGTGAGGATGTGGATGGGGATGAGCCGCAGGGTGCAGCAGCCTGGGAGACAGATTTGGTGACTGGTGAAGGGGCCTGGGGGAAGGGTTTGCAGGGTGGTAAGTTGGGCGCTCTTCAGGACCTGGCCCTCTTGGTGGCTGCTGGCTGTAAGGTGGGAAGCCCTGAGGAGGAGCTGGATGACGATAGTTTTCATCCTGGTGGGCTGAAGATGGACCATGATGGGAGTGCAGGTGGTGGTGGTGGTGGTGATGGTGGGCATTGGGATGGTGATGGTGATGGTGGTTGTTGTTGCTGTTGTAGTGATGATGGTTGTTGTGGGCATGATGGTGGTGGCGAGTCAGACGGTCTCTCCGGCCACGCTGCCGTCTCACTGGAGGGCTGAAGTGAAAGAAACAAGACAAAAACTAAATAAGAGAGAGAAGAAGCTGTGCTGCTAAATTTGCTGCCTTTTTGATCTTTTTTTTTTTTTTTTTTTTTTTACATGTGATCAAAAAAGGAAAAATTGTGTCAGTTTTTTAAAATCCTGGATAACAGTTGAGGATTGAATTTAGAATTTTGACAAGTTTATCATAAATTTGATTATTGAAATCTATAAACAGCCCCAAAAAAACACAACAAACACCATCATTACAGCATCAATGTGAATTTTACACATTTCTATCAAATACACTTTGGTTTGCATTTACACAGTGAGCATTTAGTCTGTTTGTCAGAAAGAAAAAGTGATTTTAGGATATAGATCAGGGATTGTGCAATTTGTGATGGTAATTTCCATAATTCATGTGACATAATGGTTTATTCTTGACATTTAATAAACTGAACAACAACCAGACTAATTACGAAGACAGTGTTGCACACTCACCTGCGACGGTTTCGAACAGGTGTGTGGCATCTCTCTGGCATGTAGTGGGGGTGTGGTCTGCGACTGGGAGGTAGCTCCCATGGGCGAATGGGAGAGGATGGAGTAGAGGGAGGTGCAGAGCTCAGATCCAACATGGACTGCTGGGAAAGACGCTGCCTCTTAGGGCTTGGGCTGTCTTCCATCTGTATTAAGAGGTGGAGGAGGAGGGAAAAAGACAAAGTCAGACAAAAGGGTAAAATGAATTAGAGACAACAATGACATTCAAATTCTATTCAAACCAGAAGCAAAGGGCAGGAAACAGACAGTGATCATATTTCATACTTACTTTGTCCCCATCGTCACTGCAGACACTATCTGGATGAAAATGTAGCACTCCTCCTGCAGGCCAGAGAAGTAAAGAAAAAAATCCACAATCAGATAAGATAACCGAAAAAAACATCAATGTCACAAGTGGCATGAACGTTTTCTGAACCAATAGAAGAACAAACAAGCAGCTAGTTGCCTTTGATATTTTTCTTCCTTACTCCAAGACCACAATGGTGGCCAAATAGTGATTATCTTGATGCAGCGAGGCTGATGTGCTTTTGCTGTACAGCCTTACACAATAGTCAACAGTGTCAACAGTGACAACATAAAAAAGCGCACCAGAGATGACAGAGATTGACAGTCCCATTTTAACCAAGAGACTGTCTTTCAAACAGGTTTTTAAATTTCCTGCATAAAACCAGCTGACAAGGGAGGAAGCCATCGGTGGAAGATGTCACACTGGACTCTGATCTAACATGAAAAGCTTGCCACATTCTGGAGCACACTGGACACATTCTGGAGCAACCATGTTGGTATCTGAAAGTGAAACTCTTAAATCAAATTGTAGTATTTGTCTCTGAACATAAACTAATCAGAATCCTGTTCATCTTTAGTAATGTGCTACCCCAATCATTCCCGGAGACTAGGTCTTCGTTTTTCCAACCTTTACCTGCAGATGTATATGGATATGTTTTAAATAGCATGGAAAAATGTGATTCATTTGTTAAAAATATACATAAATCTTGGAAAAATTCTGGTTTACCCAATCAAATACCAATTCAAAAATTAAAGGGTCACAAAAATTGAGAGAAATTATATATTCTGTACAATCCTGCTCTTGTCACAATGTATGTTGTTAACTAGGTCACAAATTTGTCATCTCTAAAAAGTGGGTCACCATACAAACTGTTTGACCAACACTGATGTAGAGGGTCAGTGGTTATACACTCTACAGGTTTCAGTGTCTCAGAATTTAAAATGTGCTTTTCTTTTTTTTAAATAAATTTAAATCAAATGCATATTAATCTTTGCACTTATAATCTAAATTGTATCACATTTTATATGCTTAACTAATGGAAAAGGCAAAGTAATCGCAAAAGAAAATAATAGTTAGACTAGATAGTTAGACACCAGCCCATTAAGTGAAGAATCACTATAGTACTACTTCCGATAGAAACTCACCATAAAAAAGAAAGGATGTATTGATGTCTCTGTGTTGGTAAAAATCTGCAACAACTGTTCAGTATCATGAGTTTTTAAATTCCTTTTGACAAGAACAAGTGATAAAAAAGTCACTAAAAGAATCTTTTATTATATGAATAAGTGTGTAAAAACATAATCTCAGAAAAACACAATTCTGGCCCAGCTGTTTATCCAAGAGCCTGCATGAGCAATTTGGATGCAGCATGTGAACCCAGACATTTCAGCAGCTTAAGAAGGATGTCCTTGAACGCAGCTGACTAGAGTTTCCTCAAAGCAGTCCTCTAAAAACCTTTAATCACCATGAAGAGAAAAGAGTCTCCTCCCCCCGTCTCATTCTGTTTTCACAAATGCCTCCCTCATCAAATCAGCCCCCTCAGCCTCGTCAGAAAAAAACTAATAAATAAAAATGTAAAAAACCACTCCCCACCTCTTTCTTGTCTTTGCAACACCACTCCGGAGCCATGTAAAGTTTGCGATAGTGTTAGCTCAAAGATGCCCTGCCAGTGGCTAAGGAGAACAGAGGCATGGTTGGTTGACTGACTAGCCAACAGGAGGGCCAACATGCAGGGTTACATCTTTATTCATCAAGCATCTTTTTTTCTTACACCTCAGGGTCCTTGGACTCAGCCACCCATGTTTTTTGTAAAGCACTAGGTCTGCTAATGCTGATTCACCCGGGGCCATGGGAGAGGGGATGGTGAGCCAGACTGGACAGGTTCTGCTGGCGAACACATGACCTTGCTTCCTCTGAGCATAGCTACAGGGGAGGAATGACACCATTTCTTTGAGGACTGACATCCAGATTAAAATAGTAAAAAATCTTGAGTATCATCTGTCACCAAGTAGCAGATTAATCTTTTGCTTATTATCTAAAATAGAGACTTCAACTATTATTTAGAAGAACCAGGCCAAAACTAAACAACCCATTTTACCAACATAACCTGGAGAGATCTCTTGACAGTGTTAATGAAGATCTCTAAAACTAGCTCCTATCAAATTGCAAGGCTGGTATGCTGTGGGATACAACACTCACAGTTTGAAACTGAGGGAGTGAAAAAGGAGGATATAAAAAAGTTGAAAAAAATACATAAATCAGGGACACAAACCAATAAGCAGACATAATGAGAAAATCTACATATCTTTAAACAAAGCAAATTAGACACAAAAAAATACAGACCCCTGCCATCTACAAAGAGGTACAGCAAACTGCTAAGAGGAAGAAGGCAGCTCACACAGCAGGCACATTCACACAAACCTCTGTGTAGTCTTTCAATTTAGGAAGCATGTGTTTCTGTGCGTATCCCCTCTGTGTGGGTTATTTTCAGTGTTTGGCAACAGTCTTACTATTACAGAGGTCCATTAAAAGACTGATTTAATTCATTGACTGCACTTGCATGTGCAGGGATCCAATCTGGTATCACAGAAGGTTCCTCCAGACATTTCCCAACGGTCAACACTTGACAACTGCTGTCAATCAGCTGTCAATGTAATCAATAAAAGAGGTTTTGGTGAAGACTAATTTTAATTTGCAGCTGTGCTTTGGGGAGTTTTACATTCATGAGACAGGAAGGAACTGTTGCTGTTGTGGGTATGAAAAGCCAATTGAATCGTAGGCAATACAAATACATTTGAATTTGACAAAGTTAAGAAACATTCAACTCTACTGTTAATTTCTCAATGTATTTGTGTTGGGACATTGCTACAGAGGTACATCTCAAGAGACCAGTTTGACAAGTCTGGACAGAGCTTTGCATTAGCTAAAATTTGAGTTAAATGGCAAGATTTATGATGAAGACTGTATTATGTATCACAGCAGTGGGGTGTTTGAAACTAAATAACTATCTGTCTTGAAGAAAAATAAACCTTTATTAATTAAACTGATCATTTACGATCAGTTTAATTGCTACAGTTGAAGCTGCTCGGATTCAATAAAATGGGGAGAGAATAAAAAGGAATGTATTCAGAAGGGAGAGAATTTCCGAGACCAGTAAGATCTGCTGGCAGTGATGATGACACACAGAAACTGGCTTCTAAGTTTGGCAATTATTGTACATAAAATTCCAGTTTGACTAACAACCCCCTTACAATGTCCAACCTCTCTATCCTTTCACAAACATTGCAGGCAACAATGGATAGCTATAGAAACAGTGTCCACTCACTATTTTTTCCCCAACACACAGTTCGCAGATGAGTGGAACTTTACAGAGTGCTGTTGTGGAGCAGCAACATTGGCACTGGCCATGCATTTACAGCATTTGCCACATTCTGTCACTCTGATGTCTTTTTTGCATTAGTGACGAGAATTCTGTATAAAATCTCTTTTGCCCCCTCAATTTCTGATTGTGTAAAAGTTCTCTTCTCTCTGCTTTTGCCATAAATTTCCGGTCACTCCCAATCAATGAATATTAATATTAATATTCATATTAGTGCTGGGACACTTTTCTGACTATTAGCAGCAATTAGCATTACCTGAAGCTCAAAAAAAGCTGTGTTGAATTGCGAGTTGATTATGATTTAGAAAAGGAAAAACTGTTGTGGGAGTTGGTTTTATAAATCTGAATATTTATGTGTGTAAGCACTTCCTGTGTTTCCTGAATACAAATATTTTCAGGCGTACCACGCACAGTTTTATAGATAGGGCCACTGGACTGTCTAATGGGAAAATTCTGCAGTTGTAAACCCCCAGTGGAATAATTACCTCTGGCTACAAGGTTGCCCTATTGTGAGCAGCAGCACTCAAAAAGTGAAGGGTGGAATTTGATTACATTTTCTGGATACATTGGTTATGGCCCAAAGAAGAGATGATTACGTTGTACAATTTGATGGTGATGCAGACACAGATTCAGGATTTAAAACAAGCCTGACAATTTTGTAAATAACTCTGCGAAAAAATTTGTTTTGTCTTGAAAAAAAATGTAATAGTACTTCATAAAGATTTATAGTATTATGGAAAAGTCTAAAAGTCTTGTTTTTATATCTGTCAAATTCAATGGTCATTGGCACCTGGATTGGAATGATGTAACGGAAAAAAAAGGTTTTATATATTATCAAGCTGTCAATGTGTTTATGTCATACAACATGTGTATGTCATTCTCAAGCATGTTTTGAATAAACCTGTTGTAAGAGATTTTTTTTTTGCAGAAGATATTTTTCAACATGAAATAGTTGGGCAAATACAGGTTTTACATTAATTGGAATTCCACTTCATTTTTAAGAGAGCCAGAATTCTGTTATTGTTCAAGTATAAGAATAGGTCATCTGAGTACTTGACACTTAAACCTTTAAAGCAGTATTTCTCCTGAAAATGTAATATTTGAAAACTGCATATATATTTTCTGAATGTTTTCCAATAAAGTGATGGTGAAATAAGTATATGGTATCTGATGGTAGCCTAAGGCTTTTGCACAATATTGTATTTCACCATAACGTGGTCGAAATGGAGACCAGGATCGAACTATTACACTTACAAAAGTCCTACTGCAATCAAATTAGATTTTAAAATCTTTTATAGTTTGATGGAGGATTGCCTTCTGAGTGATTTCTCTTTAGTTTGCACAGCAAATAGAAGACCAGCCAGGCAGTGACATGCAAGACAGGGCGTTGAGGAACCTGCTGTGTCCTCCTATTTACCTAAGTAAATGCAATTCAAACGCTAAAGCCGAGCCTATACCACTTCCTATGACATGACATTTGCTTCGCTTTTCAAAAATCACCTGGCAGTGAACGCTAGTCTTTTTCAATTAAATGTCCCAGAACCTGTTCAGCCGCCAGTAGTCTGCATGAATCCCTCAGGGTGTGTGCGCGCGTGTAAGGATGCATCTGGCCGGGCTTCAGGCCCTGTTTACTGAAAGCTGCTTACCGGCCCCAGGGTGTCTGTGAGCTCCAAGCGATGAGTGGCGCTGTGCCCCTGCGGACATGTAGCTCCCCAGTGTGTGCTGCTGCTGCTGCTGCTGCTGCTGGTGGTTCTCCGAGTAGCTACGACCACCGTGGTGGGGAGCCCAGCCAGAGTTGCTCTGCTGCGGGTAGCTCACCCCTCCTCCGCTGGCGTTCATCAGGCTCCCGGTGCCGGCAGCACTACCACCGCCGCTGTTGCCTACACCGCCGTTCATGCTGAAATGATAAAAGCCGGACCGAGACCGCGACCGAGTCCTCGGAGGGTCCATGACTGGGAAGGAGAAGGAGGAGGGGATGGTGGTGGATGGACGTGAAGGTAGCGCGAGAGACGGACGTCCAGAAACGGACAGGAGCCTCCCTCCCTCTTCACACCGCCTCCTCTGCGCGTCTTTCGGTCCACCTGATTAGCGCCGACGACGACCGGCAACTGCGAGTGTTTTCTGATGCATTTAAAGCTGTCGTTTAAACATAATGAGGTGAGATACCTGGAAGCTCGCACCTCAACATCTGCGTCGTTTCGAAACAATGTCCCCTTTCTATCTTTGCGAAATAAACGCTTATTAATTTATTTCACCACTCATGTACGCGCACAAGCATTAACATTTACAACAAAACAATTCATATAATTCTATAATGAAAACGCAGTTTAGTTGTGAGTAGTTCGTCGATACCAGAACAACAAAGTCTCAGCTTCTCTATTGTCTGTTCACAGAGGACCACTGTCGGGCTTTCTCACAGTCAAATAAAGTATTTTTTCAAAAGGCACTGTTCTCAAACGGCTTAGTTCTAAACGAATAACTCAACTGCGGAAGTACAAATTAACGAGCAACTGCAACCGAAGTTAATATCCACCGCTCAATGCTGGACCGGTTTAATACTTAATTCCCAAATACAAGCAAGATGGCTAGCTGTCGAGCGTTAGCAAACTCCGGGAAAACCAGCCGCCCTCGTCGCTCACAATGAAGCTGCCTTAATAGCACGGGTTCGTGATTAAACTGCAGCCGAAATCAAACGGACTGAACCATATACAGTTCAGTTACACCCCTTTGCGTCGGCGAACTATTATACCTGCTCGTTCATTAGCATAATGTCGATTTTCTAGCTAGCCCGAGGCTAAAGGGGAGCGGGGGTCCAGAGGGGAAAACAAGTCCAACTGCCGACATTACAGCCTAGCAAACGGCGAACTGGTTTTAAGTTATGCTGTTCGTGTAATGGTGCTACTAGCAGACTAGTTCATATCATCCGAGCACACAAACAGCTACTTCGTCGGCCAAATAAAGATGGACAGAATCAGTCCAGTTTAAAGCGCCTCTTGCTTTCGCCGTGTTTTCTCTGATCAGCAGGGAGTGTAGTGGAGATCAATCATGTGGAGTTTCACATCTCTGCCAAGGCAAAGCAAATCGATCTCAGAGTCTTCATGTCGCTCGGCATGAAGCAAAAGCGCGTCATAAGCCACACAAAACAACACGAGAGTAAATGTTAAAGCTCATAGAACACCACTGAAAGTGACTTTTACTGCATATTCAAGTCCAATCGATTTTTAGTGTCAGTGTGTTATCAGAATTGACTGCTTTGGCCTGGAAAACCCCAGGCAGCTGCTCAGCTCATTAATAATTCAGCAGATTCGTAGCAGAGGTAGGGGTTGGAAAACGCTCGCGTTTGAAGCCGTTCATCATCTACTACAAAACACAAACCCACACTCCCGTGTCTTCATGTGGCGAACGTGTGACTGTAATCGCATACAAACAAACGATACATTTTTAATCTAAAACCTTTACTGCCTTTTTGTCTACAAAATAATTTCGTGTTTTACAAAGGCCAATCAGATTTTTGTGCCTTTAGCCTTATTTATTTATTTAGTATTTTGGAGTATGAAAGCATATTCCAAAATAATGTATACTGAAACCATGGCAAATTTGAACAAACCAGTACTGTAATGACAAAACGTATAGTAACTTGGAACAGTGCAGGACAAAGGTTGATTTAAGCAAGTCACAGCGAGAATGATTATACTTCAACTATGCTGTTCTATTGTATTTTGTACAGCGAAAGCGCTCATAAGTGGAAAAGTCCACCAAAGGCCACTCAGTTTCCACACTATCAATTCACTCAAGCACATATTTATAACCACATCACCACCAAAATCTAATTATTTCTTCTTCGGGCCATGACCCACAACTTCAAGCCAAAGTTATATACATTTTTAGTTGTCCTGCATGCAGACACAGAAACACAGCCAAAAACATTACCTTCTTACCCTGAGGTAATTAAAAAAATGGATCAGTCTAAAGATAATTCAAAGTTTATTCTGCAGTTACATTTGTCACTATTAAAAAAGGAATAAACAAAAAAACTGTCCCACTTTATCTTCTTCTGTGACGTACTCTTTGCTTTGGGGAAAGCAGGTTTTCACTTCCGATGTCTACATCACTGTGAGGATACAATTCCCCACGTTTCATCCCTCCTCTCCTCTTCCACCTCTCTGCCTCTTTGCTTTTCCTGCTCCTTATACCACCCACCTCATTCCTCTTTCTCTTATGTGGAGGTGGTGTAGCCTGGCAGTGACCATGACAAGGTAACTTGAAGTGGTCTATATGGTATGCTTCATCATCAGAATTACCACGAGTCCTCTCCAGTAGTCCTCCCTGTCGTCTGGCTTGAGCTTCTCTCCTGAGTTTCTTCACTTGCTGTCTCTCTCTGCGTCTTTCAGGCCATGTCTTCCTCTTGGCAACTCGGCTACATGTCTCCTGTTTTGTCTGGCTCCTCCCTTGGACTGGCTGATTCTGACCAATCTCACCTGATGGTCGAGCAGAGTCCTGTTGGTCTAAAGAGTGCATGGATCCCAGGCCCACATGCTCTGTAACAACAGAAATAATGACAAAATAAGTGAGTTTGTATGAAGGATCTTGTTTACAACAGCAAATGGGTCTGTGTCAACAGTGGGTCAAACACAAGCTTAATTAGAGACCAAGCCACAGAGGATAATCAACAGGGCTAAATATTTTTGGGGAAATATCTCAATGTGAATTTGCTAACAGATATTGGAATCGTGATTTGTTTTATGATGCAATATTTTAAAGTCAAGCTTTGATGTGCCATCATGATTAATTGTGCAGCCAAAATATCAACAAATTCTGCAGCTCCTCCCAGTTCTGTGGAACATTAGGTGTCTTTCGGCTTACTACGTTGGTTTTCTTGGTAATCAACTTCACCATTTTCACCAACTCAAACATGTCAGTGATCATTGAGTCAACACACAGGCGGATTTGCAAGAGACCAAAAAGAAAAATGTTAAATTTTTTGAAAGCCACAACTCCAAATGAATGCTAATGTTTTGGGTTTACATCAGCTAAATGTGAGAGACAACTTACATGTTTACTTGCACTGTTTTCACACTCACAGTAACAGCTCTATTAGGTGACAACATGTCAGTGCTGTGTTTGCAACTTGACCTGTTTACTCAAAGTGGAAAAAAATACTGGTAACACATTAATTAAAACAGAATAAATGAACACAACTCTGCAAATCCTGTCTTTGCTGACCTCCAGTGCTCTAACCTTAACAAACACAGGTAAAAAGCTTTGTATTATCAGCCCCAGAGGGCACTAAAGCACTGTATTAAACCTAGTCATGAGGTATTCTATAAGCCAGTTACAAAACAACTGTGTATATCTTGTCCAACATGATATGAGTTGAGCAGTCACTTAGCCAAACTGCTTTTGCAGATGAGACATTTGGGATACATGCTAGTGACCCTGAGAAACCTGCTGAAACTGGAGAAGGCTTTCCAACATCACAGAGGCTTAGACCACCCTGCCACCAAGAAACCCAAGAGGAGGAGGCTCTTGCCAAATCTCAAGTAGTTCCTGGAGTTTCTTCTTTCTTTCTTTCTTTCTTTCTTTCTTTCTTTCTTTCTTTCTTTCTTTCTTTCTTTCTTTCTTTCTTTCTTCTTGCAGCACAGTATCACTAATGTCTTTTTCACAGTAATTATAAC
Organism: Brachirus orientalis; assembly: GCA_016785285.1. Lineage (NCBI taxonomy): Eukaryota > Metazoa > Chordata > Actinopteri > Pleuronectiformes > Soleidae > Brachirus > Brachirus orientalis. The sequence goes on from JAFBJR010000026.1 coordinate 157,942, forward strand.
TACAACAATAATAATGTTATGTAATAGTAATGTGTTGTCACCTTTTGTTTCATTTTGAGTCCTGGTACAATAGTGAAGGATGTCTGCATTGGTGTCATAGTGGCAAACATAAGGCAGTGAAGGAAAAGTTCCACGGACCATCCTTCTCTTAGTGCACTCCTGATATGGACAAAGAGACAGAGACACAGAGGTAGACATTAGACAATTTGGACAATAGTGTTGTTAATTAAACTATTATGTAAATAAAGAGATAAATGAAAAGATGAGGAACAGGCAAGAAAGACCGGATGCAGTTCAAAGTAAGTATCAAACAAAAGCAGATTAAAATTAAGTTTGGCCAACAACACAGAGGGAGAGAGGCCACAAAGAAAAGCAGAGATGTAAGGAAAAATATCTTTTATTCATCACTTACAAAGCCGTAATGTCCCCTCTTAGAGCAATTGTAACAATGAGCAAAGCATCTTTTATGTTTAAGGGTGTGGGCTGTCTGTGGCCTGAGAGGAACTTCTAATCGAATCTGGAGGACAGGACAAAAAAGGAGTGCTTTAAAACATGAAAAAAGAACACATGCCACTGTCTGATTAAAAATGATCTTCTGCTGTCTTCTGTCAGGCTGTTTAAAGACTAGTTTTTTATCATTTCAAGCAAAAGTACTAACATCTCAAAATAGTAAAAGTGATGAGATGAGAAAGTGTAGTGAAATCAAAAATTTAACTCACCGTCATGTGGTACTGCCGCCATGTATCTGGGCAGGTCTGAGGAAACCAAAAAACTTAAATTTAAAATTTTTAGACTTTAGTACATAAAATACAATATGTAACTGAACTTAGGATAAGGAACTTTTTTCAACATTAGACAGCCCTTCATAAATGGGGCTCTTAAGTGCCCGAGGCTACACAAAATCTGTCACACTTAACTGACAAATTCTTTCAAAGTTTCTTTCAACACAACACAGACAGTGAAAAGGAGCTAGACCCAGGAGCTGTGAGACACACTCACATCAGAGAGGTGTCCTGTTATCCCACAGCGCCAGCAGAGCTGGTTCCACACTGGGGGCTTCTCGCAGGGCCTGAGGCCATGTGAAGGCAGCCCACAGCTGGTGCAGGGCCGACTTGGACAGTCCCTCTGGATGTGGCCCTTGATCCCACATAAGACACATGTTGGACATTTCTGCTGATGCAGAGACAAAAGTTCATATCTTGCATCAGTAGTCATTCTCTACAGGTGACCATGAGAGCAAAACAACATGATGTCTCTATACATCTTGTGGTAGCCAGTAAGGAAAGACATTTACAGTCATGATGAACAGCAGCATTGCGGCATGATATAACACAGCACTAAACTATACAATATTATACAATAGAAGCTTCATTATCTACTATTTCATTCATACATACATACACTACCGGTCGAAAGTGTACCGAAACTTTTGACCGGTAGTGTATGTATGTAGTGTACATACATAAAAGACAATGTTTCCACATGTATGACTGGTAACATGTACAGAAGCACTAAACCTGAGGTTTGACAACAGCAAAACAATAACGTTCAATGTATTATTTAGTTGAAAATAAATTCATGCCTCAAGTTTTGCAGTAAAGCTCTAAAAGTGTTCACTCCTGCTTCACAGAATAAGTCACTTACACTGCTGCACTGAGGTTTCTTGAGCAATATCTGAAGATAATCACTATAGGCAACCCGAAGTTTATGTATCTTGTCTTTAACAGCTACTTACCTGACAATTAAAAATGTGAAAAAACAGATCCTTGTCTCATTTAGTTCTACAAATCATGATCAAATCACTTTTTTAGTATTGAATTCCACATAATATTGAACACCATATTCAGAGCATACATAGTGCAGTTGTTTTTTCAACCTGGCAGCATAGTTTTGCACAACAGTACAGAAATACTTTAATGTCTCAACAGCTGACAAATATTTATGATTTTTAACAGACCAAGCCAAATATTCGTATTAATACTGTGTCCCCATTGAACATGCAGGAACTATGTTGGATTCATAAAGCTGAGTGTCATTGTGGAGGTGAGTCCAGATCCACAGGCCACATTTCCACTCCCACATGTTATCATGACTGGATGAAGAGACACCCTTATACATCTGTTTTGCATGCAAACACATGGAATAGCTCCACTAATCATTACCACTAACAACAGCAAACATAAAGTACAGCCGCCTGTGTCACATCGACAAGACAAAGGCAAGGTTCTCCAGCATCAAACAGCAGTCAAAGTGCACCGCTACTACTCACACAGCTGTTATATTCTCTAATTATCTGTAAATGTATCATTGCAGCCATATCTTGGTCATTCGTTAGAACGTTGTTTTTGAATTTTAGAACTTTTAAACAGAATAGGCTACTTAAAGTTTTGGAATAAATTAAAGCGTCACTGATGGTGAAATGATCACTCAAATGTAAATTTTAAAAACACAGACCATTGAGCTTATTAACGAACTTTGCTTACACCGGTAAAGATTAGCAGCTGGGTTGGCATTTACTGCAATAGAATATGATTTGCATGTTAGTTAAAAGAGGTGTGTCTTCTTTTACCTTATGGTAGTAGCAGCTTTTAGCACCATGTCCCATCCTGTTGCAGATGTGACAGATCACATCACGACCAGGGACAAAGTAGCGGCTGGTCACAAACTGATTAGCACCAAACTAAATGAAATCAGAACAAAAGGAAGTTTTACTATATTATCAATTCAAATGTGTGATGCCATGTTAGTGAGTTTATATTGAAATATTTATTTGCCATTTTTGAAAAATATTTTTTTTCTTTTCTTACTTTTGAAGCTTCCTAAATCATAATAAAAACATGATTACCCATTGATGATCAATATCCATTGATTGTGAAAAGTTGCCTTTGTATCAATATTTTATAAAATGTATTGGTGCATGTACTGTATGTATTAGTAAAATAATAAATGATGAGAGAAGACTCATTTCAATGAATACATAAGCTAACCAAAAGTTACCTTGTCTTTTTCTGATACTGCCCAAGTATCTGTACATGTCTTCACAACTGGATCTGTGTTGAAGGGACCATTGAGAACAATGGGTTATAAAGACATAAAAGTTTTTCACAATACAAGCCACAGTTGAGTAGCTCTCAGGATGGATATTTCTTGAACTGCAACACACATTTCCAAAAAATACCTTGAGACAAAAGGACAGATCAGGGGTTTTACCAAGCATGAAGGTGCTGTCTTGCCCAGGAACTACATCTTATAAAAATCTGTAGTTCTCATTGTGAAAATAAATATCACTTATGTTTAAAAAAATATTTTTTTAAAAAAAGCTCCTCTGTGCCAGTGGATCTACCTGCAGGCAAAACTAGAAGTGGTTGTGCAGGGCAGCATCCCAGGTAAATATGAGTTTCTTCATTAATGTAAAGCCAAGCAAGTGATTGTAGGTTCACAAAAACACATGTGCGCATGTTGAGCAAACTAGCTCTGTGCAACTTCAAATATAAATTGCACTCCCACAGAGATGCTGTCTGCACTAACTCTGCTACACTATAAAAAATTAGTGATGGTTGACTCATCCACAGTGAAGGACATTATTACTCAACGATAACAAAAATCTGAGTATTCTAATTATGCAAATAATTTCAAAAATCTAAAATTTGAAGTCACTAATGTTCTGTTGCAGTCTGGCCAATTTGCTTTGTAAGGAAATCCAATATATTTTAATGCAACATAACTATTCTGTGAATCTTGATAAATGCTGTCAAATGATTAACTGAAAAGTTTATTTGGCAATGTTTACCTTTTTGATGACTTGTTTCATGTATTTAATATTTAGTTTAAACATAATTTCTATTTGATGCACTGCCAGCAGGACTGGAAGACGAGAGATAATTTAATCATTTTACATTGCAGATACAAACAATAAGGTAATTTGCAGTTGTAATTACAAAGTAACAAAAATGTATTTGGGAGACAAGACGCATACAGTTCAACTTAATATTATGGTAATAATAAACTTTGATTTACAATAATTTTCATGTGATGGCATGACAATGACGGTAGCCTGTAGAAAATGTAGAATACGAAGCTAGTACCTGGATATATAACACAGTATAACTATAATATTATCTTATTTATACCACAATATTTCCACTGTTGTTACAAAGCTGAAACTTAAATAAGGAATAAGATAGTACAACAATATTACCTATCTATTAAAAATGAGCCTGAAAACACAGGTTAAATACATGCTTTCAAGACTTATTATATTACTTATTTGCCAACATCTCAAGGCTAAAGGTGACCTAAAGAAGACTTTCTTGTGGTAAACTTAAAAAAAAAACACTCAAAAAAAAACCTTCAACTCCAGAGTCATCTTCAGAGCTGCTCCGGCAGCCCAGATTCAGCTGAATGTTTGAGTCTCCCTCTTGTTCCTCTCCTCCCAGGATCATCCAGTCCTCCACAGGCTGTTCACAGTCCTCCTCCTCCTCCTGTAAGAAGGCAGTAGAGGAAGCCGGCCTCGGGCTTCTGTTCTGCAGAGCCCGTCCACCGGTGACGGAGAAGGCCAGGAGAAGTGGAGGAGAACTCTCCCTGCTGGGCCGCGCAGCTTGTTTACAGCTGCTCTGGTGTTTTTGATAACTTATATTGATTACTCCCTCTCCATCATCTGAACTGCAGTAGCTCTCAATATAGGTGTCCTCCTCCCGGACACCATCCTCTGTGATATCCATTTTATGATGGTATGACTAAACAGCGCCACATAGCGACTGTACGATGTTCTGCTATCAAACAGCCATCGCACCAGTTACTAAGACTTTACAAATAAAGAAATTTTAAAAAGCATTTATTCTTTATTTTAAACGTAAACGTATGACATATTCCGACGACATTTAACGTGAGGCTAAGTGGCGCTATGCTAACATAAGTTAGCTCTGTGGTAGCCAAGTGTGTTAATGTAGCTTATTTAGTAGACTCGACCGCGCCAAACAAAGTCTGACGGTATTAATGGACGCTTACCATATCTTGTTAACCATGTTGCTAAATTAAAATACGATTCCTTGTCCCTCTATAAAGTAACGGGTTGTTGGTTCCATGCTTGTTTACATGCGTCCCGTACACCTTACCCGGCGTTTCCGGAAATAGTTGGCCAACCAAAACTGAACCCGGAGTTGAAAATGAGAAAAGTAGTTTGGGTCTTAAGTGCTGTTCCCGGAGTTGCTGCCGTTGTATCATTTAGTGCCTTTATGTATCATACAGTATATTCATGTAACTTCAGACCCTTTGTTTTCCTCATATCGCAAAACATTTTTCAGTCTGTAGAAGCATAACAAAAAAAAAACCTGACACAAGAAAAACGTGAAAATGAAACCACAACATTCCAAGATATACAAACGCTGCTAAATAAACGCAAAAGGGAAGTTAAAAAAAAGCAAGAAAACCGCATAGCACAAAAGCAAGTAAAAGTGGAGTAAATAACAAACTTTATTGTATTTACTGCATCAGTGTGTTGAGGTCTGTCTCTTTAGTTGACATTTTACGGTAATGTTTGGGGTATTATACATTAAGTTTTTAAGTAATTAAATGATGATAACTGTCGGGACACCAAGGTTTTGTTATTAGTATTTGTATGGGAGCTATTTAACCTTCAGAAGTCTCATGATGACTTCTCTGACATCCTGGCTGTGGTCCTGATCTCACACAAAAAACGGGATGGCATCGCCTTATTTGACTGTCCAATCAAAAACAAAGCATCCTGTCCACAGCTCAGATGCTGAAAGCAAAAGAGAGGGACGCGTAATGTAAGCAGCAGCAGCAGCAGCAGCGGTACATAATCTGTTCTTTCTCGGGAGAAAACAACATACTTGATATTTTTATGCGGAAATGTTTTGTCTCAGTAATATTTATACTTTGTAGCCAAGAGCGCGTCAAGTTCAGTTCAGTTCAGCATTGCAGAGGTTTTGAGGTCCAACGTACACAACCGCGCGTGATGGAAGTGCGCTTTGGACAAGTGCCGCTCACCGTTACGCACAGTAGGTAGCGCAGGTTACGCTGCGTCCTGTGGGCCGTTTACAACTTATTTTAACGTTGTCAAGTGTCGAGCTATCCACGCGGTAAACTACACTTAAATGCGTACTTGTTACTTTGTATTTCCATTGTCGTTTGTGTGACCCCTTTGGCTTTCCACGGTGCTCAGGACCAGGTGCTGTGAACCAGCTCGGCGGAGTTTTCATTAACGGGCGGCCGTTACCGCACGTGTTGAGACAGCGAATTGTGGAGCTGGCGCAGCTCGGCGTCCGTCCCTGTGAGATTTCCCGCAGTCTGCGCGTCAGTCACGGCTGTGTCAGCAAAATACTGACCAGGTATTTATTATCTATTATCATTTTATATCATTATTTTCACATAGTCATCTGTTAAAGTGCATATTTTGTACAAATAAAGGGTTCAATTAATAGGTTTGTGCAACCAATCAATCAATCAATCAATAAATCAATCAGTCATCCACCCACATTCACACACCTCAATATACAATTAACACATTAAGGCCAGATTCGATCACACATGAAAATGGAGCCTTGTTCCAATCACATATTTTGACAGGTCACAGAATGGCACAAATGTCAATATTCAAATGAATTGTGGCCATTTAGCTTTGAACAGAACAGAGCCAATGTTAATGTGATCAGTATTGCCTGTGCTTTTCCTGCTAAATAACATGACAGAATGGCTTTGAATAAGGCCAGTTTGAAGACAAGCATGACTTTAATACTGCTCATTTATTAAAATTTATACTTGCATCACATCTTTGTGGATGTAAAGCTGTAGTTCTTTGTCACATTAATGAGTTGCATTATGACATTATGACACTGTGATGTAGCTGATTATATGACCTGAGCTGCTGTGAGGCTGTGTGTGACAGGTAAGTGAATTTCATTTCACTTTTACAATCATGTCTCTTTTCTTACCTTATTCCAATGTATGAACTTAATTATTAAAAATACCATAATCTCCTGAAAGACATGAAATTGTTGGTGCAGGTACAATGAGACAGGGAGCATCAGACCAGGAGTGATCGGAGGCTCGAAGCCCAAAGTGGCCACTCCCAGAGTTGTGCATACAATCCTGCAGTGGAAACAGTCCAACCCTGCCATGTTCGCCTGGGAGATCAGAGACAGGCTGGTGCTAGAGCATGTGTGTGACCATGAGAGCTTGCCCAGTATCAGCTCCATCAACAGGTACAGGGGACTTCTCCTTTAAGATAAGTGTGTGCCTGACAACTTAGATCATCATCAGGACTGTTCATTTATGTTGTTTTTACGGATGTAGAATTGGGAACACGTTTGGAGAAATGTTTAACGCATAGATTTACCTAATGTTACCATTGCTGTGCCAACCTGTGACTGAAATGACAGACTGTGCTGGATACTGTGGCACTCATTTTCTTTTTCTGCACTCTCAACTCGTTTACAGTGATGTGGTTCATGTAACATATAAAATATATATAAAAGATATATAATATACTGTACATATGTGATTGTTATTTTGATTGTTATCTTTATTGTATGCATTCATCATATAAATAATAATCAGTTCATTAAAAAAGTTATCTTTACAGAATCATAAGAAGAAATTTCCAGTCTGAGTCCTGTGAAGTTGGTAAGTGTCTCTGTCTCTTTTTCCTCTCTCTTCTTTCACCCACCTGTCTCTCTCTCTCTCTCTCTCTCTCTCTCTTTCTCTCTCTTTAATGTTTCCTGTCACTGATTTCTGCCCCTGCACCATCTTCAGCCTCATCAGTTACCATGGAAACACCCCAATTCTCTGGGCCCACCTGTTTCATCAGTGGGATTCTTGCGGTCAGAAATTGTAGCGGCAATAAAGACGGTAATATGGGTTTATTAGATTCTGTTTGATGGAGGCATGTCATTTTAGGAAAGCATACACAGAAATAAATACATCAGTTAAGTCTGAATCTGGAAATTAAATTGCTGAAAAACTTTTGGTGGCAAAAATTAAATTTTCTAAAAAAAAAAAAAGGATGATGAAGATAATGATATTCTGAAACAATATGTAAACTTTCTTCTTTTCTTAAGTTTTATTGACAAAATATTTCGATCTCAAAAAACCCTTTTTTAACATTTACATACATTAACATAGCATAGAAAGATAAAAGAGGAGTCTGTTCTCTTTTCTCTTTAAATGTCAGTCAAGACTTTTATTTATTTTACTGGTGGTGGCAATTTAAAAAATGTGTGCTGTGCAGCTTTGTTATCCAGTCAAATACAAGTATTAGACTGGGACTAGGTATCAGCAGATGCTTGAAAGTAAATCGATCAAACCAAAAAGATGACTGGGACATTCCTGCAAAATATAAGATTCCACCTTGGATTAAACATGATGCATTTGCAGAGAAAACAAAGATTACAGTAGAATCTCTATCTTACCACACTGTAGACTGATGAGAAAATCCAATGGTCTTTGAACCTCCACAGCAGGAGATCCACCTCACTGCTCCTCTCAGCCAGCAGGCTCCCTGCTCCTCCCTGCTCCCCCCTCACCTCTGCCTCTCATTAAGGGCCTGTTTACACCTCCACCCCTCCATCATTGAGACCATTAGAACTGGAGATCAAGCAGATAAATATGCAACGTTACACTTGGGAACATGCACACATGCCTGTGTTTTGTCCTTCTTCTAATTAGAATGTGGGAGGATCACAGTTGGGAGATTGAGGTGGGAAGAGGGATAAACATGAATGTGGGCCCAAGGTTTTTGATTGACTGATATTTATTCATTTTATTCCATTTACTTTTAGCAGACACCCATTATCTTACAATTTTAATAGTATACTGCACGGTTGTATCATTCTTATTCAGTTTTTTGTGCCTATTGGATGTACTACTTGTTTTAATATTCTCTGCATCCACAGTTTGACCCTCCTCCCTGTCTGACTGACAGTGACAATGATTTGTAACATTGACTTTATAAATCTTGGACTATCTTGACTTCCCTAATTTTAGTGTGTTTTGCAGACACGGACCTCTCCTGCTTTGTACATTATGAACAGCCTTGTTCCTGCAATGACACCAGAGGACATTGTGACTCCTGCCTGAACTTTTACCCTATCCTACCATGTGATCCTAATCCTAACTGCATAGGTCAGACTGCAATAAGATACGCTCAACGATGCCTAATATGAATTTTGAGCTTTAATGAGTTTTCTCAGGAGCATCAAGAATATCATTTTTTGTGCTAAATACAATGGGATTCAACAACTGGATTGACTGTTATCACATTCTTACAAGTAAATTCAAATAAAATTGAAATGACATTGCACATACTTAGTATTTTATTTACATAATGGGGGCTCAAAACATATAGTGTTATCTCAGAGGGTTAGCAGAGCTTCATCAGTCCTACATATTATCTGCTGTCCCTGTCACCCCGTGGCCATTTTCTCCTCAGTCAGTGGCCGAGGTGGAGCATCATTACAGACCTCAGGATGGAGAACAGTGGTCGTTCTCGCACCTTCGTTTTCATCTCACTGCTCTGCCCTCACGGATGAGGGATTAAAGGAGAAGGTGGGAGCTGCCAGAGGGACCATAAGGGTCAACAAACACAGCTGAGAGGGAAATCTGTGCAAGTGATTGCATCAGTCTGCAGGAGGCATGTAGAGCAACAGGCACACAATCACTCACACACACACACACACTGGTTTCCATGACTTCAGAGGACATTGCATTGACCTAAATTCAGTTTCCTGGAAACTTACTCTAACTGTAACCATAATTACTAGTGCCTTAACCCTCACCATAACATTAACCTAACCCTAACCTCAGCCCAACTTTAAAACATGTCTTGAAGACACCTTGAAATCTAGTGGTTTATGTTATGAGGACGATTTTTGTCCTCACAAGGAAAACAAGTCACTATAATCTGACTGTGTAAACAGATTTAGGTCCCCACAACACAGGGAATGTCAGGTACACACACACACTTGTGTTACATACTGTATCTTAGTTGTTGTAGATTGCTGGAAATTAATACAGAATTATAATAAAATTGAACCTCTTCGACACTTCCATCGAAGACAACAAAGGTGTTTAAGGGTTGATGTCTAAAGGTTGGTTAGGCATTAAAGCAAACAATGAGGAGCTTTCAAACTGCCCAAACTAATATACATTGTTTTATATTGGTAGCTACAAACATGCAATGAAATATTGGTAGCTACAAACATATTAAGTGCAAGAATTCTGTAGTGTATATACATTCATACTTTCTTATTTATATGGTGTTAAGTTTTAAATAAATTGTTTAAGTGGCTACAGAAGACAAAGAATATGTAACTGAAGTGGAATATTCCAAAAATGAGCATAATAACAAAGAAAGAAGTGCACACAGTGTGGAATGCAGACAGACTGGCTTTCAGCATAATTTTGAATTACTGATTCAAGGTTTCATGTGCTGAGTTTCCACTTTAAACAGGTACCTTTTGCAAACTCTGGTGACATAAAGAGGACACCGTTACATTTTGTTGCAGCACTATCAGCTTGTTGTTCTGCAAAACACAGATATTATTAACCATTAGTTTAGAAATCATAGCTGAGAGACTAAAACCCCATAAGAAAGAACTTAAAACATAATTTATGACACATGTTAATATTTAATATTAGTTATTTGTTGTTTTTCATTTCTCAAGCTGAAAAAAAACAGGATAATTATACTCCAAGTGATAAAGGAATAATGTTGAATCCAGAGTAGAGGCTCAGCTCTGCCTCTCCCTGTCCCCAGGCTCTCTCACTTTCTCAGCCTTGTTGTTGCCACAGAGAACAAACCTGCACAGTTGCCGTTGCTCAGTCAACGGTGACAACAACTATGCGTGCTCGGTGCCCAGTCTGCTGTCTCAAAGACATGAGGGGCTCCAGCGATTATGACGAGGATGATGATACTTACACATGTCCACAGGTCCGATCAGCAGGCAGCAGCTTTGATGCGTTCAGAGACAACCACTGTCTGGATCAAATGATCATCATCTGCAGCAAGTACGAGCAAACAGAAGAAGGTGATTTATTTTCACATGTTTCACAGGTGAGATGAATTCTTGGCAGCTGCTGCCAAACACAATGTATTCTTTATGCAATACACAACTGAAAGCAAAGAACTCATCAGGTCCAGATTTTATGCTGCTGCACAAATACTGTAGTATCAGTGTTATTTCTAATGTCAGTTTGAACTGTTACATTGCTTTTATATATAAAATCTTTACCACGGCTGCCACTGATACATTTAGCTATTCCAGCTTCATGACACTGTAACATGTTCTGGTATGAGAAATGAATGTAAATAATGTAAAAATATATTAGAGTTACTACTTGCTAAATAGTAACACGACATGAACTAAACAAAATATCTCCGGTATCTGAAACAACGTCACAGTTTGGCACTGCAAACACTGGTGGCCTACGTTTGTCACATGCCAACTTTGAAGCCTGTCAAGTACACACTAAGTACCCTCTAGAGTGGTAAAAAGATGTGGGGCCAGCTGCTTTCTGGTAAAAAGAAAATACAACAAAATCACATTGACATACAGTATAATAGAGTTACAGTTTTATTTTCAGTGATATATTAGACCTAAAAGTGACCCACTGGACAGTTGTGCAATTAAAAGTCAGACAGACTTTTAATTGCAGACTAGATTTGTAGATAGATATAAATATGAAGAGTGAATACTCACAAGGAAAATCTAAAATCATAGAACCACTTTTGCATCTCTCCTTTAAAGTGATGGTAAGTGATTGACAAAGCATAAAACCACTTAATCCAACTAATTTAATCAGTGAGACTTAAATGAATCGATTATGATACATCAGATTCTACAACCTGTACAAACACATACTCTAGTTATAAATGTGCAGAGTTTACACAAATAATGACATTTCATTTAACCTGATATTATAAAAATTAAATATGGTAATAAATACACTATACTGTAGGCAAAACCGCAGAGGAGAAAAGAGCACTGTAGGGGTAAGTGGCTGCTGATGACCTGCTGCCTCCTGTTTTTCCTGCTGGTGTTCACTTTTCTGAGTGAGTAACAAACCTCACATATTGATTATGAACATGCTTACAGATGAAATGTGTTTTATAGTAGGATTACTCTGGGTGTGTAAACTTATTTCTGCAAAAAAAAAAAAAAGGATAAGGAGCTCTTTAAAGATGTGGACAAATTTGTCGATATCTTTACAGCATGAAGCAATGTTTCATTCTTCCTGAAAAGTTCTTAAAAATACATGTTGATAAGCTGCAAATGTACCAGAATATTTTTGGACTGATTAAACAAAACTGGAGCATTTTAGCAGAGTCACGTCAAGTCGATGTTCATGGACAGAAAATACTGTATGTACAGTAGGTTAGTTAGGGCACGGATACAACTATTCAAGAATACATACTCAATGCAATGTAAAATATATATATATACAGTATATATATATACTGTACTATATATTTATCTAGTTGCCAAATATGTCATTTTAAATTTCATCATATATATATATATATAAGATGCAATTTAAAATGACATATTTGGCAACTAGTTAAATTGGAAATATTTGATAAATATCATATTTGGAAACTGATAAAAGTGGAAGTCATTTAAAAGTACATCAGAAGCTTTAAAAGTTTTTCTTCAGTTTCAGACAATTTTGTAGCTTGTTCCAGGAAGATGGTGCTGCATATTTAAGTACCCTTTTACCTAATTCAGCTGGTGGCTCCTCCAACTGGATAATGACCCAGAATGCAGCAGAAAGCACTCAAGAGTGCTTTATAAAAACTTTGGACTATTCTGAAATGATCCTCTGTGAGTCCAGATCTTAGCACTATTTCACCAGCCCTGTTTGCTCAGGAAGAGTGGGCCAAAAGTGTCAGTTACAGAGTTACATGTTGGCAGTGATTGCTGCTCACAGTTGTGCAATAAAATATAATTTCTAAATCACTTACAAAGTTACAAGTATCATTGTTTTGCCTCTGTCATTTGAATATATTTTATTATTTAAAACTTTTAGTTTAAAAGCAAAGACTGATTTGTTTTAAGCATTAAATAAACAAGGAGCAATTCATTTTTGTCTGTTTCCAGTTATTTCAGAGATTGTTGTAAATATGAACTGATAATTATGTTACTCTGTAATACTCAGTGTTTGTTGGCTCCAAACTTGAACAAACAATGAATTTTAAAATACTGCATTGTTGACTTCATATTATATTATATACCTGTGTTGATAGTATATAGCAGAATGTTACAATGGCAATTAAAGCAAAGCACCAAACAAAACCTTTCACCATATTTAAGCACAATCGAAAACAAAAACATGTTACCACAAAGTTGCTCATGTGTGTTTCTGTCTTTTTCTGGCTAAAGTGGGAAAAGTTGGCAAAGAAGAGAATGAAGCACAAGACTATGTGAGCAAACATTAATTAAAACACTGTAAAACATTGTTAACATTCCAATACAAAACAAAAGCGGTGACACGTCCTTGTTCTGTTTTAGGACACTGATGTCTTTCCTTTGTCCCGAGCCGTGTGGTTGTTGGGTTTTCTGCTCTTCTGGACCATTTGGTTGCTCCTGCGCCTCCTCCAGATGATCCTGTGGTTCAGCAAAGGGCTGCTGTGGTTCATCTCCATCTCTGTGTCCCCACTGTGCTGCTGTTTGTCCTTCCTTCTGTCCTGTGTCCTGCTACTTCTGCACCACTTATGTGATGCTGTGTGGTTTGCCACCAGCAGCCCTGCGTATGTTTATGGCATGTGTCTCACATTTGCATTATTACTGTTTATCTTCACATTTATTTGTGGGAACAGATAGCAGCTGCTCTGCAAAAACTGTATTTATACAGTATTATTCACAGCCCATTTCAAAACACACTTTGAAACCAAGTGCAATGATCCCAGACGCTTCATAATGCACACACACACACACACACACTACAATAAAGCGGATGAGGAAGTGTGCCAGCCCATTTAACTGCCGTACATGACATACACATTTACATTTTAGCAGCACATGAACTATAGCTGAACTGAAAATGTGGTGTTTCTATTCTGGTCATTTACTCATTCAGCCAAGGTAGTGTATATTAATTTCAGTTTTAAATTCAAAATCAGCATCACAAACATAGTTTCCCCTCTTTTCCTATCATTTCTCTCACATTTCTTTCAAACTTGTGTTCCACTGTTTTTTAAAATTCACTTTTTTCACTCACTCCACTGAGGGTCACAGGGGGCGCTGGTGCATAACTCCAGCTGACATGGGGCGAGAGGCAGGGGTACACCCTGGACATGTCGCCAGACCATCACAGGGCCACATAGAGACAGACAACTATTCACTCTCACATTCATACCTACGGGCAATTTAGAGAGTCCAATTAACCTAATCCCCAAATCTGCATGTTTTTGGACTGTGGGAGGAAGCCGGAGTGCCCGGTGGGAACCCACGCACACATGGGGAGAACATGCAAACTCCATGCAGAAGGGCCCTTGTTTTCACAATAATGATTAAAAAAAAATCACCTTACATCCTTTTTCCTTCCCACTCCCAAGAGGCTGTGAAAGCAGAGGTTCTGTCCACCTGTTTGCACATCCGTCCAGATCTGGTCAGTCGAGCTCGGCCTAGAAAACAGTTCTCCAGGAGGATATGGAAATATTGAGTGAATTTACAACAAACATGAATTATATTAGCACTTATTAATTTTTTTTCTTGGTAATGTTTTTTTGTAAATACCTGGTCTTGACAATGCACTGACCTCACACCCAAAACACAATATAGACAAATGTTTGTTTTTCGTTTATGTTTGCATGGTTTTCTCCACTTTCCTTCCACAACCCAGAGACATGCAGATGAGAATCATTTGAGAATTTTTTAGTTGTGACTGTAGTAGCCGTTTGTTGCTGTATGTTGACCCTGTGTAATATATCTATGTGGATTTATTGCAGCATGATGGCATTAATAAATTATATTTTTTAAAAAAGAACTTTTTGTAACAGTGTGTCATGCAATATTCATCCTGTTTTTCTGTCCTTTGCTTGTTTTGACTTTCATTTGACTTTACACGCAAAGATGCTTGTTAACCATCAGTCAAATTTAATTTAATATTTCAGTGTTTATCCAGGATTATAAGGTTTATATCTAAGAGTTTATTTAAAAAAAAAAAAGATCTAAATTAGTACCTTTACAGCAAAAGGTTGATTATCCGTTGTAGTGCATCCAATGCCCTCTGATACTGAGCTCCCATAAAAAAGTCCCTGTACACTCACCAGCAATGTTAAATAATTAATCCAGCACACATACTGACGATGAGATTCAGCCTAATCTTTTCTAAGTTATGCTCAGGTTCAAAGTACTAGCGACTTTTCCTTTGTTATAAATCACTGCAGCATTTCCTCATTCTCAGAACAACATGAAGACTGAAAGACGAGGAAGAGAAAATCCCATCAGTTAATGTACATCAGTAATTATCATCATATAATAAACAGAGCAGAACAAGGAAATAACAACAAAGGGAAATAGACTCAGTGGGATCAGTTCAGTTTTCCTCTAACCTTGAGTGACAATATACCGTTGGACCAACGAGAAGAAAACTGAGGCCGAACCAAACCAGTCCAGAGGAAACACAGAGTCTGGACCATGTCTGATAAACCCAGACCCGTCTACAAGAGGAACGCGTCCATCGCAGCTCTGCCTCTGTACTACTCTGGACACCTGCTGAAGAAAACTGACAAGGAGAAGGTCAGCACTACAAGGTTTAGGCAGATACTGTATGTGTACATGAAGGCAGAGTAATACAGTAATACTCCATTTAAGTCTGAATTAATCACAGAAACAAGGGATTAAACTGTCAATTGTACAACATGAGAATCCTTTGTAAAAAATCCTTGGTAAAAAAAAGGGTTTTATTTCTGCTTTAAATTCAGTTTATTATGTGAGCAAGGGAAGTGGCAGGAAAGAGGGAAAAAAATGTTCCTGTCTTTGGTACAGAAATATAATTGTCATGATCTGTCTCCTAGCTGGGGGGAGTTTTGGTTTATTTCGTGCTTTTATTGTTGTATTTCCTGTTTGGTGTGTATACTTTGACGTGTGCTTCTTCTGAGGCTGGTGGCACGGCTGGGCAGGCTCGCTAATCACCGCAGCTGTGCTCAATCGGCTCATCAGGGCCTCCCTGCTTAAGCCTGGATGATTTCCGGTCGCCTCCTCGTCGGCGCGTCATGTTTGCTACGTTCGTTCATGCCTTTTTGCTCCTAGTTGTTGCAGTTAGCCTTTCGTTTAAGTTTTCTCTCGAGTCTAATCCTTGTTTTCCCGGGTTTGTCCTGAGCTCAGCCCTGCCAGCCGGCCTGCCTCGGCGTTTTTGTTTGTATTTAAACTGGTTATTTTCCGTTGTTCCCTTTTGTATTGAATTCCTCACACGCCTTCACTCGTCCCTGTCTTTTTGGGGTCCGCTTTTAGTTCATCCTTTTTTATACGATTCTCGCGAATCGTTACAATAATCAGTTCAAAACAAGAATAAGAAAATGTCGTCGTACACAATGTTTTTTTTATTCTGTGACTGATCACTGCCACTACATTAATTTCCAGTGTGTACAAATTAGGGACATCAACTTTTCTGCTCACCTCTGGCTTTGTGTTTGTTTCTATAGAATGCTTGGATTTCAGAATGAGGAAAACAAACAATACTATTTTAATTTAATCGTGATTATACACTCATACAAACATACTTTAGGATAGTATATTCAGTTTCTGCCACTGAAACCTTAAACACACAAGGGGCCGATTTTAACAAGATTTTGTGAAACAATGTACAATTATTCTGTAAAGTAACAAGTGGAGTAAAAAGTACCACAATCTTCAATGTTGAAGAAAAAATACATTATTGTTTTAGGTTAATGGCATTAGTTAGGCTCTACCTGTGTGGGAAGGTTGAATAATGCTTTTGAAATAAAACAAAATTTACAAATTTTCAGGATTTCAAGAGCTTCTTCGGAGAACTCCGTGGAACTCAGCTGTTTCTCTACACGCATGATGCACAGGACACAGTAAGAAAGAATATTTCACTCTTTAATTCTTTTTTGACTTAACTTGTACATATTGAAGGAAGAGCCGGATCTTTATTTCCAGCTCACAGGATGAGAGTGATACCAATTCTTTTATGTGGACTGATTTTTCACAGATACAGTATATGTTGTTTGTTTTCTCCGTTAGTACACGGAGAAGCTGGACCTGGAGCAGGTGAAGTCCATGGATTTAAAGAGTCCGTATCTGACAAAGAAGTCGACCATCTTCACTCTTACTCTACAGACAGAGGATGTGCAGCTAAAGGTGTGTCGCACATTATTATCTCTACATTATCTATTGTCCATGGGGAAAAAAGTTGTAAATATAAGGAAATGCCTTTCTTCTCCTTTGTGTGATGGTACAGATGGGCAGTCCAGACACAGCAGAGGAGTGGAGGGGTTACATTCTGACTATGACCAAAGTAAACACACACGCACACATTTCTATAGCATTCATAGTGAGGACCCTCATAGACATAACACATTCCCTAGTCCCTTACCCTAGCCTTAACCATCACAACTAGATGCCTAACCCTAACCCTTACCATTAAGGGCTGAAAAAAAGTGAGTGCCAGCCAAAATGTCCTCACTTCCTTAGCTTTTTAAGTTTTTTGGTTCTCACAAAGATACCCATACAAGAACACACATGCATGCACACACAAACACACACACACGTTTGCACTTCTGTCAAAGTGAGGACCCTCACAGACATAATACATTCCCTACCCTTACCTGAATTTAATTCTAACCCAACTATAAAACCAGGTCCTCAGCTTCAAAAAAAAAAAAAAAAGCCTGTTAAAGTTATGTGGACCAGCCAAAATGTCCTCATAGTAGGTTTGCTTGACTTTTGGCCACAGCCTATTTAAGACACACACACATGCACACAATAACTTCAGAGGACATTGCATTGACTTGCATTAATTTCCTGGAGACTTAATCAAACATTAACCATAATTACCACTGGCCCAATCCTGTATTACATTGATTAGGCATAATAATCCATAAATTGATGGATTTTTTTTTTCTAACTGTGTCAATCAACACACATACTTTCCTTATAGAAGGTGATTCCCCGAAAGCTGATGCTGATGCCTGGACAGATATTGCAGATGCAGGAGGCTCTGGATCAAGAGATGAAGAGGAGAAATCTGCCCATGTCATGCCCGCCCAGCCTCCCACCACGAAACTACCTACCGTCAACCTCATCATCGCCCTCCGCCTCATCATCGCCCTCCGCCTCATCATCGCCCTCAGCCTCATCATCACCCTCAGCCTCATCATCCTCCACTCAAACAGCCATAGTCAAACCAACCCTCAACAACTCTGACATGCCTGCGTAAGTAAAAGTCTCCAGAAATTCTCTCTTTCCTGCTACTTTATTACAGACAGTATGTACAAACCCCTTTCCCAGTTGGGACCAAAAAACTCAAAGGGTGTAACCTTTATTTGAATGTTGAAAGTACAAATGATACAAATTAACATTTAAAATTGGTGCCTACAACACTGTAGGCAGGTTTTCCAATAGGTCATATGAATTTTACTTTCAAATAGGCTTGTTTTTCAAAATTGAAGATACTTATTCTTGCACCATTGCATGTGAGATGTTGTCTGCTCTGAGCAGAATACCAGTTACAGCAGAATACAGCAAAGGTGAATGTGGCAAATATCACAAGGTTCATCAAGTCATTCAGCAAATGATTTAGTTTTTCTTGCATTTTGAGAAAGCTTGTCAACTTGAAATGTGAACATTATTTATTTATTTATTTATTGTGGCTGTACTTTGCACTCTGACATGGCATACTTGCTGAACTTTAACTGTCAGTGAGACAGAGTTGTTTTCACTCCCTAAATCCTACAGGTGTTTCTTCAATGTGACACGGAACAAGGCTGAGACGATGCTGGAGACAAACCCACAGTTTGGCAGCATCATCCTCCGTCCGTCTTCTGAGGGGGGCTACGCCCTGACCCTCAGACATCTGCTGCCCAGGTGAAAGGTCCTCATTGCTCACTGATGCAGCCATTTACATACTATTTTTCTTTAGTGCTTCTTTATGTATGATATACTCTTGTTAGCCAATAAACACATAAAGAGGATTTCATTCCAAATGTTCTCAGTAGTTAATCTGATGTTTGCCTGCATGAGAAAATTGATATAGACAGACGTAAAAACATGTAAAATGTTTTTTAATATTTAGTGTTAATGTAGAAATAACCACAAAGTTCCATCTGATGTATTTTAGTGTGATGTGATTGTCATGACTTAGCTGTAAATAAAGCTCCTCCTCATGTTTCAGTGGACCTGTCCTGAGGAATTATAGATTGACCCCCACACACACGGGGCTTATCATTCACCTGGATACACCGGTGAGTCTTTCAGCTTTAGCATAACTTTGAACTAATGTGGACACAAATCAAACATGGTCATCAGCGGCAGAAAATGACACCTGAGCCACATTATATTGATTTGGAAAATCAGTTCTTGAATTGTAAAGGGAAAAAAAAGTGATTACTGTCCTGCAAATTAGAGTGGCAGTGGGAAAGTGAAATTTTTCTTCAAATTATGCCTCAAAATTCACCTCAAAATTAGTCTTTTTTTTTTTTTTTTTAAAGTATAATACAAGTAAAACAACAGGAATGTATGTATTACTTTGCTGTTTTTATGTTATTAGTGCTTGCTGAGATGGGAGGTCAAAGTGGTAACATGCCATATTCTTACATATATAAATGTGCAGTTTGATTGGAATGTAAGCTTTGGCTTCTATGGATTTCAAGTGACTGAGGTGAAGAAATGTGTATATTAAAAAAAATTCCCAAAAGAATAAATGAAGAGCAAAATCAAAGGCAGATTAGATTTCATTGCACCAGTCACCCATACTGTATACAGATCAAATGACGTTTGTCTAGAGAATTTTTTTTCTTTTAGTTATTCCTCTGCTTTTCCAGTTTGTTATAATATACTTGCTGCTTTATTGTAATTTGTTGTCTTGTGTTAACAGTGTCTTTGTGTGGGTAAGATGAGCAAAGCAGTGTCAAAAAAACACAGTAAAGAAAATGATAAACATACAAAAGCAAATGTAAAATCATCTATATCCAGCCATGACTGATAACCTCTCCTGTTGTAGGTCAGAGTCCGCTCCTTCAGTGATGTACTCAATCACTTCCTTGAAAAGACAGAGTATCGTCTTCATCCCTACGTTGACTCTCAGGTCTACGACACTCACATCGGTGAGAACACGGTTTTAGACAGAGTCTGTGTTTCAGTGTACAGCTCCTCACGTGTCATATTCATGTGTGCTTTCAACAGATGAATTTCCTGCCCAACAGTGCAACAGCATCACCCCACCTACACCTTTTAATATACCTAGGGTGTCTGTGCCGCGGTCACAGGAGCCGGTGCTACCTGCAGCCAAACCAGGGGAAGCCGAGTACATGGTTCCTGATGATCAGTCAAGTTACATAAATCAAAAGCCAGGTGAGTGATTCATACATGTTGCTGTATGAATCACTCACCTGGCTTTTGATTTATAATGAATGACTCCTGTATGTTTTCTGTCCAAACTAGATCCAAAGGAGAAGGAGCTTGAGCAAAGGTTAAGATTACACAGAGAAGCCATGTATGCTGATATGAGCAGGTCCAGTGACAAAGTCGAGTGGATCAGACAGAAAGCATCCGAGTGAGGCTTGCGTGTGTGCTGAGCACAATAAGGACACAATCAGGTTTTCTTGTGTATCCGAAATATTGCTAATTTTGTGACGCGACATTGAATTAATTAACTAACTGAATTTTTTTAATTATTTAATGATCAACAAATCAATGTGTAAACATGAAGCAAATCCTATTGTTGTTGTACAACTAATGCTTACAATTCTTTTAACAATTCCTCCATGGATATAGACGTACAGTAGTGTCAGTGAAATCTAAAGCACCTAGAACAATGGAAGCATACACTATTTTGTTCAAATCAGTTTAAATTGGTGTTGAAGTATGACTGAAATAATGAAAATAATTAATTTTTGTTCAACAGAAAGTGAGATCAATTCAAGTGCAGTTTTCCTCATGAGGAATTTGAGTATGTGTGTTAACACAAAAACATGGATGTTATACTTCTTTCTTCTTTGGCCATAAAAGACAATAAAAACATAACAAATTCAGGATATTCATTATTTATTTTTTTCCACACACAGGAGTAAGCCAACAAACATTTTTAATATGATTCTTTCATAGTTTTTAAATTGAGATTGTATTTTCATAATTTTCACCAATATTATGTTATAGGTTTAAAGTTTAAGGAACATTTGTCACTCAAAGACAGCAAGACTGTGAAAAATCTTCAATAAAAAAGGAAAAACAAAGACCTCCCTTTCGTTTTTAAAAGTACAGTGACTCTTAAATTCCTCACTTGTTCATTTCTTGTGTAGCAGCCTTCATGTGTGAAAGACAAATATCTGCAATAACTTAACATCTCAAGATTTAAAAAATAGAACTGAATAAATTAAGAGGACCGTTCCCCAACAATAACCTGCCCCCGCTGCTGCTGTGATGTCACTTCTCGGTGAGTGACAGCTGGAGGATGCGCTCCAACTCCTCCTCTTCCTCCTTCTGCTTCCTGTGATTAAAAAAAAAAAACAAGAAAGCAAGCAATAAAAATCTTTTTTTTCCAGCTGTCAAGTGCTGTTCTCGAACAGGAATACCTCTGAGTATGTTCTTATCAGTTATGTTGATCTGAATTGATCTTACTATGTTTATAGAGCTGACCAGAGTGGAAAATGTCCTTCAATATATACTAAAATGTGTTGAATTATCAAATATTTAAGATTTCAAACATGAAACAAATCAAATACTTGAAACAGCTTAAAAATAACAGTCCCAAACCCAGAAAACCCTGTCAATACCATAAAACTATCAAATTTGATACCCAGCCCTCGTCAAGACAGACATTTTCTCCTGGCTTCACTTCCATCTCAGTATCTCACCATTAATCTGTACAGATGTGATGCCAACTAATTCAAACCAAAGCTCAAACTGCTGTCACAACCACCAAGTCGACTTGATTCCAAACGTGTCAATTTTGACTGCTCTTAACCGTCTGTGTGTGTTTCACCTGTCCATCTCCTCCTGCTCCCTGCACGACAGCTCCATGGCGATGCGTAGCTGCTCGTCGAAGCTCGTCGCCATGCCGAAGTGACCGGACAACTGCGGATCCGTCCCTGTGCTGTAGGACAGTGGGGAATTGGCGGTGGGTTCCAAAGGTGAGACAGAGGAGGGCAGGCTGGGGTCAGCCGTGTCTTCTCCCTCTCTGCTGGCCAATGAGATGGACAGAGACTCCTGGATTGCTCTGAGGAAAAAAAATATGAAGGTTATTTTTATTAAAACTATAGTGAGTAACTTTTAAAGATTAACACGTTTTGACTACAATCACTGTAAAATTAGTCCACACACTGTTGTTTAGAACAACCCGATACCCGACACAAGCCCTTTTGGACAAAAATTCACAAAAGCTTGGGTCAGATTTGGTCAAGTGACAAGAACATCTCTTTTAGTTCTTTTAGTGAAACATAGAGTAATTTAGGGTGAATTAAAACTGCATTTTTGTGACCTGCTTCATTGAAAATATGGTGTTAACATTTGATAGATATATGTGTAAAAACAAGTGAAGTAAAAAACTGATAAGTGAGTGACCTTGTGTTTCTGTTGAGAACTGGTTTACAGTTTATGATGGAACATGAACCCAACACACAGACTTTTGACACACATCCACAGTGGATGCCATCTTTTTCTTCAACAATAATGCAAAAGTACACCACGATGGTTGGATCATGCAAATAGTTGTCAGTGGTTAAAGTTCAGCGAGTGTTAATGAAGAACAGATTGTCATCATAGTGAGTCTGAAGCTGTCTTATGCTCATAAGCACTGGTAAAAACACATAAGGTGTGTTACTTGTGTGTATGTGTGTGTCTTCATGGGTTAGTAGTTGGTCTCTCCTAAATGTTAACAATAATTTTCTCCTTTGTATTAAAAAAAAAGAAAATAGAGGCCAATAATCACCTGTAAGCTTCAGCTCACTCTTACTCTGGGTCCAACAAAAATATAGAATGTATATTGGATCTGGGTTAGGCTTTAGACAAGAAAGAACAAGATATACAGGAGGACGTCTGTCGATTTTGCTCTATACTCTCTCAGGGATTGGTCAGGTTCAGCCCAGACAACTTGATCTCATGTTGCCTAGCAACTGCACACAGGAAGCAATTTTTTGTTGTGAAGAAAGGCAGAGGCCTTTTTACAGAGATGGTAAAACAAGGCAGTTGGAAACAGGTTGGTGTATGACTAAACACACAAAGAAGTTCCCATGAAAAGTTTTACAAGTGAAAGCGATGCCAGCGTCTACACACAAATGTCCCTCAGAAGCTATGCTTCTTAGTGGTTTAGGGTGACAGTGTCACGTTACCCCATTCCTGGCTGTCCTTTAATGGCTCCTCATATGTTTTAGAATTGAAAAGATTTTTTCTGATCACTTAAAAGCTTGTATGGTTTTGGCCACTTCACTTTCACTTCAGAAATCTTGACCCCATATGAACCGTATGGCAGCCTTAGATCCTCAGGGCCCCCCTGGCTGTTCCCAAGTCTACGAATTTGGAATGACAGGAAATAAGAATCAGTGACTTCTTTACACCCACTTTATAAACTGGCATCCATGCGACCCAAAGTCTTGACTTGATTCTTTATTATTTTACACCTTTATTACCACTGATATTGTACGTTATTCCTTGTTGTCCCTGTTTGTTTTTGTTTTTATCTTGTTTGGCTTCATATTTTTTTAACCTGGTATGTCAAAGCACTTTGTACACTGTATAAAAAGGTGCTGTATAAGTTATTATTATTATTATTATTATTATTATGATCATCAGTCGGGGTTCATAGTTCATTGCTTGACAGATTCAATTTTCAGATAAAGGACACAGAAAACATAATCTTAGATTATTATGTCACTGCTCGGTTTGATTACAGGATAAATGGGAGACACTGTTCCCAAGAGAAGGTGTAGTGAAAGAGATAATCACTGAATACTGTTTGGAGATGTTTAAATTACATTTCCCTGAATAATAATTATGAACAGGCAGACAGTTCACCATGTTTTACAGCAACAGCTACATCATTCTCCTATTTAAACTGAACTCGACAATCATCCCTACATTTATTTCTAGTAACGAATTTAGAATAAATTAGAGACAGAATGGAGATAATAACAAGTGGGTGTTCAAAATTTAAATGTATGATAATGAGTATGTACTCACTCATCTGTATCACTGGTTTGTGTAAGTGATACTGAGTTTACCTTTCCAGCTGAGAGTCTTCCTCGTACAGTGGAGACTGTGGCACTGGGCGGCTGTTAGTCAAAGCCTCCCAGATGGTCACCTGAAAACCGGACATGCATGTTGATCCTGCCATCACAAGTACAGGTATCCTAAAGGGACACTTGTCACTAATAAATAAAGAGATAGCAAACTAGCAAACAATCCATGGAAAGAAAGAACCAAAAACTTCTATTTCCACCAGGTACAGGCAGTGGCCTGGATCTATGCCTGAAACTAAGAGTAACAGAGAAAAACAAATTCTAAAAAAAGTACCTACATCTCACACATAACTGATGAATTAGAAATTATTTGGCTGACTGTTTACAGGCTTGGTCTGACCTGGTCACTTTCGGTCCCGGCATCCAGTAGACTCTGCTGGATGGCGAACTGCAGCAGGTTGTCATCCTCGTCCCTCATAGGCTCGCTGCGTCCTGGCCCAAGGGTGGTGTAGTCTGGAGGAGGCTCAAACACTGAGGGGTCCACCTCACAGTGGAAGGGAGGGGGAGAGTGACCTGAGATACGATGAGAAGATGGGTTACAGCATCACTGGTCACCGCTAGTTACGGTGACTTGTTTGTTAATGAAAAAGTGCTATAACATTTTAACTTTATTTTGTATCATATGTCTCATGCACTGCTAGTTTTACTGTGAAAATGTCCACTGAAGGTCATTGTAAGCAGCCAGACAAACAAATTAGCATCCAGAAAAGGGTCAGACAGTGCAAAACTCTGCCAGTGGTTACTCAGTTTCCCCAGGTATAAAAACTGACTTCTTACCTGGGTCATAAACTACATACACAGTAAATCCTTCATTAACCTTCATTAGTCAACATCCTTAATTAACTTTTCTTAACCTAAACCATAACCTCCATGACAGAGGCAATAAGCAAGACTTCACATCTGTGTTTGATTTTGTGTGCCCATAGTTACCAGCCTCTCCGGAGCTCTCTGGTTTGTGAACCGTCACTGAGCTGACCGGCTCATCACAGCCGCACAGGTTACTGAATGTCACTCTGGCATTCAACACGTGGAACAGGGGAATCTCTGGAAGGCAGTGAATGAGTTGAAAAGTCAGACAAAGCATTGTAAACATGTCACCACAAGATTTACTGCTTCAAAAAGAGGATATACAAACAGCTTTTGGTTTTTTTGACTGATATAAATAGCTGGTTACAGGCCCTAATGATGGCTGGATTCCATTTAGCTCCCTTAGTTTCAGAGTGCATGCTAGTTCACTGTGATACTGTCCTGACTAACATGAACACAGCCATTGTTGATGTGATCAGTGTCACCTGTGCTTCTCCTGCTTAAACTTATCGAAATGCTAAGAGCCCCTCGCTGCAGCACCAGTGGCCAGTTAAAATGTGTGTTCTAGATATAACATAGAAATTAAGTGTAATGATTTAGTTCTTACGTCAATGTCAATCTAATAATGTAGTCCAGTATCCATAGCACAGAGCTGTTCTGGATGG
Organism: Brachirus orientalis; assembly: GCA_016785285.1. Classification (NCBI taxonomy): domain Eukaryota; kingdom Metazoa; phylum Chordata; class Actinopteri; order Pleuronectiformes; family Soleidae; genus Brachirus; species Brachirus orientalis. The sequence goes on from JAFBJR010000026.1 coordinate 183,847, forward strand.
AGTCAGTGTTTTTGAGGTGACCGCTCACTCTCACCTATCTTGACAGGAAATCCTGGTGGCAGGCGAAGAGTTATGAAGTCACGCAGCTTGGCGAAGTGGGCATTGGAGATGGCCATGAGGTCGATGATGGGCGTCACCTGCTCACCCAGGGACAGAGGGTGAGTCTCACTCAGCCACAGTGTCGCTTTAAACCTGCAGAGGAGGTGGTTACAGTCCGTCATTTAATTACGGATCAGGATCTTTTATATATTCATGCCCATGGGTAAATTTTCATCAATTTATACAAATAATCAGGTAAATATGGACACAACTCTTATCATTTAAACATTCTGCCTCTGTAGTAACTCATTTAGCCTTGGCTGAGTTGGTTCCTCTATTTTCTTTATGGTGGCAGCCATTAGCTCTCAGAATAAAAACAGTTAAGACTGTATTTTCCATTTTCATGAGAAAACTGTTTTTCAAACAGTGTGCTTTTTGTCCTGTCAGTGTTTTCCATTAAGTTCATAAAATTCAAAATGTGCCCATATGCCTGCTTTCAAAATACTAAAGTTCTCCCATACTTCAAAGCGACGTCTCTACCGTATGGCACATGTTAGTACCAGTAAGTGTTTATTTACTTGTAAAAAATTAACAGACCCATCCATTTTTGGAAAACAACAAGCAATGTTATGTGGTTTTAATTAGGTGTCATCGAGACATCAATGCAGAATTGTCCACATTCACATCATGATGCATCTTACAAATGACATAGTTTAACACCCCTAATGTTGTCACTGGTACATCCTACCTCTGGACTTTGCTGGTGAGCTCGATGGGACGTCCAATGTCTCGGCCATTCAGGTTGAACTCTGGGTTGAAGTACTCCTCAGCTGTGATAGCTGTGGGGTTGTGTGGACTCGCACACTGGGACACATTACTCTGACAGAAACACAAGGACATAGTCAGAGAGGAAGTGGTGCTACCTAATGTGTGAGAGGTGGCAGGTGATGTGGGTAAATACAAAATGTGCTTGCACGGGTTCTGTGGAGACTCTTACCCCATTGTGAGCTGTGTGTTGCTCAGCAATGCCCAAGAAGGACTGTAGAGGTGTCTTTGAGCCTGTGTGGGACAACATAAATAGTTATGCTTCACAAAATTTGTTATTGTGTCCCCTGTGCGTGGGTTCTCACTGGGTACTCTGGCTTCCTCCCACAATCCAAAAACATGCAGATTTGGGGATTAAGCCAATTGGACACTCTAAACTGCCCATAGGTGTGAATGTGAGAGCGTTGTTGTTGGTGTTAGTTTTCTGCTTCTGTTTGGTCTTCATGAGCACAAACAATGCAACATTATTGTATGTTGTGTCATTCATCTGTACACAGCAGCAGTACAGGTAGAGGCAGGGGCAAGAAGCATTCATCCCATAAAACTGCTGAACAATTAGGTTTGTTGAGCAGCAGAATTCTCTGCTGAAACTTTATGGGGATGCTTCTTTGTGTTTTTGCTTTACTCTTACGAAGTTGCCTCTGTCTTGGTGTAATACTAATTCATTTCCTGAGTGTAGCGTGGGAATGTCACTGAGCACCACAAGACTTAAACACTATTTTAAGAAACACAGAATCATGTGGAGCTGAAATACATACTGAAATACTAAACATATTTTCTGCACAGTGATTTTAGGTTGACAACCTACATCCAGTGTGATGGTGTATTCACCTTTGCTTCTTGACTTGTCCTGGTCGGAGAGATGCTCTGTCCTCGAACGAGTCACCAGCTCCACGTTGGTAGCACTGTAAACCTGAAAATGGTGATGCACAAACAGAAGAACATACATTTTATATTAAATCTAAACAAAGCTTAATCAGGCGACAAAATGCTTATTAAGTGCAAACAACAGATGCAAAAAAATCAAGCAAATTTGACATATAGTTTACATATAGTTCTCACAATATGTTTTTTTTCTGCATTTCCCTCATAAAAATAACTGTGAAACCACCAGTCCTAATATTATTTTATTATAATGCACTCAAAAGTAATGGACCTTTCAAAACTTTTAGTAGCAGATAATGGGATCAAACAGCATTTTGTTTGAAACATCATGTTTTTAATCTTTGTTGTCTGGTTCATATACCTTGGCTTCATAGCCACTGACGACCTCACTCTTCTCAGAACGCCAGCCCCAGATTCCAGACTTGTTTCTAAAAAAAACAAAGATGAAATAAAAGCTCAAGGCGCAGAATTACATATGGAATATTAACTCTGGGAATGTGATGTTCAAGATGTACGAGGGGTGAGTTTTATTTGTATGAAATTCATTGTATAAAATATTACTCTGTAATCTTATTTAAATGCAGTTTCTACATGATTTGATCATGGTGTTCCACTGAATTTTTCATATTACATTAGAAGCTCTACACTATTTTCACGTTTGTTCATCTGTGTATAGTATGCCTTACCTTTCAAAGGCAATGTTGCGTGTGTTAAGGTGTGTGGAGACAATGGGCGATGTTAGTCTCTGTGCTGTGTTCTCCTGTGATGGCTGCATGGCTGCCAAGAGGGAGGGCGCATCACGTGGAGACAACACAAGTGGCTCCGTGTACACAACCTGCTTCTCATGGTCCACCTCCATCACCACCGCCCCGTCATCTAAGAGATACAGAAAATGTCGGTATTACAGAGTGACTCACAACAGTATACTTTTACCAGTGAAGGCCTGACCATGAACGTACAAGGTTTTATCACAAACCCACCCATTCATCAAAATCTATCTAGACTGTTCGTTAATTTGTATACTAGACATGTGAAACTGTTCTAGGAGTTTACAGTACACACCTCCACCCTTGAAGATGTAGCTGCGTCGCCCTTTTAGCCACGTCATGTGTTCAAAACCAAGGAGTGTGGTATCCACACGGAGGCATGAGCCGCTCTTCCACACCCGGTAGACATCACTGGGACACACCTTTGACACCAAGGGCACTGAGGGAGGAAGTTGAACAGGAGCAGAGAGATTTTAGAAACAGAAGACAAACAAGGAAAGCATGAAAAAAACAGATTTACATGGAAGCTGAAACACATTTCCTAGATATTAATGATAGTTTAGTAACATTAAAGATGCACCAAAATAACACAATAATACAACTGGCCATCACAAATTATAGGACACCTCAACAATACCAATTGATTTCTGAAAAACAACAAAAGCTTGGCTTAAAAAAAGTGTAGATTTAAGTTATTGGCAACTGAAAAGAACAAAGATAAAGATGGCATGCATGTACTGGTATAATACTGTATATTGTATGTTTCTGTAAATAGTGGCTCATATTAATCCAAAAATGTTAATAGTTATTTATATGTCACATCTTAACAGCAGCATCTCAAGAGGATTTCAAAAGGCATTTTACGTCACACTGCTCTGTTTCTCAAGCCAACAGTAAACAATCACACTTGTCTTTTACAGTCCACTGAATGACAGCTGCTCATGACGCTGGAGCTGTCCAACCACTGTGGTGCTGAATCTGACCACTCTGAAAACATATTAGGTTACTTTCACATTGCCATTTACATTGACATTGCTGTGTATGTCATTTTTCGGATCACGTTTGGAAAAAAAATCTAGTTTTTGTTTGTTTGTTGTTTTTGTTTCTTTTGCAGTCCAGACTTTCAAAAAACAATGGATTAAATTTGAATGTGCAAAATATCATTTTGTTACTAGCAGCCAGAACAAGGTCTTTGTGACAACAGAATAAAATGGAGAAGTCACTTCAGCCTAGAAACATGAATGTAGACTTCTTGAAACACACTCACCCCAACTGGTGAACTCCCACTTCATCTCCACATAGAAGTCCCGAGCCTGGAGCAAAACAAGAAATGAAACTCTTCTTTACAGGGACAAAGCAAAAGCCTTCAATTCTTTAGTACGTTAGTGTATCTGAGTCCAGTGGCCAACCTGTCACTAAAACTTATCACCAGAGGTTTCACCTGTCTTAGTTTGCTGAGTAGCTCTGGGATTCCTGCCAGTCTCTCAGTGGCACGTTTGAAGTCTCTATATTGAAGCACCAGCTGAACCAGCTCAGGGTCACCAGTGCTCACTGCCTCCTGCAATACTGACACGTACAAAGCATTCACATTTACAAAACCTGTGGCTCAATTTATCAAACAATCAAATTGAAAAGAGTAAACTTCTTTGTCAATACTTAACAAATCTCTTGCAAAACAAAGCTCAAAGCTGTGCTCACTCATCTCAAAACTAATTCCTTGCACATAAAAATATACACTGCTATTTTGTATGCATGTGTTTCAGGGCATCAAATAAAACCCTGAAAAACACTTACGTAAGTGATGTAAATTTCCCTGTATGCAAAGTAAAGGTTCATTCCTGTCAAATTTGGTTCACAAAATCTGTCAAACTGTATTAATGGGCACTACACCCTTATTACAAGAATCCATCCACCTGGTAAGCAAGACATATCAAGATGCCAATGAAAGACCATGATTATTGCACAGGTGACCCTTGGATCGGTCACAATAAAAGGCAACTCTAAAATGTTAAGTTTCTTCATCCAACATGATACCACAAAGTTTGAAGGAGCTCAAGCAGTTGGCATGCTAACTGCAGGAAAGTTCACCAGAGCTGTTGCCTGTGAACATTTGTGTTGATTTCACCAACATGTGGCACCTCCAACATAATTCCAGAGAATTTGGCATTACATACAACAGGCCTCATAATTGCATACCTAATGTTGCCATACCAGCCAACGACTCCGCATCAGGTGTCTTCTGAGAGATCATCAGCCACCAACATGATGATCAAACTGTCGGTTTTTACGGAAACGATTAGAAACCATTTCACGGAAGCTCAGCTGAGTACCCATCAGCCTTAGTGGGGGTCATGACCTGATTACAGTTCTTGAATATGACTTAAAAATGCTTTGTGTGAAGCTTTGTCTAATGCCTAATAATATGTGTTTCTTTAAGATAAACTGCACATTTTAAAGTGACCTTTTATGTCACTTTAAAAAGTGGGATGTCTCAGCTGTCAAGTGAATGGATTCTTGTAGTAAAGATGTGGTGGTAGAATGAGAGAAATATGCATTTTCTTGGCATATAGGAAATCTGGCATCTTTAACTTTAATCTATCAATAATAGAAGCAAAAGTAAGTGTTTTAATGTTTTGTTAAACAGGACATAGATACAAAAAGATAACGCGTGAAACGAATGGACTCGTGAATAGTTGCGTGTTTGAGTGCGTGTGTTAATAAAAAAAATAAGGAAAAGTGTATCGAGAGCAGGTGCAGCAGGAGGAGCTGAGAGTGCAAAAGTAGGAGCAGAACACTCACTAGTCCACCCCTGTGCGCTGCAGTGTGTCGGATCTGCAGCGTGTCTGAGCAGCACCCGCGTCGACTCCAGGTGGCCCAGGCACACGGCTAACTCCAGCGGGGTGCGTCCCCTCGGATCCAGGCGCTCCGCATCCTGCTGCAGAAGCACAGAGCAGCATCAGCGCAATGCAGTGCGACAAACCAAACGCACCTTAAAAACAAGCATAAGCATTAAGCCTTCGTACTTACCTCTTTCTTCTGCAGCTCTCTATCGAGCTCCAGATACTGATTGTTCCAGACCAAAAAATGCAGAGGAAATGCTTCGTTTGCCATGGCTGCCGCTAACAGTCAAACAATAGTTAACTGAATTTTGCAGATTGAAGTGAATCCACCAGAGACAGCGCTGATCCACGCAGCTAGCTTTTAGCCTTTCAGCTAGCTGGTTAATTTGTTTCTGCGAACACCTCTAAGTGTCAGTGGGAGAACCTGCCGATAAGTAAATACATTACAGTGAATGGATAAAGAGAAGACAACAAACTAACCACAGAGATGTTTGTCTATTTAAATTAGTGGGCTGAGTTAGGAGATCTAACTCAGCCCACTAATTTGATGTAGTTACGGTTAGCCAACAGCTAGCAGGGGTAACATGAGCTAACTGGCTAACAACAACATTGTTTCGTGTTTCTCTCTGCGTCTGTTCTCCATTCTTCTCGAAGTAAGACAACAGAGTCAGGGGCTCTTAGATGAACCTCCGAGTCACTAACTTCCATACGATGCATGTGTTCGTGCGGAAAAAGACAAAGGGAAACAGCGAACTGCTCGATGAAGTGAGTGCGCTAAGTGTCTGCTGATGCTGCGGCGGCACCCATTCCCTGTTTATATGGCAGCCTTGTCATGGTCTGTCAAAACAAAAGCCTCCACTTTCACATCCAGGTCACTCGTGTGGTGGGCGTCCACGATGCTGGTAAAAGCCCCTGATGCTACAACGCAGTCATGCGTGGATTAGCTGGTCCATGAAACCAAACCACATCACCTTTGTCAGGATGAGATGCAGCATCAGTGGGGCTTTCTTTGTTGGGCATCTATGACAAGCCGTTTTAGTGTTCACCACCACCTGGGGTCCACATTACTTATGAGCATCATTATTTTTTCCTCGTCGTAATTAAAATTAATTTGAAAATTACAGATGGATATCTGTAATAACATTTTCACTAGTCACAATTACAGAGATATCCAATTTAGCCTTGAAATGTCACATTATTTAGATGTTAAGTTTTGACGAAGCAGAATTAAAGTTAGGTCTTTAACTTTTGCTCTAAAATATTTGATACTAGATATAAAATTATATTAGGACCAAACACAACGCCAATTTGAGATATCTACTGTGACGAGTCACACTCTCTATTCAACGCATTTATAACATTATGACTAGTTATAATCTAAAAGGACAATATACATGCCTTTACTTGAGTAACGACTAGTCAGAATAAAATCATTGACATCTCACATTGGAATTATAGTCACAGATTAATTGCAGATATCTACAATTCACATTGTGAGTATTTGCAATTTAAGCTTTCTGTCATGAGAAACCACATACATGACTGCGAACAGTAGCATCCTAGGAGAATATCTGACATTTTCTTTTTGATGAGAAAGAATTTAATTACATATCCTGTATCTATTGCAGATACAAATCAGCTATTAAATGTTACAACGACCTGCCATATATCACCTAATGTCAGGTAACAGAAGCAGGGTGGAGCCATGGAAAAAGCTGTTATTTGATCTCACAGTGCAAATAAACCCATAAACCCAATGTCATTAACAAGTCGATCAAGAAAGACTAGTAATAAATATATATAATGCACCTCTACCTCCCACTGTTAATAACAATATAATTCATTGTTTATCTGTTTTTTTATTTTTCTTGAAAAATAACATAAACAACATAAAGTGAAAAAGTCTTCCGAAAATAATTACATTGCTACAGGATTCCCATTTTGGTCATCTATTAGAGGAAAACACATTTACACAAAAGTATATATTTATATACTTATATTCATTTAGGGGATATGGAGGAGACCTTTGAAACTGAACAACTGGACTTGAAGGGAGCATAGAAATAAAAATATCCTCAATCCAAAAAAAAACGAAAAAAAAAAAACAATTTTCTGCATTGAATTGGACAATCACGAAATCAGTAAAAAGTAGATACATTTCTCATCCATGAAAGGAAAACAAGTGTATCAAAGAGGGGTGGGGAACTGTTTTCATCAAGAATATGAACTTTTTTTCTCTAAATATTGTCTCTGTACAAACACAAAGCAAGAGTTTGGAAATTATAGCACCTGAAGTCTAATGGTTGTTTGAAAATGCACCATGAGTTCTGTGAGTGTGTTTGGGTGGATAAGCCTTACTTTATCCATGGCTTACTACACACACTTAGTGAAACTTGCCCTTTGTTGGGGTGCCAAGTCGCCTGCTCTCTCATTTGTTTTACTCCCTTATTGCGTTAACAAAACCACTCAACATCTGTCCATGTATACTTTTCTGCTGATCAAGCGCTGCACCCAAATACCACATTTAACCAAACATACAGCTGGTAAACACATGCCATTCAGTAACTATATGTCATTGTGTCAAAAACCTGTCACCTTTTATCATGTTTAAAAAAAAAAAAAAAACGCAACTCATAGTGTAAGTCATCAAACAACTTATTTGCTCTCTTGAAATGGACAAATAATCTATTTGGAGCACCAACATGAAGCTGAAAGTTTAAATATATAGTATAAAAAAATAAGACTTTATAGGGATCAGGCAAACCGAACAATGCAGTTATAATCCAAAAGGATGAAACTCAGAAGGCTGTAGTTTGTAATGCGAGTCAAGATTGGCATCTGTCAAAAAAAGAGAGGAAAAAAAAGAGGTTGAGTGGTTTGTGAAGTCTAATACAGCTAATTAATTGCCGGTTGCCCAAGTCCTGGCAAAATATGTGCTTGTTGACACAAAATGTATTCCCAAATGAACATCAGCAAGTAAAGCTCCTGAGTCTGTTTTAGGTACACAGGAAAATGTGTAGAAAAGAACCACCGTGACAACCCCTGTGAGTAAGATGTCCCAGTTTAGACTCCATCACTTCTTTTGAATGACAGACGTACGTGAAGTTCCCACCCACATAGATTCACATCTGGATCCACTCCCCTTTGCTTGTGAACCTAAGTCACCTCTGCAGTGAAGAGGGAGATGTTTAGGATATCCTCTGGATCAGTTTTTCATCTGATAGGCAGTAGAGTGTGTTGACTGACAGCTCAGAGATGAAGGTCTCACAAGCCTTACGGGAAACTCCTTTACAGCCTCGCAGGTCAAGCACTGAGATGCAAGAGAGGCGGCGGAGGTACTTTAGACATGTGTCTGTAAGTTTACTGCAGCCTGGGAAATAAACAGTTGAACAGAAAACATCAGTTGTGGGGGAAAAAAAACAGTGTAGCATCTTTGTTCTTTGCCCTGTACATTGTTAGCTGTTCCACTCAGTCTCTCACCTCCCAGGTTGAGTTCTGTGAGTGTGTTTCGGGTGGATGAGCCTACTGCTGTCAGCAGGTTGATGGAGTGGTCGGTGAGGCTGTTGCAATGGGACAGGTCTAGTTTTGTTAAATGGGGCATGTGGCGGATCACCAGACGCAGAGTGGAGTCAGTGATGTCCAGGCCAGCTAGTCGCAAACAATGCATGGTCCGCAACTGACTACGATTGTCACAGCCTGATACAGAGAATTTTGTATAAAACATTTAGTGAGAAAAACTGTACAAAAATGTTAGAGGAAACAACTAGATGAAATAACAGTGGTGTTGTGCCCTCTTTCCTCACCTGGAGGGCTAACTAGATCCCTGATCTGAGAGTCTTTGACTCCATCGGCATATCGCAGGTCCAGCGACCGGAGAAGAGGGCAACCAGAGGAGCAAAGAGCAGAAATAGATGACCAGGAACATCCTGCCAGCATCAAATCCTTTAGCCCTGAAAACACCAAGACAAGATTTTAATACAACGTTTTGGTATAAACATTGCCATGTTTATACCAATACGTTGTGTGCTCACCACAATTCATTAATAGTGTGGTGTACGTAACACTCAATAATAATCAGATGTTATGAAGCAATAATTTACTGTGATTATTTTGTTTTATTAAATCATATGAACTGACATGAATTATATATTTTTCTAAATTAATAAAAACTGTGTAAGAGTATCACTCTGCATGTCTATGTACCAGGAAGTCGGCCAATGAGCCAGTTGAGTTGCTTTTTTGAGATGTTGGTCCAAGAGAGATCGAGTGTCACAGGCTGCCTCTTTATGATCCCAGTCAGGGCCTGAGGAGTAACAGTGCGCTTGATGCTCAGGTCAATCCGCGTCCAAAGCCGCTTGTCTAAACACCTATGGGAAAGCACATTCTCATTAAGAAACAGCCATTCAAGTCTTCTTATTAAATCCAAACCTTTTCAAAACCCCCTTTCAATATCATTAAGTTATGTAGAGAAATTAAAATACTATTACTGTCTTTCAATTTTCTCATGTGCACAGAGGTCTACTAGAGTCCACATAAGGTAAGTTGAGGCAAGACAAATGTGCCCACACCTTCAGTTTGGACTGTACACCTCGACGGTAGCACAACACTTTACAGTCAATTTGGTGGCAAAAAAAGAAAAGTTGGTAACCATCGAAAAAGTTAAGATTATGTGAGGAAGTCCGTCAGAACTCATAAGTGCACAATAAAAAAAGAAGGCAATTTGCTGGTCATAAATCAGCACTACTCAAATCTGTGTAGTGCTCACTCTGAAATAAGATGAGCAGCATGACATATACACAATGCTAATGAATTAGCTGCTGTCAGATATAAATGAAACATTGGTCAGGTGATTCTTAGACCACGTTTAAGTGATTGCCTAGATTGATTTTAAAAGTGATATCTCTTGTCACTCACAATTAATCTTTGGATAAATAGACACCAGCTGCAGAAAGCACATAATGCTTAGAGCCCATGCCCATTTTCCACTGCTCTCTGCCAATGATGAGAGATAAAAAGCTATGAGATGTTAACCATTGTTTTTTTTTTTAAATTTTGTAATCTATGAATCAATCAAAAATAGAACATGCTATCTAACCCCATCACTAATGAGTGATAGTAGCTCAGCGGTCTTACCATTTATACCAGTTCTTACAGACAGCCATGCAGACACAGAGATCTGCTCTACTTAAGTAGCGGAAGACAGACACCCACACCTCCCTCTCACAACCCGGCCCACTGAGTCCACTCTCTCTGTCTGCCTCGCTCCCTCCTTCCTGCAGGGTGGACAGAGGGATGCGTAGATGGGTATATTCCGAGGATGAAGAACATGAAGCACCATTGCTCAGTTTAGTTGGCCTACTCGGCCTCTGTCTTTTTGAGAGCTCCAGTCTCTCTGTATGGGAGATGCGATTAGCTGTATGTCCACTTCGTGTATGTGGGGGTGTGTGCCTACTGGAGTGATGATCAGAACAGGGGCCACGATTTCTAATCGGAGGTCTGACGAGGGCTTTAGTCTGGTGGTGTATTGTGGAAGAAGCAGTTTGAGGGGCGATAGCCTCCAATTTGGGAACAATGGCTGATGGGTCCTGCTTTGCCCTGGTTGGCCTTTGGAGTTTCACTTTAAGATACGAGTTGTCCTTATCCCTTGACTGACTATCCTGCTCCATCTCTTCATCTTCCTCGTCTGCACAATTTTGATTGGCTACCTCACTCCCTTCCTCCTCTCCATCTTTTGCTGCTCGTCCTTCTCTTCCTGACTGTGGCTGGTTCTCCTTGTCCCCTCCTCTCCCACTGTTCTGCTCCCTCTCCTCTTCCTCATCACTGCTGCTGCTGCTGTTGGTACTGCTGCTGCTGCTGTCTTCACTCTCTTCCTCCAAGTCTTCATGGCCTCCCCCACCTCTTATTCCTCGTCCTGCTCCTCCTCCTCTCAGCCTAACCCCTCTACCCCTCCCTCTGCGGGGCTCTCCTTTGGACTCAACTACCAGACCATGAGAAGACTGCTGCTGTTGGAAGGACCTGGTCCCTCCTGGAGAGCTGGAGTGAAGGGAACCACTACCCCAATTGGAGCCCTGGCCTCTTCCCTGAGATAGCCTGCTGGTTGGAGAGCGCAGCCGCGACAACAGCCTGGAACTCAGCAGCCTGGGAGAACGATCTAGAGTTGACTGTTTCTGTTAAGAGAGAAAAAAAAAAAAGAATGTTGCCAAATAAAAAGAAGATAATTAATGTTTCAGAACAGCAAATGCACTGCTACAGTACATTTGACTAGTATTATGTCTTAAACCAATAAATAACCACTATCCTCAAGCAAATTACCTGAAAAAATTACCATATTTATACTGAGATAAACAGTACCAAGTTCAAGTTCTCACTTTCACTAGAGTTGTTGAAACCTTACGAGTGCCCTCTGCTGCATCTTAAGGGGTACTATTTCAAATCATCTTTGAGATCATGCCTTATTTGAACAGGTCATTACAACTCCAATGTGAACTTTACATCCCAGGTTCTAAATAAAATGTGACAGTCATACTCTGTGCTTGTGTGTACAGATAAACTGTTTATTCTTATAGCTGGGAGTTAAAAGGCAGCAGCAGCTGAGAAGAAAAATACTACATACCTTTAGCCTACATGAATATTTGCATTTTAGTCATCACATGTTTTTTTTACCTTTCAAATAACCTGCAGTGACTCAAACAGCAAATGAAGTTGTAGTTTCAGTGCCACAACTGCACTTGCTTTTTTTCCTCATACATGGTCTTCCTTGAATCCCAGTGGATGGAAATATATTGTAGCAACTACAACCATTGAGTGTTTCTTAAATGTGATGCAGACACATTGTAGAAAAAAGTGCATTACTTACCACCAAGAGTTTACTACGCTCCAGCTTTATCTGTGATAAAAAGAAAGAGTTTGAGAAATAGGATCAATGTCAATTGAAGAGGAATATACACAGACAAATTATAAGGAACTCTTAAGTATTAATTAGTGAAAACATCTCATTTTCACCCTTTTCTTAAGTCTGAGCTCCAGTTCACTTGCTCTTTTGCGACTCTGTTGATGCTGCAGTAACAGTTTTTGAGAAGGTGGTGGTGCTGTGGGTCGAGATTGGAGTTGGTTCCGTCTCCCTCCACTTGCCCCTTCATCTACACCAATGCCTTCCCGGTATGCAAGCTTAGATGGTGGCAAAGAGGATGACGCCTCAGACTCTCCACTTTCTTCTCCACTATCATTGGAAGACTGGTGTGAGAATAAAGGGAAAAGATTGTTCATGTGGGGGAAGAAAAAAGGGTGACATTGTTCATTTGAGTATCAACATCTAGTGGAGATCACACAATACAGGAACTTTGTATAGGAAAGCAACAAATATCTGAAACCACAAAAAGAGAGAAAATGAGGCAACTCATGATATGTTAAACAGATATAGTGCGTTTGGTTACCTCCGATGCTGAACCTTTGCCTTGATAACATTTGGGACATTCCCAACAGCTGGGCAAGTCCTTATTGATCTTTCCTTCACCAGGTTCCTGAAAGAAAGAACAGCTGAGAATTTGAAACATCAAATAGAACACTACATTAAAATCCAGCTTGTAGACAGCAAACCACAGCATTCACTAAATCAGGTGTTAAAGTCAGTAGCCTTCACTATGTATGAAGGTGATTACCTTAATGCACTGACGATGGGCAATCTGTGAACATACAGAACACTCCATGAGTGAGTGAGTGCTTGGATCTGATTCATCTGATTCACCTTCTCTGCATATGGCACATCGAGCTGTGTTTGGCAATGCAGGCTGGAGAAATAAATGATAAAAGAAATATACTCTGAAAAAAAAAAAACAGATGCCAACACAAATAATTGATGATTCTGAAAACTAATACAAGTTTATACAAGCATAAGCCAATAGTAAATACAGTAAATATACATTTTAAATGCTATAGCTATTATAGGGGCCATTCTGATCATTTATCCTGATTATCAGATCTTGTGCTTGTTTACCATTCAATTGTTATGGTGGTGGTGACATGCACAGGGAGTGGCTGAATCTTTATGGAAGCAGGTGCACTGGGCTCTGATCACGTACGTATGGGTGACAGGGAGATTGCATGGTTTTTACTGGGATACTTGTTAAAACTGGGATATGTTAAAAAATACTTGCATCACCAGTTTATCCACCTTGAAACAATCTAAAAACAAACAAAGCAAATTCAACCCAAAGATCAAGTTTGCCTGGACATCCATTCATTGAAGTGTGTTAAAACAGGTCACCCAGCGGAGATGCTAAAATCAGGACTGTCTAGTCATTACAGTTACAAATAAAAAGATAGAAAGTTGTGAAAGAATCATAACACCAATGTGTTGAATATTAATTATTCAACATAATCTATGATGCAAATACTTTTTACATTATACAAGTATAGATGGGCAGCATTATTTGGTTCCATACATACAAGGACAGTGTGGGATGTGGCAACTCACTGAAAGACACTGCCTCATAATGCAGCCTTTCTTCATGCGTCCAGGGCCACCAAACTTCCTCATGTCATGACAGAACTGGCAGTTGCCACACTCCTTCCTGCAGCACCCAGCACAGCGCTTGCATCTCACCCGTCGTCGCCTCAGGGCAGAAATGTTGGAGCGTTTGTTCGGCCTCTGGCCCAGTTGCCTATGGAGGGTAGGGCCCAAGCGAGGGCGGTAAAGAATAGGGGGAGGGGGAATTGGGGGCTGGTACCATGAAGGCTGTATAGATGACACAGCAAGAAAAGGCAACAAAAAGTAGGTTTTAAACTGTGTCTTGAAAATACACAAAAGCCAAGGAATTTTTCTGATAAAATGAAGTCAAACACTAATCACTACTTGTATTCAGTAACATAAATTAAAATATTCTTTAGTTTTCATAGCAAGTATAAAAGCCCAACTCCAGGGACTGGAGTTGTAAATAAGCTATTGCTAACAAAAGTACACATTTTCTTACTACTACTGACAGCCTATGATTTACAAAGTTAGAAAAAAAAATAAAAACAGAAGCACAAATTCTAAATATACCATATCTGTTCAAAAAAAAAAAAAAAAAAAAAAAAAATCACACATGCAGGTAGTGACCAGTATCTCAATAGCTTTTTACTCACCCTTTCAGGCCACTTGACAATGGGCTCTCCAGTGTAGGACAGCTTGGAGTCATCATTGGCATGCTCCTTCAGAACAGTCTGGACAGATGAAGAAAAAAAATGAATAAAACAAATACTTTTGATATATTTGGACTTCCAGCATGACACAGCACCATGTAAACAGTAGTAGAAAACTGTTACTCTTATTCTTTAAAAGTGGCTTGGAACCTATTTTCAAAAGACATTGTGGACAATATGTTGCTTCCAACATTGCAGCAAGAGTAGAGTTTGAGGAAAGCCATTTTCTATTCCAACATGATTGTGCCACAGTGCACAAAGCAAGGACTATAAAGACATGGTTTTGATAAATTTGGTGTGCGAGAACAGACCAAACAGAGCCCGGACCTGACCCGGGCTCTGTGCGGTGCAAAATGGGAACAAACTCACTGAAGTACTGTATATCATTACACACCATTGTTGTAATGGTCAGGCGTCCACCTACGTTTGTCCACATAACACAAATAATATAGGGGAAGTGGGAAAAAAAACAGAGAAATAAACTAAAAAAGGATATTATGAGACACCCACCCTCATGTCCTCAAGCAGGGCTGCAGCATTCCTGATGCCTACAGGGACACACTTTTTGTGGGCTGGCAGTTCCTCCAGCTTCCCCAAGAGGTTCCACAGTCCCTCCAGCTCAAATGGAGTCAGCAAATGCTGAGGTTTGGTATCTGGATTTGCTCCATTTTCTACTTTGGCTTCTTCCTTAACCTCTGGGTTTTCAGCGCCACCTTCAACTCCATTCAAAGTGCCATTTCCAAGATTATCATTGTCATGAAGGTCAGCTGGGGTGAGGCCTGAAAAGACATCAGTTGAAGGTCATATCAGCGATGATTTATAATACAAATAAGGCAATACTGTTATCTTGTGATAATCTATCTTCACCTATGCCAAGGGAGTATTTTTGGAACTCAGGTGTGAGGTGGGAGATGTCGGTCAGGCAGTACAAGTATCTCTCCAGCACATACCAGCACATCTCATAGTAGAAAGGGTAGCGGAACTTTGCTGGCACCTACAGGAAGAGAGCAGAAACAGTTACAAAATTTAAATTATATTAGTGTCTTTGAGAACCCATTTCTGAAATAGTATAAACTACAAATGATAACATTTCTGTGTTATATTAGTAAAAGTGCACAAAAACAGTTAATGTATCGGTTACCAATTGTTCTATGTCCAAAATGTGTGCAAATGCCCTAGTCACTGATACAGGTAGTATCAGCAAATATCATGGCTATTTGGAAGCAAAACAAATTGTGCATTCTTGGCAATTCATGGTTTTTTCACAGTGCAGTAAACACTGGCTATGTGTCCATGCCTCATATAACACATTTCAAAAAAAAACTTGATCTAATATTTTAATATTGCATTCTTGAGAAATCTCAATATGAGTAATTCCACACAGTGACAATATCTGAAGCAATAAGCAGTGTGTATAGCAAGAGGGCATTTAAAAATCAACAGTATTAAAATAAACAGTGAATGTGAGGTCCTGCTCACCCGTGTGCGATCCTCAATGCTGTAGATGTTAAGTTGCATGGGAATGTTAAAACTGTGGAGGAAATTCCCACCGAACACCAGTGTGTCTTCTGGGGTGTACACAGCATGGATCCACCCTACGAAAAGATACAGGATGTTGGAGACAATGACTATGCATGTGTGAGCACAACAACTCTGTGTATGTCACTGCTCTGTCCAGAAACAGACCTGATGGGATTATGAAGGTGTTTCCTTGGTTGAGTTGTATCCTCTGACAATCATGACACTTGTCCCCCAAGAAGATGTCCCCCTGCTTTCCTGATAAAACCCAGTTCTCGTACATCTCCAGATTCTGTGGTGTGGGTGGAATCAACCAGAACACCTGCGGGGGCCATTAATAAAATGCTAGGTATGCGATCAATAGACTTATAATTCATAAAGCATTTCCTTGACTCCATGACTGACCTTTTGTCCTCGCAGGATGTGATACCAGACTGAAGTGCCTCCAAAGTCAATGTGGAAATCTGTGAAGCAGCCCTGTACGCTCATAAGACAGTACCTGATAGGGGAGATGATGGGGAGAGAGCACAGCGGAAGTTTAGGATGAAATGTATAAAAAAAAAAGCTGAAATGAGTATTTAGTAAATTGTGATACCTCTGGTTTACTCACTTTTGTACTTTAGGATAATGCATATCTATGATGGCGTTGGTGGAGTCTCTCTGTCTCTCTTTGAGATGACGGGGCCACATGTTGTCTACCCAATCAATAAGATCCACCTGGATGCAGAAAATGGTTTTAACAAAAGAAATTATTAGCACTCAAACCAAGACGGATCCTAAAAAGCAAGTGGAATTTCTATATGTAGACAAATGTCTAACCTTGGACCTTCCAAAGCTCACTATTAAGAGATTAGCCAAACTGCAACATATAATTTCCTAGTTCATTAGTTAAAATTTAAAAAGGTCTCATCAATGAGCACATCTGGGTTGCTGCACAGATGTGACATTGGATCAGTTGACACCTTGCATTAAAATGCATCTTAGAATATATGAGCAACTCTTCAATTCACACCTGGCCTTAGAATCTTCCAACTTTATCAAGTGACAATTAGCAATTATATCTCACTTCCCTATTCTATACAAAAATACAAACATACATAATTTCTGCTTGTTTTTTTTTTTTAACCACTGGGGACCAGACTTTCAGTTCTCAGTCTGACAAAAAAGAAGGTATCACAATAACACTGCAGCACTTCCTTTCACAATGTACAGTATATATTTCTGCAGGCATTTTAAAATGTTCACATATCTTAAGGACAGAGTCAGTAAAGTGAATAATACATGTCTCATGGCCCATGATACAATGGCATAAAAGTTTTCCTTTAGGAATGTGGCCCAGACCATCTCCAGATGTAACCAAGTAGGTTCTCCTTCAAGATGTGTGTTAAGTGCCATTATATGCATCCTCACCGAAGCAGGTCGTTTGACAAGATTCTCCAGTCTGGTGTGGCTGAACTCGAGACTGATAACATTGTACAACTTTTCTCTTTCTGATGGTGGTGTTTCGTAGTAGCGTCGCCACTGCGCCATTGACATCTCGATTCCTTTCTGAGTGTTCACGTCCATCACATCTACAATGCGTCGACTTCCTGTAGGAGAATTTAAAGAGATTCAGTGCATTGGGGCCTGTAAATATAATATACTGTAATTTACATTTTACAAATACTTAAGTGGAATTTAAACTATAATGTAATAAAACAACCAACATACAAGGCCCAAATGCAACATACTTGCAGTGAAAACTGCCAATATGTCGTTATAATACAATTAAGATGTACTGTAAGCATACCAACATAATGCCACTAATGTGATCAATATGCATCATATCTTAATTCAACTACTGCTTATTCTAAATATGACCATATCAGGAACATATTTAGGGCCCACCACAGTGGATCATTTGCTTCCATCTTGCCCTTTTCCCTTGTGTGCTCTTCTTTAACACCATCTGTAAATCATGTCCTTCTTCACAACATCCACAAACCTCTTCTGTGGTCTTCCTCTTTACCTCCTTCCCAGAAGCTCCAGCTTCAACATCCTATCCCTCCTTGCATAGGACCAAATCATCTCAACCTTGCCTCTCTTACTTTATTTCCAAACGGTTCAACCTGACCTGTCCTTCAAATATGCTCATTTCTAATTCTGCCCATACCTGTAGATCTAATATATCTGTCAGTGTCTAGCGCAATTAGTGGTACCAACATTGTAGAAAATATTTTGTTAACAAAATTACATAAAAAGCCACTTACCAACAAAGAACTTTACATCACTCACACTGAAATCTGAGTCTGGCATCCTGCAAAAAAATAAAATTCCTTTTTAGATCTTTTTCCTCCACACAAACACAGTGACACATTTTGATACTGTCTGTTGGGAGCAATTTGAAAAAACAAAATAAAAAAAATAAATAAAATGAGATAATAAAAAATTAGATAAGAACTTGACTCACTGTATGCCAAGGCCATCAGCAGTATCAAAGATAATGGGCTCCCTGAGCCCTTCCTTCTGAATGTATTCAAATGTAAAATCTAGAGTGGACATACACACAAAAGCAGCGAGGCGGGAAAACATTTTTAAAAAAATTAAATTAAAAAAGACCAAACACATTTGGTTATGTTAGGATATGGTATCAATAAAAGTAAAAATGCTTCATCTCACCTTTGCCCTCCATGTGTTTGATCAAATCAGAGCCAAACCTTTCACACTGCAACTTTTCATCCAGGTCAAACATTCGTTTCCCTTCAATTTCATCATCTGAGATCCCATCGTCCTGATAGCGGCGTCGTGTACCTGTACGCTGAGGACAAAATAGGAAGTCTGACCACATATGTAACCACATAATGCAATAAAAAATGTGTATTTTCTTTTAGTTTCAAATCAATGATTTGATTTCACAGGTGAAGAACAAGCCAAGAACAAAACATTTACTCAAATACAGATACAATACAAGAAACATTCTGCAACATTGTACTGTATTTAAAATGTTTTTATTGAAGTCTTATCTCAAACACATGAGGTGACATAGGAATTGTCCCTGTATTTCTAAGACAAAAAGAAAGTAAAACTAGTGTTAGTGGAAAAAAATAAATGCAGTCACTCAAAGAATAAATCTCAATAAATCAATCCAAGCTGATCCGTCAGCCAGCCACCAAATCAGTTCATGAAGGAACCAAACAATACAACATACAATAGCAGGGGTTAATCTTCCACACACACACACAGCCCCCTTTACTCCCCTCCTGCCATTCATCCTATGCAACACTGCTTGGCTAGACAGATGTATCAAGCACAGCACCCCCTTCTCTCACATCTCCCAACCCCCACTGCTTTACAACAAATGCGGTATTATCTAAACTCAGAAGCTGCTTAAAAATTCATAACTAAGGGGTTCACAGGACCTATTAATTGATACCTGGAAACAGTAGATTGCATAAAAAAAACCATGGTGCTCTATTCACATTAATCTAATGTAATAAAAGACGACTGACTCATTGATAAGTTATTGGGTGTGTTCAACACATAGTGCAAAATGCTCTATGAAAACTTTGCTTTAACATGACAACTTAAAAGTGAAGCACTGTCACAGCGCAAAAGCTGGTAAGGCTGGACTGTGAACTTGACCTCATCTTGAACCCTCAGGTTCATTACCCTTATTAGGGAGGACAACAAAACAGAGAAGCTCCACTGATACATACATGGGAATTCAACAACATAGGTTAGGGTTAACACACTGAATATGGTACACTACTCTGCTTCAAGTGCATGAAGCCCGATTTAAAAAAACAATATTGCAGTGATCAAAACACAAGTTAACAGTTATTAAGTTACTCACCAGGCGTTTGCTGTACCGTGTATGAGGATCCTCCATGATCTGCGGAGGCAAAACATAGTTTCAGCGGTCCGGTTAAATCACGACGATTATATAGCCAGTGGTTGCACATTTAGTTTTTCGATCAACTCGCATATCTCCTTCAATGTAGAGTATTTGATACTTAGCCATGCTAACGTTAAATGACAGCGTTGCATTAGCTAGCATGCTAAGGCTAGCAACACACAAAATAACGACAACAAACATTGACGATAAGCACACGTCGCCATGTGCTGATACGCTCAGACTGGCATGACTACATTCACACAACTACGCTTTCCACAAATGTGTCTATTTACGGACATTTTAGCGAGCGTCGCATGCTAACGTGAAACTAGCTTTGACAATCCCGTTCACAGCCGTCGGCTAACGCTAGTCAGCTAGCTGACGTTAGCCTCTATCCGGCAGTTGCTGAGCTTCTTTATCGTTACCTCCGCGTTTCAACTCCGTTTAGTCGAAGCGGTGAAAGTAATGTCTCCTAACTAGAGTGTCCGAATCCTCTCGCTGAAGTTTCTCCCCATGTTAAGACCGAACAGCTGTATATATTGTTATGTTTATTATGGTGCGACAAAGTTAGGATGATTCGACGCTCCTGGCCGCCATTTTCGGCTGGGCAAAAAACACACACACTACACCTACATATACAACACCAACCAAAAGGAGAATGAAAAACGTGACGACCCGCCTTCTTATTTACATCACTGGCGCTGAGCATCAGCATTAACATCAGTCATTGGTCACTGCATGTGCTATTTAAACATGATTAGTATACGAGAAAGAACGAGGGCGCTTGGTTTATCCTCCCGGATCGCAGCGAGGACTCTAAAAAACAGTCCTACATCCTACTGTCTCTGATCTAAACGTGACTCCGTAATAGGAACTGTAATGTTCCTTTATTTTTTTGTTCATATTTACATACATATTAATAATACAAATGTATTTAAAATGTATTTAAAATAAATAGGAACTAAAACAATGGTGGTGGTGATAACACAGGTGTCTTTACAATGTACGGAACAGGATTAGGGCCACACTTTCTTGGGAAACAAAATTCAAGAAAAATTAATAACAATTAAAAACAACTCTGTATTCTGACTTTAATCTCAGAATTTTGACTTTAATGTGATCTGACATTTCTCTCAGAGAAACCTTTCATAATTTTGACTTTAATCTCAGAGGCCACACAGGCTGTTCTTTTTTATTATTTTGTTTCCATTTTTTTTAACACGTGGCCCTAATCCTCTTTCATAATAATGTAATAGAAATACCTGCATTCATACCAGACATAATATAATATTTTATACTGCTTTATCCTCCACATGAGGGTCGTGGGGGAGCTGATGCCCTGCATAATATAATATAATATAATATAATATAATATAATATAATATAATATAATATAATATAATATAATATAATATAATATAATAATGTCATATTTGATTCTTAATGTTTGTACAGCTGTTGGACGTTTTTGTTCTTATATTTTCTATGTTGTTAAGTGAAGTCCAACCAGGCTCTCTACTTGCCCATTTGCCTCCACACACGGAGAAGTAAAACAAACGCATACCTAAGTAGACCCCGCCCGCGCAGAGTTGACGGGCGGAGTTAAGTAGCAAGGCTGGATGAGGAATGAATTTAGGTCACAGCAGCTCCTCACACACACACGTCCGTCACGTCCCCGCAGTCACCGTCCAGGGCACAGTGAATGACACAGATGATGGACAGTTTCTTGGTGCAGTGGAGGCTCCAGTCTGAGCCGAGTGTAAACAGGCGGGCAGTCGATCCATGTCTTAACAACATGCCAAACACAAACTTCAACTTCAAGCAATCAATACAATCACCAGTAGCTACACAATGCTCATAAATATTTTATTACGTAACTGGCTTTACTGGGTTGACACACCATCCAAGGCTTTTACAGAAAATACCATTATTACAAGCGTTTCAGCACAAACATCACACATATCATTGAACATAATCACGACGAACAAAGACAGAAATTACTATTCAGCGACATTTTTATAACCCTAAATTGACTTGCGTGGCACAGACAGGACTTCAAAACAAAACACGACCTTTATAGCACACATGACGTTAAATGAAATAATTTCCTGTTCATCAAAAATGTCTCTCCATACAAGTGTCCTCTCTGTGCACCACCAGGAGGCGGTAGACTACAATCTGAAACAATAAAAAAAAGTTCTTGGCTCGTTATCAGGCAGACTCTGCACATTTATATCACCTTATCAAACAATGCATACTTAAAGACAATAATTTAAATTATAAGTAGGATGGTTTAGTGCGCAGGATTAATATGGTTAAAATGTTTTAATGTTTTAATGAGTTTATTCACTTATTCACTAAAACAGATTAAAATAATTTGCAGGGTAAAAATAGGGTAGCAGGCCTCATCCCTGCAAAGACAAAAAAAGGACATTGTTTGACCATTTAATAGAGGCAGTAGGTAAATTCTTGACAATGAAGGCTCATGCATGTGTGTTACCCATGTTTGGTGTTTTTATGAGAAGAAGCTGTAGAGATAGGAGAAACCGACAATCCCGATGATGGCACAGCACAAGGTAATCATCATCTTTTTCTGTGGAGTTTAATAGAACACATTGTTAGCTTTGAGTCATGAGTTTAACCGCACACATACACTAGACAAACACATCACAATAACTCATATCAACGGGCACACCAGTTTGAGGAAATGATTAGGCAAAAGGAGAACAGAGAGTCAGGGAAAGCATGGTGTATATACTGTATATGCGTGTGTGTGTACAGTGAAATAATAAGAATATATTATAATAATAAAATACACTTACCTCCTCTGTTACACCCATCTTTTAAAAGGTTGTACTTTGTAACGGAGTGGTTAAAATGCCACACAAACACTTTTCCATAAAATGTAGTCATCAAAAAGGATTTTTTAAAAAAAAAAAAAATCTGTTATACATTTACCTTGTGTCACACAGTGCAATGTACAACTCCAGTTGTTAAAAAAACCAACCAGTTGTTTAAAAAAACAGTCAGTAATAATCAATGGCATTCAAGATAAAATAGGCAATACCAGTGTCAGTTTCTAATCTTTTTTATCGTAGCTGGTGCTGAAAAGATGGACCTAAATAGAATTAAGGTTGAAGAGTTGTTGACAGCTTGAAAAGTAGATAGCCCCTCAGTCTCGACAGTAAATCCATCATTCAGGATCTGTTGAACTGGAACACAGACATGACTCAGTGACAGTGGACATCAAAAGCAAGGATTAATGAGTAATGAGTAAGAACCTGTTGATTACAATGGATCATCTCCACTCTTTTGTCTGATGACCAGCAGTCTATTACAGAAGCCCTGCCTTCAGATTATAATTAGTTATTGTGCACACATGCACACCATAGAAAGGATTGAAACCAGCAACCCTTCAGTTACAAGCCCATTTTTTTCCCCTTGACCATGGGCTACATTTGGAAAATGTATGTCAAACTGCAGATTTTTGTTAAACATGGACTGAAATTTTGGACAGACAATTCTAACAATTAAAAACCACAGAAACACAAGCCTAAAAAAAAGGCCCACAACCAACATATAAATAAACACAACATTCAGATTCATTCAAGAATTCATATAAAAATATTTGATTAATGCAAAGAAGAAAAATTATGAGACCTTAAAAGCTAAATATATGTCACAGTTACCGCAGGTTCAAGTTTCAACTTCCTTCTCTTTGTGTGATTTTATTTGCAACACTTTGTCAACATGTACAATAAATACATAAACTATTTTGGCTCTTCTGGTAAAGCATTCTCAGTCACTAGCAGTATCTCTCTTTACATTATGTGGCAATAGAACGTTTTTTTATTATTATTTTTACAGAATTTTAACAGGAGACACTCATGTCTTCATAGGTAAGACGTTGCACTGTTTAAAAAAATATTCAAGCAAGAAATGCATGTTAATTCTCCTAGTTGTCCATGCTTGCTTGCTCACTGTAATCCCACCATTTAATGAAAGGTGTCTCAATCAGCATTTTCCTTCACAAATGCAAAAACCAAAACCAGAGTGCTACATAATATCGAAATATCATGAGTGGGCAGTGGGCACACCGGTCCTCTTCATGTTGCATTTAATGCTGAATATTCATAAAACAAATATAACTATTATTTACATTATCATCTGAGCTTAATTGCAGACATAAGTCATATTTTGAAACGTGAAAGTGCTGAAACTCCTCCGAACAAACAAAAAACAGTTACAGTGAGAATACAATAGCTAGCTTTTCAATCATAAATGTGTCAAGGCTCATGAAGGAAAGGAAATGAAGGTGAGGTCAAGGCTTCAACCAGGGTCTCACTGAAATCTACTGGACAATAAAATAATGTACTTTACATGACAAACACTTAAAGGCTGATTCTTTGGCAACAAATGCTTAACAATGAAATGTTGAGTGATAAGAGTGGGACCATGATCAGTTATTTTTCAGTTCCCTTTTCACCCCCCCCCCCACGCACACACAATGCAGTGTGTTGTAGCATCAGTCTCATGTCCTCATTTACAGTAGAGTGTTCTCAAAATGTCCACAGTGCCTGAGGGAGTCCAACAAACCCACACAGATCAGAAAGGACAGTTTGGAGAGGATTGGAACAAGTAATTCAAAGAACTTTCTAATTTTCCAGGCTGTTACATTATTTCCAAGTGTAACACAAAGTCTTCCTGTACTGGTTAAAATGACTCTTGGAGCCATTTTAAGCTGATGATTTATGCGTCCTGTGGGGGTGAAATATGACAGAATCCTTCTGAAGATGGGTCAACCGATGGAGGGATGGATGGAGTGATAATGAATGAGTTGATGACAGTCACAACAAAGTAATCCTGCAACAAGTGAGGATGATGATGAGAGCAGCCACAGAACAGACAGCACCAATGATCGTCATCTTCTGAAGAGAGGGAAACACAAGAGAGAACAACTAAGAACTAAAAACTTTAGCCCAAACTGTGTTCAACTAACTCAAAGCTTGTACTGTTTGTTCAGCAGCGAATGGTTCACACCCAAAAACTTTCAAATACACACAAACACACCTCAAGTAAACCCTCTGGATAGAGGAAAAAACACACACACACACAAACATACACACACACACACACAGAGCCAGGAAAAGAGGGTGCAAACACGTTTGCAAAGTATGCATCACACCATGCCCACACCCACACCCAGTGTGACATCTCAGCTCTTATTTGCTCTTGTGTTACTCACCATTGAGTCTGGTCTTACTCAGAAAACTCATCAGCTTTACTTCAGTCCCACTGACAACCCGATAATGAGAGCAAGTAATCCCAGCAACACCAGCACAACCACCACTATTATGATCGTTTTCTGTTGGGAACAACCATTACAGCATTATCAGGACAATGCTTCATAGGAAACACTATTTTTAATTTATGCACATTTGCAATTACTGTAGTTATTACTTCCTTATATCAAACAGTCTCAGTACCAGTTTTATATACAGGAAAGTGTGAATGAAGGCCATATCAAACATCATGAATTCTCATTTAGCTAGATAACAACACAGTAATCAATCTTGCTGAAGTCTTATAAACCAGTTTTACCTCGACATAGCAATATTGACTTTGTTAATGTATAACAGCTATTTTCACACATGCTGAAACAGCCTGAGGCTCCAAATACACATACACTGTGCTGTTAAAGCCAAAAAGGAAATAAGAAAAATGCAGCAAATACCTGAAAACAGAAAAATTAACAAAAGCAGAACAGAAAATTAAAGAGAAAGAACTGTGAGAAGAGGAAGAGTTATATGTAACATGTATGCAAGTGTGTAAGTGTGTGATCACAGACTGTACATAAAAATGGTCCATCTTCTGATTTGAAAAGTGACTAGAAAGGATGGAGGTAGCAGTTAGACACCCGGGAGCAACTGCAAAAAAAAAAAAAAAAAAAAAAAAAGGCACATTGATGGAAATGAGACTAATTCTCACTTCATTTTTGTAAATTGTGTTCCCCTTCAGAGGAAAATAAATAATAATAAATAATAAAAGGCACCAAACAGAAGATGACTTTGTAATCAGAAGACTATGACCACTTTATATGTTTCATGTGTGGTAATCTGCACATGGTTGTTAACGCAGGTTGGAGGGGGCTGGTCTTGGTTCTGGTTTTTGGCACTGGGCAGGTCACAGTGATTTTCAAAAGGGACACAGCAGACAAGAGTGTTAGGGGGACCACCACAGGTCACAAGGTGAAGATCAGGTTGTGGGGATGTTCTTTATAGTCAGGCAGGTTTCCCAAAAGCATTTACACCTTTTTACATACTAACTGGACATTTAGACCAAAGACAGCCTACAAAATGTGTGTTATCTCAGGTATTGGTGAGGGGGTGATGGGATGTGATTTTTGAGGAAGAGTTTCACTGTGTCTGCAGTTTGTAAAATGTTAAAAGACCACACAGAAAATTTCCATGTATTTCACTGGCCAACAGCGAGTCTAACAGTATTATGTCAAACTATGCTGTGACAAACACGGAGATATATTCTTGAAATGAATCTCTACCATCTATGACAGTGCCTTTTCTTCACCGATGCTCTATCTACTTGTTTGGATTAGTTCACCATCATTACAATATTACACAGTCTTCATAATGTGAGCAGACATGAAATCAGATCTACCACCATATTTTTCCTCACTCATCTCTTCATTGTACTACTTGTTTTTAATGAATGTCAGGGCCATCATCTTCCATTTTAAGGTGATGAAATAAAACTATAACTGCTGCTTTTGGGAAACCAGACTGCTGCTTTTGACCACAGTCACTCACGCGGCGAGCCTCTTGCTGAAATTTTGCAGCTTTCTTAGTGTCAGCTACAGCCCTCTCCACAAAGCCCACTGACTGGTCCATATTGCTCTCAATCCTGTCAATCATTCCACCCTAACATGTGACATGGTGACAAATGTAACAAAAGAAAACAAGAATTACAATGCATACATACAGCATACAATACCCTGTCCTGGGGTTTTGACATTAAGTTCCAAGTCTGAGCGCTCCCAATCCTGAATGCGTCCTCAGGTCCAATCACAGAAGCAAAACTCTAAAACTTAGCTGTCGTCGTCTGATTCCCTGAACTCATATGCTAATTTATTTGTATCTCTCTCTCTGTGATGACAGTGGACACATCAGTACAATAAGACTTATTAAAAAACATGACGTTAGTGTGTGTTTAAATAAATGGTGGGGAAAGCTAGATCCGATCCTAGGTGGTCACAGAAGACAC
The DNA here is from genome assembly GCA_016785285.1 of Brachirus orientalis. NCBI lineage: Eukaryota > Metazoa > Chordata > Actinopteri > Pleuronectiformes > Soleidae > Brachirus > Brachirus orientalis. Next base: position 211,053 of record JAFBJR010000026.1, read on the forward strand.
ATCGAGGACGCATTTTAACACCACCTGTGAACTGTCCTGAAGGACAGATGTTAAAACCAGGTCTGAACCGGGCCAAAAAAAGAGAAATGAAAGGTGAAGCAAGACAAAGTCAACAGATTGGTCATGTGTGAAAAGAACAAGCTGCATCTAACAGTGTGGAAATTGTTACTGAGGCTGGGAGATGAGAAGAAAAAAAGAAAGAGTTCAAATCAAGTACTTAGCTAAATGTCATTACCTTACGTGCTTTGGTCTGGTACCTTACAGCTTTTTTGGTCTGTTCATGAGCGACCATTATATGGTCCACTGACTTGGATACATTCTGCTCTATGTTGTCTACTATGTCACCCTGAAAAACACAACACAATCAGTAAGATACAGAACAACACTTAAACAAGTAAAACATACAACAGAAATAGACGATAAAGGCATAGAATACATAAATGTGTTTTCATATGTATTTGAAATTCACAGACAGGTCAGTTTGGTTTTGTTTCAATATAACTTAAGTTACATGGGGAAATAATAATTCTTTTTATGATGATATTGAATTTCATTGGTAAAAACCTTTCCCCATCTGAAACTGGGATTAAACTTTGTACAACTAAAAGGTTCTGTTGAGATGGATTCACTTGTTAAGAGAATAAGAAGACTTTGAGAAATAAAGAATATTGTAAACTCATACAAGAAGAACAGTACAATGGCCCTTACCTCAAACAGGTTTTCCCTCAGAAAGCATGGTGCAAGCAGCGAGAAATATGCAATTATACTTATGTACACGCACACAGTCACTACACTGACTGATGAAGAATAAATTTAATCTAATCTGGCCTACAGTGATGCTTTATTTGTCCATCTTACAAAATGCTTTCATGGTGATTTCATCAATAAGAAGTGATGAGGTGGAGAAGGCAGTGGCAGAAGGAAGTGAATAGATGTATATGAGAGCCATGGAGCTGAAAAACAGGACATAGAGACAGATGCAGGGTGAAATTCAGTGACAGAGAGAGAGAAAAAGAGCTGACTGAGACACAAAGCCATAGAGAAGAGTCCAGGACTGATACAAAGACAGACTAAATGAATGAATTAGGTGGGAGGTCTATGAACTAGTTGATGGATGGAAAAAATTATGTGCTGATCAGAAGAGAAGAGAGTGTACCTGGCTCTCCACCAGCATGGCGATGTCTATAAACATATCGTGCAGCTCCTTGATGCTACTTTCCAGACGGACAATGTCTTTGTGCCTGGATTCAATCTCACTCAAGGCTTGTTTGGAGATCCCAGAGTCCACGATCTGTGTAGAGGAGAGGATTACTTAACATGGTGGTTTAGTTTGCATCTTCAGAGAAACTGAAAATGAGTGTCACATTGATACAGAGAAAAAAAACTACTTCCCATCATGTGTAGCTCAGTTAACATTTTAATATTTCTTAAAATTTAATATTTGAATCAAGAGCCTCTCTTAACACATAACTACTTTAAAAAATATGTGAACATAAAATGCATGTACCAAGTCAGTTTTTGTCCCCCTTTTTTGTTTTGTTATCAATTTAAAATCAGGACTTTCAGGGCTAATATCTTGTACTTTGTCATAATTAGGGAGTCCACCCTTGAAGCTTGGATATAGCTCTATAAGAGAATAAACATGACAAAGTGAAGAACGGACATTTCCTCACCCCCTTTCTCTTGGTTAGTGAACATCAGATCCGTATTTAATGTTAAAGACTTGTTAAACAATGTAAAGACTTAATTAAAAACAGATGTGGAACATAATTGACAGAAAATGTCCACATCTGTTTTTAAAGGTAGGGTTGTTATCAAATATAAGAATGTCAAAGTAAATAGTGAGTCCTGGTGAAAGAAGGGAAACATCCCTGTGCACACAGAGCAGCTTTCTCACGAGGTGAAATTAACTTTCAGTTCTGCCACACAATGATTTAGATGTCAAGACCAAATGCATATATGAAAACACTTACCCCTGCTGTGAAGACAGCAGTGTTGCCACTCTCCAGCATCTCCTCCAGTTCTTCATCAGTTGTTGCTTTTCCAGCTGGAGAGGAGAGGAGAGGAGAGGAGAGGAGAGGAGAGGAGAGGAGAGGAGAGGAGAGGAGAGGAGAGGAGAGGGTTAATGACAAAGAATACTAAAGGACCATCACATCAGGACTTTATAAGTGTGTTGGGGTCACTTACTGATCTCTAGCTGTCTCTGTATACGACCTTTACTCCTCTCCCTGAAGTCCACCTGAGCTTCATTATACTTTGTCATAACTTCCACAAACTTCCTAGACAGCACTGCGTGCTAGGAGACGATAGGAAAAAAATATAATTACCACAGCAGTCATGTTTCACGTTGTGCAATGACTCATGATAATTTTTTTTTTTTTTTGAGTCAAATATTAGACATTGGTGAACAAACAGAACATGATTAAAAAAAAGCCCCCCTAAAACTTCAGATGCACATCATCTACCTGTGATTTACGTATCCGCATATCAGCAGACACCCTCTCCTGCTCCTCTGACTCCAGATTCCTTTCAATGGCTGGAATCAAACAATGTACTAATTTAGAATTCAGTTTGAAATCACACATTACAACATTTTACATGGTTATATATCTTTTAAGAAATATTTGACAGAAATCCATTCAACATTACCATTGACAAACTGTCAAACTGTGTGTATGTGTATTTGTTTTCTCTTTAGCCCTTTTTTTCTACCATAGACACTGACCTTGTTAGGACCAGTGCAGTAGTCCTTGTTAGGGCTAAGATATAAATTGTGGTTAGGTTAAGGTTAGTGTCAGGCATGAACTGGTTATGGTTAAGATTGGGGTGAACACTTTGTTTAGGGTGTCCAAATGAATGAAAGTCAGTGCATAGTGCATTGTCCCAAGAAGAATAGCTGTGCTCAGTGTTTGTGTGTGTGTCTCACTCTTCAGTTTGTTTCTTGCATTGTTGGCCATCTTTTTAATGTCGTTGGTGATTGCTTCCAAGTCATCCTGTGTTTCTGAAAAAGAAGGAAAAGAAATTATAAAATAAATTCAAATCCACTTAAACCTTTATGCTATAATTATGCTGACATTTTCTAAACAATGTTGCTACATTTACTGACAAATTTTAAATCATGTTGCTTGAAGTGGTCTTGTTACTAAGTGGAAGACAGAGTGACTGACTGACAACAGAAAGACAATACTAAGGATTAAGGTTATGTAAAAAAAACATGCAATGTTGGACATTGAACCTTACAAGATGTCACAAAACAAATATTAACTATGCAAATATATAGTAAATAACGGATGTCTTGGGCAGAGTGACGTCACACTCCATCACTGTGTGGTTATTAAGCCTTTGTTTTTGCAGCTAGTGTGCCTATTCTATTTGAGTAGCATCAATACTGCCTTTATATAAATATGCTGAGTTTAAATTGGTTTGATAACATGTACATGTTCCATCATACTCACTACCTGTTAACTTCAAGTTTACAGGATGTCCTGTAAATGACTTTCTATGCCAAACTGTTCATAACTGAAGAGTTTGGTTCAGTTCAGTGTGTTTCACAATTTTTTTCCATATCACCACACTTTTTACATGACTTTACATGATGTAGTATATTAATTGATTGACAGAATCATCATGTCATCATGTCAATAACAGGAAAGAAAAAGGTAAAAACACAAATGCAGATGGCACAGTGTCACATGGGTATGATGTCACACTATTTATGCAAGTGACACATCTATCACCTTTGGGTCAACACACCCTACAGCTGAAAATGCGTAGGTAAAGCGGCTATTTACATCAAGTAACAAGCCATGCAGGTGTGGTGGCAGTGAAGGCCTACAGCTAAAGATGACCCTCCAGATTTATCTGTAAAAAAACTAGGTCTTTAGCTACAAAGGCTTCAGATAAGGAGGAAGATAAAATTTATCAATATTGTTCTAGCATTTCTACAAATGGACAGAACTATTAGCAGTGAAAGGGCGGCAACAGCAAAAAAACACACACAGTTGCACCAAGTTTGTTCTGATATGCTGGTGTTTAACTGCAACTACTCAGTTCTGTGTTTCGGCACCTTTTGATATGACTTTAAGTGGGTAAAAGAGACAAAGAAAAGCTGGCAGTAGTGAAATATCTTACTTTGATCTGAGGTAGGAGCAGACAAAATGACCGAGTAGAGTTTCTTGACTTCTGCCACATTGTCATCAATTTTGTCAATACTGTTCCTAATGTCTTCAATCTGAAACACACACATAAAAGGGATTAGAAAGTGCAAGCACAATATAAAAAAGCAAAGTGCCACCTAAACACTAAAGCAATTATTAGAACACTCACCTGAGAGAAGAACTCATCCATGAAGGCTGCGTTGTCCATAGCAATCTCCACCTCGTCATCATCTTGATCACACGTCTGAAATGGAAGGTAAAGACTGCATCAGATTAATACCAAAGGTTATGCTTATGTCACTTATGTAAATTATCACTTGGTTATGTTACATCTTGTATTGTTTACTGTTTTATTTAAGCATGTACTATACAGTTTTGCTTGCCTCTGTTGAAAAATGAATCAATCCAGTCGTTAGGGACGGGCATTTCAGTCACCCCGAATAAATGTGTTAGTTTGTTTAACATCCTGTTAAACAAACTAACCTTAGGCAAAAACATGCTTCCAAACCATCAAAACACTGCTCAAGTATGACAAACAGCAGGTGTGCCTGATGAAATTTGTGTCTTTTTATGCTCTGAGAACAGTGTTGTTTCTAACCTTAAGTTTTACTTCATGCCTTCATAGCAACCACAATTCTGAATTATGTCAGAAAACATCAGCCCTATTTCTTGAGTGTTTTCATCACAGTGATGCTGCCAGTAGAAACTTCTGGTTTACAGCCAAGAAAAAGTCAGGGACCCCAAAACCCACAAACCTATTTTTATTTTCACTTTTGTGTTTATAGGAAGTAAACAAGTGTTGGCTCTCGCTTCAACTATGACAATATCCAACTCTCCAAAAGAAAACAATGATCATATTTTCAAATAAGCTGAACTATTTCCTTATTTGTGTCTCAACAGCAAGTGTTAAAGTAAAATAAAGAGAATATAGACACACAGTTGATGTAAACCAGATACATTAAAAGTTTTCAGAGAGAGGTTTATCTCCAGGCAGGGTGGACAGCTTACAGCAAACAACATTTAAGCCACAGGACATCACTGAAGTCCACATGCTGTCTAACGAAATTGCTTCCTGGTCTGCAGCTCAGTATGAAGCATCAACCAGAAATATTGGCCTGACCATAATCAGTCTACCTCAAATACATTTATCAGAAAGCTCCACTGTAGAAGCCATACAAATATATGGGGCAGTCAGTACACATGAGGCAGTGCAAAAAGAGTTGAGCAAGCTGCTGCTGGTGAATATTTACACGATGAATGACCATGGCTCCAGAGACTCAACCTGTTTTAAGCTGACTTTAAGAAACCACAGTTAAGGTACATTGTGTAAACAGACTTCATAGGGCCAAGATATGACAGTGTTAGAGGGAGGGGAATAAAGAACGGCAATTGCTGAGAGAGGCTCTTGCTCCCTCCCATTCAATCTCTGATATATTTGAAGTCACATACAATATTTATCCACTAAACTACATATCAGTTTTACTTACCAATCAAATGTCACTTCCTGGATTCACCTGGAATCCAGGTGAATTACAGCTCAAGTAAGAAAAACATTTGCAAACACAACTGTCAATATCCCTGGTTTCTCATAATCCACTGACTAATGATGACCTCAATTAATATGAATAAAACATTTTATTTTGTCTTAATGCTGCATCAGTAAAATTATTTCTATTTCTATTCCTTAGTTTCTTACCACGTTACATAATACCATCATTTTAGGGAATCAAAAGCTAGAGCGTTAATAACTTGTCAACTAACAAAAGTTGGTTGACTCACGGTTATTTGTCTACTTTTTGGGCTGCAAATAACAGTTTTGACTGTTTTTTATTTAGGCTATAAAATTTTATAAATACAGTAAGGTTGTGCTTTTTTCTTCAACTTATAGTACTAACCATATTCAATTTACTATAAACATATGATAAAAACAGAATTGTCACATTTGATGACTGGCAACTAGATCATTTTCATTCCCTTGAAAAATAACGAAAAAAAGATTTATTATCAAGAAAATAATTTACAGTAAGTCAACCAATCTATTATTTGTTTGCAGGTCTATAGTGATTATTTTCTACAGTTTTCAAACATACAGTCTCTGCCAAACATTTAAGAGTTATGTCATACTTGGTAATACATCAACCTTTGCCTCAGTAACATTTACTACAGCTGTTGAAAACCGCTGTAGATTTTTGCTCTCTTTATTCCCCCACACACAAAACAATTTAACTTGCAAATGCAGCCTAGAGCATTTGTTTTCAGCCCACTGTAACTAACAACAGACTTCCCTGGATATTCTCATTGACCACTCCTTTAAATCTCTCTGTGAGTTATTCATCAAACACAAAGCTCTGGCTGAAACATTATGCTCCCTCACACAGCTTCCCTGCAAGTGTTGAGATAAGAACAAGCACTCATTTCCTTCCCACGTCTGTCATTCAGCAAAAAAAGGGGAAAAGGGGAGGCTTCTGCGTCGTGTGCAACAAATGCTACCCATAACAGACACTTGCTTTCATGTGAAATCCCTTTAACACTGACATTAACTGTCAGAAGCAGCAAGTTTGCTTATGTCCTCAGGAAAACTTTTACCACATTTCTTGTTAAACTCACTTGCTTATCTTAGGACTCAAATAAGATGTTTTCGTTAGAAAACCAAAAGTAGGTTCAGGGAGTTGACCTGATTATAAACTTTTTTTTTTAATATTACGTTAATTTCACAATGTTTCTGACAATGTGTTGGGGATGGTTTGTAATTCACAGTAATGTACCTTCATTTCATTAGTAGCATCAGATATGAAATGTCTGAAAGGTTTTTGTGCACTCTTGACTCTTGGTTCTCAAACTGTGGTACATATACCACCAATAGTATGCAAGTTTCCTTTGGTGGTACTTGGAGGAAAATGAGAAATACTGTTCCACTGCATATACTAGGGTGCATGATCGGAATAGAACTGAGGAATTTTGACTGGAATGTCTACAAAATGAAACAAATAACAAAAAAAATTAATAATAATGTCACCTTATCTCTCACTCACATCTTAATCTAATTTGGCTATACCAGAGTCTGAAGTATATGTGAAGAAGAGGAGGACGGAGTCTGGAGCTGACTTTGCTCGGCCTATTTACCCCACTGTATCGTTGGTGATAATGGTGTTACTATTTTATCAGGTGGTACTTGGTATAAAATTTTGAGAACTACTGCGGTAGACTAACAAGTATGTTACAGCATTTTCTGTAATATGAGTTAGTGTAGAAGAGAAAGTAAGTTAAACCCTCTCAACATTCTCTTTTAAAAAGTAAATATATAAATTGTGAACTAACCTTATGTAATATCACTGTGTGAAAATATAGCTTTAGTATGTTCTTTGGGTTAACTGTGTTGTGCCAGCAAAGTCGATATTTATCTGTTATTACAAAATTATATAATCTCATGCTTAGTTACATCAACATTGCGTAACCATCAAAAATGTAATAAATTAATTTAATTTAAAACGCACATAATAGCATTTGCACAAAGTGACATTAAAAGGAAATCCAAGCACACTGCCGATATGATTGCTAAATTGCGGAATCCAAGAAAACACTAAACATTAGTTAATGCTTATTCTGTATACAAAGTGACATACGCCATGTTGCATAATTCACTCAACAAGGTAATGAACAAACAGAGGTTTGACTCTGTAGCAGATAAGAGTGACCCTCTGCCTCACACATTCAGTCCGACTCAAACTGACTGACACAGTTTCATACGAGCTCAAATGACTTCTTAGTGGTCTTTTCAGGAAAGTCAGATCAAAGGGGAGAGAAAGTTAAAGAGTGATCAAACCCATGGATAAGAGTATATAACTTCACAAAAGCAAACACACAGACTGATCTCATCAACTGTGACACCTCCACGGTAAAATTACCTCGAATATGCACAGAATTAGTCTTCAAGCTAATTAAAAAGTCCTATGACTCATTGTCATGCATAAAACTCTATACACATGATGGCCAAGCCTGTCGCTCGCTTATCGTTCCCATGATTCTGTCATTTTAAAAGAAATCAGAGCAGATAAACAGGCAGACTTTGTCTTCAAGGATCGTAAAGGATAAAACAGTACCCAGTGCAGTTTATCACTTTCAATGCAGAAATGCAGAAGCTGCAGAAATCTGTGAATCAAAAACAAAGTAACCCAATTCTCATTTAGGTAATTTTACAAAGAAAGAAGTCATTTGAGAGGATCTGCTGCATTTCTTAATATTATGGTATAATTTCAGTGAACTGAAAAAATGGCAGAAATAATTTTAAAGTGCAGCCCTGTGAAAGAGAACGTCCCACAGGATTCGAAAACAGTGACTCTCAAACGTTTTATACCAAGTACCACCTGAGAAAATATTGAAAAATAAGATGAGTCTAATTATTATTTTTTGGTTATTTGTTTTATTTTCTATGGACTCTGGTCAAAATTCCTCAGCTCCACTCTGATCACACATGCTGTGAAATACAGTAGAACAGTATTTCTGATTTTCCTCCAAGTACCACCAGAGGAAGAGGATGCGTACCACAGTTTGAGAACCATGGGTCTAAAGAGTAAGTCATCAGCTGAGACAGCAGCAGGACAGGAACCTAGGGTCAAATTTACAGCGACATGGTGACAGAAGCCAACACAGTCCAACACATCAACCAGGATATGGTTGATTTGTTAATGTGACACTAAAAATCTAACAAGGCATTTAAAACTCCATGTGACAAAGAGGAAGCTACATTATTGCGATAAAATTTCCCTCATGCAGAGTGCTGATATCTGAGGCATGTGGTGGAGAAAAGCCCTGTGGTGTAGAGGAGAAGCACTGTGTTTTCAAAACCAGGGACAATCAGGCTTCGGCAGAAATTTTGAAAATACTGTAGGGGAACTGGAAAAGAAAGGCTAAAGAATAGAAAACTGCTTTAACCCTGTCACTGAACAGTCTTACTGCACCTAAAGATTATACTCAGTCTATTTCAGTCAATGAAATTAAAATAAATTATGAAAAACAAAATGAGACACACTGAAATGTCTGACCCATGGTCCAAAACTCCAAAGGGGTATTCAGTTTCCAATTTTAAAACAGAAAAACAAAATAACAAATGTCACATACAACAACTTTTTTTACCCAAGACAAAAAAGAAAATAAATGATGTGGGTGAATGTCAAATTAATAAATAATACAGTCACTGAGGAGAGTTGTATATAAACTGGAATGGAAGCACTCATGACAGAAGAACTAATTTACAGGTATATGTGTGTATATACAGCATTCCTGATTTCCAAACAATCAGCTGACCAACTTCACTTTCCATCTGCATTTTCTGTTCCCTGCCTGCAGCAAAGAAGCAAGCAGAGTTAGATACAGGCACCTGGGGGGGGTGGGAGGGGGCAAATATTTGGCAACCAGTGTCATGTAACTATAGCAACACATCCCAATAGGGTTACAATATTAACACCTCTCAACAAACCTGTTGCGACTGTATCGACTGTCATTAACTCAGTTTTGAAAAGAGAAAGGATTAGGAAAATGGATGTGCATTGCTATTGGTTATTCAAATACTTAATCATAATAATCTGACTGTGAAATAAGAATAGAATATTTAAGCCCCTGGACACAAAGTCGAATTTACTCTCAAAAAAATAGCCCTGGAAGCCATTTTTTCAACTTCAACTTTTGGGATGAGACAATAAAATATTAGGCACACCATGACAAAACACACTTGCAATATGTTGACCTTGCTAAAATATGTTTATCAGGCTAAATTTGTAAAAAATATCTTGTCAGTAACTTAAAAATGCTGCCTTGCTCACCAGGCCAAGTTATTTATTTTAAAGTGTCACAAGAGGGAGCCTGTATCTTTCCAGTCATTCCAGGACCTCGCGATTTATAGGGATCTTATTTAAAATTCTTATAAATCACTGTTGTTGTTTTTTTTTTTTTTGTCAGGACAGTCATGACAAGAAATGTCCACAGTCTGAAGAAGGTCTCGTACTGAAATCCTGCAATAATAAAATTATTCTTGAAAGTTTAGACAGCGTGCAAGGGTCTCCTGGCTACTGTGACGGTTTAATATTTAAACTATTTTAATATTAATATTTCAAGAATGATTGGAAGTATGGCTGCAAATAATGACAGTTTTGTGAATTATTTTTATTACTATGGTTGTTATCCGTTATCATTCCAAGTAATCCCTCAGTCCATTAAGTCATATTTAAAATAAAACCCATAGCACAAAGGCACATCTTCTAAATCCTTGTTTTCTGTGACCAAGACCCAAAGAAGCAACACATGCTTCAGGTGCTGAAATTGGAGAAACCTCTTTTTCATTTCACTGAGAAGATAAATAAATACTGAAATTACAGTCCCTGCTTTGATGGCCAGTCACACACAACGGAAATGAAAACAATAACGCAGTTCGTCACTATTGGATGCACCTTTAAAAGGTAAATAAAATTAAATTATTTGTTTTAGCACCTCTACATCATATTAGAAAGAAATGACGGCCTCGGTTATTCTACTGCCTGAGAAACAGCTTAAATATTACTATTCAAATGGCATAAAGATACACTTCAGTTAATTTCTGTTGCAATAACAATAACAATGGCATATCACCTGTCATAACATTCAATACAGCTGCATGAAAAGCAGATAAATGAGATAAATGTCTATATTATATGTTATATAATATGTTCTATGTTATGTATATTATATATTTATTTAACATTTTTTGCTCCTGCGTAGAAGTTGGTTAATTGTGGTTGTAAACTTTGTGGACAAAAAAAAAAGATAGATCATTTAAATGCGTAATGTCTCAGTCTATTTTAACAATGCATTAATATATACTGGATCTCTGTTATGTTTGCGACTGAATAAAGATATAGTGCGATAAATACTGTTATTGAATTACTGCGTTGAGAAAATTGAAGTAATATCGGATTATCTGAATCCACCAACAATGTCCCTCCTACATTTTACTACGCCATCACAGCGTATGATATTAAATGGGATTTGTTGATAGTAAAATAACAATTCTTAACTTTTCTTCCACAAGGAATGTTAGTCAGGGGTTCATCAAAGCGGACAGGGAGGCGACGGGGACCGAGGGGAAGGGACATTTCCTGAACATCACTTACCGCTCTAAGTTGCTCCAATCGGTCCTTCATCTTTCAGTCAGTTTAGCACCTATAAACCAAAGCGACAGACGGGAAATATTGTGTAAAAGTGGCTCAAAAATAGCCCGAGTCTCTGGATTCACAAGCCAGCTGGCAGGCTAGCTGCTACGACACCAAGCAAGCGTCAGTGAAACAGAAAACCAAACCCCTCAAAACTCTTGACAAAAGTGTCCGTGAAGACGAATTTTTCTGACAAGGGGAGCTCCTTCGTCGTTTTTCCATACAATATGGCTGCTGGCTGGAAAACCAATATTATTTCTCTCTCTCTCTCTCTATGCTAAATCTCCTCGGCCAGGGGATTAAAACGACAGTTGTGTAGAGCCGTATAATCTCTGAGCACTGGACACCAGTAATCATTCTGAAACGCACTTTTCTGCCTCGCACATGCGCACCCGTCGACCTGTCTGCGAGGGATGAAGCCACGCCCTGAGCCACCTGCAGCAGTGGTGCATTCAGGTGTCGTCGGGATAATTACGATAATTATGACTCCTTCGCGGTTTACCATCCAGTGATTAAACTTCCCCTCAACGAGTCACAAGAGAGGAACTACCCGTTTTCTTGTTGAACAAAGTAGTTAATGGTGATGCTGATACATAAGATGATATTTTTTAATGATTTCGTTAAAGGACAAGTTAATAATTGGTAAATATAATCTGGACAAGAGGACACAATAAATCAAAAACATAGCCAAACACAAAAGCGCGTAATTTAAATGTACGTTAATGTATTAAATAACAAAAATCTATGTTTCATGTATCATAGCCCTCACTGGCCACTTCCTGTGATGTACACAGACAGGACAGGTGTGAGGAGTGGCTCCTGTCCTGGTGTCATCCTCATCTCAAGGCCATCTGCTTCAAGGTGTGGCGTGTGTTGTCTGTTCAGAGGTGGCTTTCTGCACATCTTGTTTGTACTGGTGTGTATTTTAGTAACCATTGCCTTTCTTTCATCTTGAACCAGTCTTGCAAATCTCATCTGACCTCTGGCATCAACAAGGCATTTTTACCCAGAGAACTGGCATTCAGTGGGTATTTCCTCACAGATAGTTGTGTGTGGAAAATCCCAGCAGAGCAGCAATTTCTGAAATACTTAGTCAGTCAGTCTATCATGATGATAGCCAGTCTATCATGAACAACCAGGACACTTTAGGACAGAGTTAAATAATCTTTCTTCAGTGCTTGGGTTGATGTTCAGCAGGTTGTTTTGACCTCATCTACACTCCGAAACGCATAGAGTTGCTGCCATTTTAATGGGTGATTAGATATTTACTTTAACAATCAGTTGAACAGCTGTACATACTAAAGTAGCCAGTACGTTACAACATTGTTACAAAGAAAGCAGTCAAGAAAAGCCCTGCAGCAGGATGGCAGAAATTTTACAAATTTAAAACTGGACTTCCACACTTTATTAAATTGATCTGGTTTGAATGCAAGACACATTTATGATACCCATTTTGACAAAGCCTATACCTTAGTTATGCTACTATAGGCATAGATCCTTGGTACACAAGCTTCCTCTGGTGGTACTTGGAGGAAAATCTGCAATATTGTTCTCTTGTATATACCCAGGTATGTGATCAGAGTGAAACTGAGGAATTGTGACCATAGAGCTTAGAAAATGAAACAAATAACAAAAAATATATATAATTTAAATTATAATTAGTCACCTTGTCTCTGGCTACATCTTAATCTGATTTTACTATACCAGTGTCTATACAGTATATGAGAGTTAGAGGATGATGATGAGAGAGTAAACTCTTATTGGGAATAAATCTTTCTCCTGTGAAAAATCCATAGCTGACTTTGCTCTGCCTATTTACACCACTGTTAGAGAGCTTTATAATTTAGAATAAAAAGTTTAAGAACCACTGGTCTAGACTACTTGGGGAACTCCTGTGGTGCACCCCCACTCACTCCAGGTATGAATATGACATTATCACATAAGACTAACTCGTTCTTGCTGTCCCCAAGTTGGTGCCTTTGTAAAAAATACAATTGTACCTTGAAATAATGTATGTTGTGATATGGCACTATACAAACTAAATTTGATTTGATATAGGCAAACAACCTGCAGATGACACTCAACAAATCATTTTCCACCAGTGATCCCTCCTCCTGCTGCTTTAAATAATCCTTAGGGAAACGAGCTGTGAATGAACATGACTGACACCTGGTGGCCATTATTGTGTAAGAGGTTGACAAACGCTTGCCATGCACTGTAATCCATGCAAAACAGTTACTGTCATCATGTCATATTAAATACCAACTGACACTCTCCTGATACCCCTCTGTTACACATTGTGCATCCTTTGTTCACAAGGAGACAGAGCAGACCACATATGGCAAAGAATGGTCAAACGGTGCTACATGTGTATCAAAGCCCAGACAAATAGGCTCAGGGACAACTTCTTCCCCAGAACCATAACCACCCTGAGCTTACACATCAATTAATTTTGATTATACACATGGTGTGAAATATTTTAAACACTAAAGAAATTTTATTCTAACTTATTTCCCAACTGTGTGCAATCAATATATATATATTTTAAGTGAACAGCTGCCAGTAAGACATTCTCTCTCTACTTTTCTTGTCCTATTTTACTTTGTTGCTGGCATATGCTCACTTCAAGGGAAGTTCTCCACATGTATACAATGACAATAAAGGAATCCTAAAGATGACGGTTTTTGGCACCGTTTGCTTTGTGGTTAGCATGGGTCTGCAATGGTGCTAGATAAGTTTCTAGTTAAGACAATTTATGTGCCTGTAGGTAATTTATTTCTGCTGTCTGCATGCAGACAGAATTTCACATCTCAGCTCTGAAGGATAGGGTGGTTAACATTTTAACCATTTGTCTCAGTCTCAGAATGGAGATGTTAGTTTTTGTAGTTACGCCATATTTTGTCTTAAAATAAAAATGTATAGTTTTTGTTAGCACACTGATATACTGCCATAGCTCATCTTTTAAATGTCCGGCTGCAGCTCAGCTTCAAACATAATTGTGGGGGGAAAAAAAACAAACACACAACATGTTATATTGAGAATGTTTTTATTCAAAGTTGACTCCCCTTAGTGTTTCCAGTACACCGTGTAACAGCATTACGTGAGCTGGTTAAGTGCAGTGGAAGGTGCTCGATGATGAAGAGTAGCATGTCGCCATACTAACGACAACACTAGGGTGGGATGTGTCTTATACTGTGAAATTAGAACTACAACTTCTCCACCAAGTTATCTTTTAAGTTTTAAAACAAACAGAAAAATTCAAAAATAAAAAGATCTGAAAGGGGATAGAACAGTAAAGGGGCAACAACTTCCTGTCCACAATTGGGAAGGGGAGAGAAAAATCAGAGAACAGGTTAGAGGTCGTCTTCATCTTCTGGGAGTGCCGTTGCTGATGCAACCTGAGACAAGACAAGAAGCCATTTTTTTTACTGGGTTTTAATTTACAGGCTCAGACAAAAAAAGCACACAGATCTAAAATAACAGTTAAAAAGGGAGGGCGGGAGATCATTTTCTGGAGGACTTTTAGTGTATTACATAAAATCTTGACAACCAGAATGTAACCAATTAATTAATGCATTAGGCACTTTCCACCATAGGAGCTTTTTTCCATTTACCTGGGCAATTAAAAAACCTCGGCACGTTTCCACTGACATTACATGGGTAAATATTACCTTTGTAAACCCAGGTAAATTTAGTACCTACTCACAACTAGGGACTTTTCAGATTACAAGGAACTTTGGAGGGGCCGGGCTGTGTGGAACACATCTTGTAGCCGTGTCTATGTTGCGAATGTAGCGGCTTTGTTGCTATATTTAGTGAGTATTCAGACCCTCTAGTGACTCTTTCAAAAAAAAGATTAGCGACAAATATAGCATCTTTTTCTTGTGGTATTTGAGACTTTTGGAGACACTGATGTGAAAGCACTTATGGTTCTAAAGGTCTTTGTACAATGAACTCAAAAAGCCCACAAAGTGCTGCAAAGTGATGCCATAGTGGTCCTGTTTCTACTGGACAGGTAGATTCACTTGATGTCTGATCTTTTGTTTTTTTCGTGAACAAGCTTTGCGCATTCCTGTGCTCTGGTAGCGTGGATTTGGAATGAAGTCTT
The DNA here is from genome assembly GCA_016785285.1 of Brachirus orientalis. Lineage (NCBI taxonomy): Eukaryota > Metazoa > Chordata > Actinopteri > Pleuronectiformes > Soleidae > Brachirus > Brachirus orientalis. The sequence goes on from JAFBJR010000026.1 coordinate 226,499, forward strand.
AAGGGGCTTAGACTTGAATTCAAATTGTAGCCTGCTCTAACGGGTCATCCAGGATCTCAAACTACCTTTAACTGAACCAGTATTTAACTTTTATCGTCAAACTCACCTGAAGCTCTTCCTCGTATTTAGCAGCAAGCGACGGGTCCATGTGAATTTCTGGGGGAGCGAGGGCTGGCATTGCAACAAATTCCAGGTTGGCATCACCAATCATTTTTCTTGCTAACCACAAGAAAGGCTTCTCAAAGTTGTAGTTACTCTTAGCAGAAATGTCGTAGTACTAAAGGGAAGAGCAGAGAGTGTCAGGCATGATGGCTCTGGCCAAACGAAGGCCTTCATAATTCACTTCAGATTAATATTATACAATATCATTTTGTGGGGCCAACTGTTACCTGCAGGTTCTTCTTGCGGTGAAACACAATGCTCTTGGCTTTGACTTTCCTGTCTTTTATGTCCACTTTGTTGCCACAAAGGACAATGGGAACATTCTCACAGACACGGACCAGGTCACGGTGCCAGTTAGGCACGTTCTTATAGGTGACTCTAGAGGTGACGTCAAACATGATGATAGCACACTGAGCTGTGGAAGACAGATAATTTTATACACTATCCCAGCATTGAGATTAAAATTTAAAAAAGTCACTGAACGGATTGGCCATAATTCAAGTCTCAAGAACATGTCTGGGTTGATAAAAGAACCTTGAATGTAGTATCCATCTCTCAGGCCTCCGAACTTCTCCTGACCAGCTGTGTCCCACACATTGTACTTGATGGCTCCTCGATTTGTGTGGAAGATTAGGGGGTGCACCTCGACTCCCAGGGTAGCTGGAATTAAAAAAAAATCAAATCAAATCAATAAATCTGAATGTAATTACTTCATAATAACTCTCATTACTACTGCCACTCCTAAACTGCTTTATTAGCACTCACAATCAGCAGAAATGGGGCTTATTAATATTGTCTTTCTGGCTTCAATTTCCCTTTAATACATGTTCAGCCTCTTTTCCTAGAGAACAGTTTGTGCCACAATGATACCCGACAATTAATAAATCTCCACTTATTAAAAGTCATTTTACGATACTAAGGACAAATTATCAGATGATTTGGGAATTTATTGACAAAAAACTAACAGTAGGGCAGACAGTTTATTCAGGGTAACTCACCTGATAATGATTTAATAATGAATCACAAAAAATTGCTAAAGTCTGAATTACATTTTGAGGAATCGCCTGTCTCGTCAAATGACATTTAACAATTTACATAAAAATATATAAAATTAAACTGAATGCAACAAGATTATCCCGTCTTGTAAGAAATTTAGTAACTCCACCGCAAGAAATAATTCTCACTTTAATGTTTTTATTGCCTTAGATATGGAGAGGTTACTTTTTTGATGGTGCTGTGCAGTTGTCCAATCACATTCTGAATCTGACAGTGAATATTGGATGGAACCATAATTTAAATTATATTGCATATCAATTTACAACAGTAGAAAAACTAGCTATTTCATGCAGGTCAATGGGCCCCAATCTAAATTCAGAGGGCTCACAATGTGTCCACATATCTGTCCCTGTTGCTCAAGTGACAATTATTAGACTAATTTAGACACTATGTATTTAGTGTGTTAATAAAATAGACTTCAGGGCTGCATGTTGATCATGTTTCCAAAACCTTGAAATTATATTTTCAAGTGTCTTGTTTTGACCACAAACCAAAAATATTAAGTTTAATTGACATCTTTGTTACATGGAGCAAAAAAAACAGGAACAATTTCACATTTAAGAAACTGAAAAATCACAACGCTTGCTTTATTTAAAAAAAAATAAATTATCAAAATATTGCCCTTATATACTCACCAACATATTTCTTCTCAAACTCTCCTGTGACGTGCCTCTTCACAAATGTCGTTTTTCCGGTGCCTCCATCACCTACCAGAACCAACTAGGGAAAACAGACAAGTTAACACAATTTAAACCACATTTTTCACTACAGCGTTTAATACAGGACAGAAAATAAATGAAAAGACAAACTCACCTTAAATGAAGCGACGGTCTCCAATTTGTCCATGGTCGCGGCCGTGGTTTTTCTGAGTGAACAAAACAAGGCGGGACGGTTAGCACGTTTTCATCCTTCCGACTACCAATTAGCAAGACAGCAACTAACAACACTGAGCTAACCGTGTTAGCCACAACCAGGTCCGATATCAAAAGATATGAAGTGAAATGTGTCGCACTTTAAGCCCGGTTATTAGTGTGACGATAAGAGAGCGGATATGTGTTACATTCATAGGTGAACATAGGTGAACACCAGGGTAGATCCTGACGATGTCCATTTTCTTTCCATGCTACTGTTTCAACGAGCTAACATGTGCAGTTTCCGTTATTTTTACGCCAGCCAATATAAAGGCTTAAGATTAAAAATTGAATGTAAATTAAACAAGCATTAGTGGTTCGCTACATTAATACCGTGTTGTATTGAAAAATAAATAGCCATTAGTGAACTAACCAGCAGCGTGAGTGCGCCACAACAGAAACGCTAGCGCAAATTAACAGAAGCGACTAGAATAATCGAGCTGTGAGGCCAGTTGCTGTGATCCACACAAGAGCAGAGTTAGACAGAAGAACAGAACTGTGACTGGTAGTTTGGTTTTGCCAATAACAGCAAGTGCACACGCTTTAGAGAAATGAAGGCTCTTAAGAACAAAGGTGAGGCAAACTCTAACGTGCTAACGAATTAGCCAGCGCGGCATGGGAGCCATTCTCTTAGCGGCTAACAGTTAGCTGCAATTTAGCACAAGGGGCCAAAAAAAATCAATGGCCCAGTCTAACTGTCTGTTCCTCACAAGGCCACATTTAACAAGCCATGTGGCTATATTTACAAGTACCTTCACGTCTTTAAGAATTACAATCACTCCACTAACAAAAGTAACCTAAAACAGAGGAACTGCTTGCAATGAAAAAATACCCAGACTCACCGGTGGTACTGAGAGGAGAGAAAACAGAAAATGGCTGCGTTCGCGGGAGATTCAGCGTGGACTATGAGTCAGTTTCCGCCCTTGTCACGTGATCGCGTCAGCGGAACCGAGGGGGAAAAAAACTCTCTTCAGTTTAGTGCATGCAGAGGTTAGCTGTAGCTAGTGATGTAACCCTATGCACATGTGCGGCATACGACTTTTCAATTTCACGTATCAAAGCTCAAAGGCTAAGAATTTAAACCATAGACTGCATGTCTATTCACAAATATGCACCATTTGTAAATACATACACCTTTATATCAGTCAATGGTTTGGTCTTAATATTAGGAAAAGTGATAATTGTTTATATAATTCTGCCAACAATTGATCAGGTCTGAAGTCACTTTCAAACCTGTGAGGTTGCAACATATTCATGAAAAAATAATTGATTAAATCACCAAATTGAACAACCAGGGAAAACTTAACAGTAACATTAGATTTCTGTATCAGAGTTAAATAAACAATAGAGTAACAGGAACTGGGTCTGCAGCTGGGCTATACTAAGCAGCGAAATTGTTATATTTTGTTTAATATGAATCACCTGTGATTATTTAAATCATGGTTTGCTCTCAATGGCACCTTCCCGTTTTCTTCTAGCCTACTAATAATTGCTGGCAGGCTGTACATCTCTTGATACTTCAAGAAACGTTTGTGTCCGTGTTGCCTTAGGTGACTTTTGATTATTACAAAGTAATCAAAGTCACCTAAGGCAAAAGTTATTTGATGACTTTGACAAGTATCTGCCTATCAGAGACCCACTCTTGATGATTGTAATAAAAATAATTCATACATTCTTATGAATGTACACTCAAAAAACAGTACAATTCTTTTATATTCTATTTCTAACAAATGGAATATATTTTCACCATAGTCTGACCCACTAGACCTTTAATTGAAGGATTGCAAAATATCAAATTTACTGTCACACAAGAGAAATGCAGTAAATTCTCAATGATATGAAGTAGGAACTAGCAGCTGGTCATGGGTTTTCCTTGATAATGGCTTCAGTGATTTATCATTTAAGTCAGTGAAGTCCATGTGGTTCCTGTTCCTCAAATAATGGTAGCAGCACTCAGCTTGTCTTTGTATTCATAATCTTAAACTCACCTCTGTCAGTGTGTGATGTACAGAAGCAGAACCTGAACTACTCAGTTTATTTTATAATGTTGTATTCAAGTGCTCCTAATAAATTCCCCATTCCCAAGGAGTAAATTCCCCCCAAAAACTACCCATTCCTTTTATTATGGCAAAAACTAGCATTCATATTGAGGAAGCACTATAAAGGGCATAATCGGCAAATCATATTGATTAACACGAACTCTGTCATGTTAGATGATTCATATTTAAGCCATAGACTTAACTCCATAGATAGATTTTTCCCTGCACATGTGCTACAGCACATTTTGACAGTGGGAAGTTGATTTTTGAGGCATCATCATGTATTTGTAATACTGAGAGAAGAAGAAACAAAAGGGGGAGGCAGAGAGAAAGAGAGAGAACAAATGAACTTGAGAGAGGGAGGAAGTCAGTCTTCCCCTTATCATCACTGGAGGATCATCTCACACTTCACCTCTTCAGCAGCAAGTGATCAAACATGATGGAAATGTAAAAGGTAAATTAAATTAAAGGTAATTTAATGCTTATTCCATGACATTTTCACAACTGTCCCCATGGTATTTTTATGTTTGTGGTTTAAGACCAGGAAGTTGACTTGGCACGTTTTCACTCTCACTGAAGAAAAACTCTCAACCCTTTAATAAAGGAAATGGTAAAACATTTAGATTTAAAATGGAGCTTTGTGTATTCCTGTTATAAGACAAATTTTTAACATATAGTGACAAACTAGTACTATGATTTTTTTTTGTCAGGGATTAAGGTGTTGAACATCTTTGACATTCCTGCTCGTGGGAAGCATTGTAAAGTCACATATAAGTTTTATATGATCATGGCAATACAGTTGACAGTCACACGGTGAATAAGAACGTCTTCTTCTCTTTCAGGGACATGTTGAGTCCATTGAGTCTAGCGCAGAAGAACCTCAGTGAGGACGGCAGCACCGGATTTGATGCAGAATCAGGGCTTAGTCTGAAACCTGAGACAGACCGGTTTGGTTTTATTCTGACCAATGGATCCACAGCTGAGTGAGCAGTCCCACATATTTGCTCATCTACTGTTACTATAATTGGTATTGTTACTAAAACCTGGTAAAAGGATAGAAATATGTCTTCAGGCAAATAGCAAGTTTTATTTATACTAATAATTAAAAAAAAATACTAAGACTTTTATGTTTGAGAAAACAAAGTTTAACTTCACAGTTATAACAAACTCATGAAAGAACAACCAATGCCAAAACAGTTTAATATAATAGTGGTTTTCTGTTTTTTGGGGGGCAATTACAAAGTTGCACTGGTTTGCAGAAAGGCATTCTGTTTGCAGAAGCTTTAAGTTGTATGAAACACAAAATTGTTTGTCAAAGACAAAACATCCATTTTTAGACTCTCTGTAAGAGCAGGAGTAATGTGGATTTTATAAATTTGCTATAGCATGTCAGGAAGTTAATAAACCATAATCAAGATCCATGCATAATACTGAATACTTGAATTTGTAGCTAACAGAATTAAACTGAAAACATATTTAGCCTACATTCAAAAAAAGCAATGAAACTGCACATCTTGGTGGTTACTGGAAACAAATCAGTATAGCTTGGATTGAACGCAGCTGAACAAACAGCTACCTGTTGTCTTCACACTTTCCTTAGAGATGACATCCTGACCTGTTGCCATGGAGACACCACACTGCTAACATGTGGTTTTCCTGTTTCCTGTCTTGATCTAGAGAGCACTGCTTGTCAAAAATGACAACACATAGAAGTGCATGCATCAGTGTGTGACACTGCCTGCATACTGTACAGTTAATGGAGGAGAAGTGCATTTAATAAAAAATACTAT
>JAFBJR010000026.1:232490-261376 GCA_016785285.1 Brachirus orientalis
TGTGTGTGTGTGTGCGTGTATATACACACACAGTATATATAAAAACCTAAATTTTTAAGTTTTTTTGTGTGTGTCAGGAGTGTGGGTCCGTCACCCGAGCTGGTCAGGCAGAGGGAGACCAAGTGGATCAACATCATTTTCCAATGGGATCACATGTTGTTGAAGAAGACCAATAAGGTGTGTATCATGTAAGACAATAAGACAGTCAATAAAATTACTGATGCTTCAGTTTTAGGCTCCTGGAACTATTTCCACTTGTTCACAGTGTCACGATTTAGTGGGACACTAGAATAGAAGTCATGATAATACCTATAGTTTCCTATCTTACCAAGTCCAAATGAAAAAGGCCTATAAGCATTCATACTATCAACAACAGAGAACAATATTGCCATGTTGATGACTGCGCTGGGCTGATCCTGCGTCTCTGTTCTCTTTGTCGCTTCAGGTCAAAGTGCAGTGTCAAAAAGGCATACCTGCGTCACTGAGAGCCAAGTGCTGGCCTCTGCTGTGTGCAGCCACTGACAGGATGAAACTAAACAAAAACCTCTACAAGGTGGGAGAACTGATCAGAATTGATCAGTGTACAGAGGGCAGAAACCATTAGCTGTTTTTTGATATCAGTATAATAAAAAGTTAATTTACTCAAAACAAATGTATTTTCTCAAACAGGACACATTTTCTGTCTCCAGCTTCTCGATTCTTTTATACTGCATTTACATCATATTTATTTGATTATGGTTTCAGTCTTTGGACTCCCAGCCAGCTCTGCAGAGCTGGGTGGATGTGATTGAAAGAGACTTGGACCGACAGTTCCCCTTCCATGAAATGTTCCTCTGCAAGGATGGGCATGGGTATGTAAAATGTTTACTTTATCTTGGAAAGTTGATAACAACATGACAGTACAGCAGTATTTTAAGTTTTATGTCTAAGTTTTATATCTTTGTAAGTCCAACCCCATCTTCAATTTCATGTTTTCTCTGTATCTTTATGATGGGAAATAAAAGCTTATTCAGACAAGTTGGTAATAACACTTAAATCTGTAGTGTATAAACCTTTAAATATAAGCAAATGTCCATTACAGTCGAACATTTATCAAAATGACTGTACACAATGCTGATTAAGCCTCCACAGCTCCACACAACTATCAGCTATAAAATAAGTTGGAGATTGACTGAAAACACAAAGAGGCAGCATTCAGCAGTTTAAAGGGACAGATGCATCTTCCCCGATTTCAGATGAAGGACACAGCAAACAAATAATGTAAAATCATTTTTGATCACAAAGACCAAACAGAGGCAGAACAATAACATAAACAATAAGAACAAAAAAAATACCAAAAATTATGCACTGCAGTATTGTAACATTATAAACTTGTTTTTACTGTGACTGTTTATTGTGGACTGTGTGAGAAGGCAGCGTGGTCTGTTCCGGGTATTAAAAGCCTACACTCAGTTCCGACCAGAAGAGGGTTACTGCCAGGCACAGGGGCCAGTGGCTGCAGTTCTGCTGATGAACATGCCTGCTGAGGTAACAAGATTAAACTCCTGTCATATAAGGACTCAACCTCATCTCAAATAATTGAATTTATATTTCCCAAGAGAAACAAAATCTCCTTTCAGAAATTCAAACTATCAGAGTGTTTGCTGCATCTACATGTTAAAATACTGTCATTTTGGCAGCCTGTCCCCTGGCTTCCAGGCAGATTGTGATGCATAGCTACCTTGGCAGTAATACAGTAATATATTGGATAATAATAATGAAATCATGGAATCTGATGGTCACCCGGTGTAACCCCGGACAGGAGGCCTTCTGGTGTTTGGTGCAGATCAGTGAGCAGTACCTGCCTGGTTACTACAGCCCTCTACTGGTGAGGAGGATATGCACATTACCACAGAAAACACACAAAATATGCCTGACACTGTAAAAAACATTCACCTGCTGCCATACATTTGTAGGAGGGAGTCCTTTTTGATGCGGGTATGCTGACCTGGGTCCTGAGAAGGACATGTCCTGCAGCACATAAACACCTACAGCACCATGGAGTGGAGCCCCTCATGTTCGCAACTGACTGGCTGATGTGTCTTTTCACACGCCACCTGCCATTCAACACTCTGCTCCGTGTTTGGGACCTGTTTTTCTGCAATGGTAATTCCTAGAAACACAGACATTTGTGTGTCATAATGGTTGGCCAAAATTAAAATTTGGGACCAAGTCAAGGGCCAGACTGGGTCAGAAAATATACCAAATAATATTATAAAATTCAGAACAAACCATGCTTATACATTCAGTAAACAACACAATAAAACAAGTTAGACATCAAATTAGAAATTGTATTGGTTTTTTTTTGTTGAGCACTACATATTACTACATTAACGGAGGGGTGGAAGAGCACATGTGGACTTTAATTGACCCATAGGCTTTGGGTTTGGCATGTATGATTTCAAGGCTTTGGGTTTAATATTGCTAGGACAGTTTCCATCTGTCCTTGCTTACCTCTTCTCTTCCATCATATGTGCAGGGGTGCAGGTGCTACTCCAGGTGGCGGTGGTCCTCGTGCGACGGGTGTTGGGTCGTGCTCAGCAGAGGAAGCAGTGCCAGGGCCAGATGGAGACACTGGAGAGGCTGAGGGGTGTCAGGGAGCAGGTCCATGAGGACGATGACATCTTTATAGCAGAGGTAAACCTATGGTGTTGGCTGCAATCAACTAGAATTTCACTGTGTAATGATTTTTATTAATTAATTAAAGGCATAATGGTGGTGCCATAACACTTTTGCACAGTACTGCTCAAGTGAATAAGTGACAGTGCATGATAACATGGACATTTTACCAGTGTTTTTCCTTTCCCATGCACTCAGGTGTGCTCAGTGCCACTGTCAGTCCAAGATCTAGAGAAACAGACAGAGAAGGAGCTGGAAAAGTGGAGAAGAGATAAACCCACATCCACGTTTGACCCCAGAGGTCGCTGCCACGGATACCGCATGGCATGGGCGAGGGCTCAGCACAGCAATGAAGACCAAGACAGGAAAGAAAGAGAAAAAGGGAACCTGTCCGTCCCCCTTTCTCGCTCTGCTTCCACTTTGTCGCTGTCCCCTTCAAACTTTCACAAGAGGTGGAAGAAGGGCGGAAAAGTCAATACAGGTGAAGGTGGGGCTAAAGTTGTGAGGCACCTTTCAATGGGAGCAACAGAGGACTGGAGAAGCTGGAATGAGAATTTTAAGAAGGCGCAGGGTGTTCAGGAGGAGGACGATGCAAAATATAAGAAAACAACAAGACAAACTGAGGAGAAAAAACTTTCCGACAAACCTAAAAAGACAGAAAAAGTCCAAAACATACAGACTGAGGAAAAAGAAGAAACAGAAAAAGTCAAAGAACAGAACGACCAAGCCGAAACAGAAATAACTAAAATGGAGGGGAATCAATCCAATATGGCAGAACAGGACAAAATGCTTTCAGACCAAATCAAAGAAACCAATACAGAAACTGAACAAAATCGAGGTCCAACCAAAGATCAGAGTGTCGAAATTATCCTTCAAACAAGTGAATGTACCTCTCACTATGTACAGGAAAAGAGGACGGTCTCCAAAAGCCAGTCACCAGTGCTAGGAACAGAAACACAAAAAGACCCGGAACATGAAAGTGACAAACCAGCAACAGAATGTGAACATTCAGTTGCTGTGGAGGAAAATTGGAGTGAGACTCGGACAGATATTGTTGTGGACACATACGCAGACAAAGAAATGGAAACAGACTCAAGTGAGGGACAGACAATTCAGGCTGAACTGAAACAGGTGGAGACAGAGAGAAAACATGAGCTACAGATGCAGGTGGACATAGCCAGTGAAGTCTTACAAACAAGAATGGAGACTATTCCAGGCTCAGATACAAAAGGCAACGCCAATGCAGCAACTTTCTCAGAACCAAATCCAGCACGAGAAACAGAGACAAAGGAAGAGGAGACAACAGAGACAGACAAAAGCTCAAAGTTTGGTGTATTTAAAGAAAATCACCACAGCACTGAGTCACTGACGGGAATAGAAATTAAAGAAGAGTCCAATAACCAAACAGAGACAGAAACTGAAGAAAAGGTGGAGGAATGTGTAGCCACACAAAGTGAACTGGAGACTAAAACAGCACAAATAGATTCAAAGACAGAAAATAAAATAGAAACACCAATTATGTCTTTACCCGAGTGCATCCACCAACAAGAGGACACAGAAAGTGAAGGAGAAATGCCAGTTACAGATGACACAATGAAGGAGATAACACAAGTCTTTACTCACTGCTCAGTGACAGAGTGTGATAGAGGAGCAACTGAACCCACAGAGGAAAAAGACGAAACCATTTCCAGTGTACACTCAGAGTTTGATGAGACTACTTTGACTGAGACTAATGACTCTGCAGCACCCGCAGTAAAGGAGGAGACTTCAGAGCAGGCTAATGGGAAAACAAGTTCAGTAGAAAATAGTTTGGTGGAGGAACCTGAACATGGTGAACCAACAAATCAGCTGATGGATAATTCCTCAGAGGAGAAAGAGCATACAGAAAATGTTGAAGAGGACCCCAAAAGAGAGGATATCTTCATGTCATCTCCAAAATTGACAGATAATCCAAACCCTGACACCAACCCACACAGGCAGGATGAAAGTGACGTTCCAGCTGAGCTGGATAACAGTGAACTGACTCAAAACTGCGGCCAGTCTTCAGCCGATTTCTGTGTCCGCAGGTACTCCAGCTCACATGGCTCCAGGGTAACACGTAAACTCTCCAATGACCTCTTCAGTCCCCCACAGAAAACTAACCAACCACAATCTAACTCTGATCATGCAGAAGTTAAACAAATTAATTCACAGTCCCATTCTGGAGCTGTAGACCCAACCCAAACTCCTCCTACAGTGACTCAGTCTTCAAAAGTCGCATTGTCTGCAGAAATTACACAGGGAAAAGCACCAGAGCAGGAGCAGCCTGCTGCCCCTAAACGTTTTGGTCTCTTCCACAGACTAAGAGGGGAGCATTCTAAAAAGGCAAAGGGGAAGGAGGCACACAAGCTGCAAGTCCCCATAATCTTGATTCAGGACTTCAGTGATGGAACAGGTAAAGTAGTCAAGGAAGGAGGTGAGGAAAAACTTAGCTCCAGGGAGAGGAGGAGAAGGCGGAGGGAGAAAGAGAGACAGGAGAAAGAGGAGGAGAGGTTGAGGAAGAAGAATGAAAAGGACATGGCAAAGGAGCAACAGAGGAGGAAACCACAGACGAGGGGTAAAAGTTTTCAAGTGCAAAAAAGAGATATCAAAGATCCACATGTGGCAAAGACTGGCTCACAGACTCTTAGATTTTCTGCATCATACGCTGAATCCTACTTCTGACAAACATTTGTAATAGTGCCTAGTTGGTAAGAACTGAAGCACCAGGTTATTGCTTTTTGATTAGAGGTGATCTTTACCAAGTTTAATTTGTTTGCATCATTCATGTATGTGGAAAAAAAAGGCTTTGTTCACATTTCACCAAAGTCATATATGGACTGAATCTTTTTAAAAGCTTTAACCCTAACCATGCACTCCAGATCTCATTCCCTCTTCGTTAATGTTTTTTTGGAAAATTGAAACTTTTTATATGTAAATAAATAATGATTTTTAAATACTCTGAAAAATATATTTGTTTTATTTTTGGAGGGCACCTGATCACAGATGATTCCAGAATTCAACCAAAACAATCAAATAAAAAAGATGGAATACAGAAATCTGGACTCAGCAGTTTTTTCCAGGTAAAAACAAAAGACCTGTACAAGTCAGTAAAGATGAAAATGAAGTCCAAGATGTCAATTTCTACATGCATTACAGGTAGTCCAGGTCTCATGGTTTAATAGAGATAAAAGTGGACACTTAACTACCCACTTTATATCCCTTCAGTCCACTGTCACTCTGCCCTAAATGTCCTCCTCACTGTCGCTGGCCAGCACTTCCTGGTTTGTCAGTGGCTGAGTATTCATCTGAGAAGATGGGGGAAGCACTGATCCAAAGAACAAGGAGCAGAACTGTGGTAATATGAGAAAGAAAGGGAAACATTTTAAGTCTTTGTCTAAATGTTAGACATAGAATGTTTTGAAAATAACATTCAGTTATTTGTCATCTGAAACAAAGTGGAGACCACACTTTACGAGTTTACGAGTATGAAACAAGGAAACTGCTCCCATGTCTGACAAACAGGTTGTTAACATTAGAACTGAAATAATCCAACACAGATGCTATGACTGTAAAATCTTTATTTATCATAACCTCATAAGGTACACTGGCAGATGGAGTATCTTCAGTACTGCTCTGTGATGGGATTTTGGCACAAAAGAAAAAGGAAGGACTGCTTTCATCTTTATTAAAATATATTCTATATGGTCTTTTGGTTTGATTGTTTCTTTCATTTTGGGACCCAAACATAGGTTTTCATTATCACCCAGAGAGGGCACTCTGGTACTTGGAACAAATATTTGAACACCTTTGAACATGAACACAGATCACTACCCACACCTGTTTATGACAAGTGAAAATTCAAGCACTTGCTAGGAGATCAGCACAGGTGGCCATGTTAAAGAATTTATTTTATATCATATTTACAACACTATGTACCAACACTTCAGAAAATCTCACATGTTGTGGTGCATCTCAGGAGCTGGACTACATTAAGACTTTTGTAATTAGTTAATTAAATTATTAAGTAAACCAGGATTAGTAGTGTAATACTTTTTCCCATTCAACTATTGATCTAAATGATACATATTGTACCTTCTTATTAGGTGGTCTGTCTGAATCGGCCGTTTCATCTTCCTCCTCCTCATCCTCTTCACTGTGTATATTTGCCCTGTGATTGGCTCCGGCAGGGTGTTTTGAATATGTAGATTCAGCTAAAGGGGTTGTGGGTGCACCCGTAGCCGAGGGACCTGGTACTACACTGGTATCCATGGCGATGAGATAGGAGTCGATGTCATCATTCTCGAAATCAGGAGGAGCTGGAGGTGGTGTGTGTGCTCTGAGAGGTAGAGGAGAAATATGATAGGAATGAGAAAGACAGGTATAATTAACATCCGTGAAAATATTCATACTGTAATAATAAAAATAAGGGAAATGATAACAAGAGATTGCAGCTGCCTTTTTGTAAAATAAATCCAGAAACATTTTTCCCTGTGGTTAATCTGCTACTCTCAAACATTGTGAAAATTATATATTTTTAAGGATTAAATTGCCATTTCAGCCAACTTTCCCTTATGTGCATAAACAATCAACAGAATATCACATGTATTTTATTTTATACTATTTGATCGTATTTTTATTGTGCGCAGAGATTGTATACCTCTTTTGTTTACTTCTCATTATTCTGTTTATTACCACCCTTTTCGTGCACCAAACTGCACAAAACTCCTTGGCACTCATATTGAAACTGTGCATGTACAACTGGCAAATAAATTCTTACAAAATCTTGTGTGAAAACAGGACAAAATGTTGATTAATACACCTGAAGCAACAAGTTCAAACAACTTTCAATGCAGAGGATACAATTGGCCACCAGGTGGCAGTGCAGTCATTCTACCAGAATAACCAACAAATAAAATGTAAAAAAGATATATATATAAAGTTGTGTCTGAGAGTTACCTTCTTGAATTGGTTTTGCAGTGGTTGGGATCATCAGAAAGTGTGGCCAACACAAAGTTCCCCTCCAAGACACTGTCTGTTACTGAAAGCACCACAGGGCTGAGACACACAAACACAGAGTAAATATCAGTATACTGTGGTAAGGGATCAGCTGATATCTATATGTATGTCACCATACTCACCTTCCCGGCTCGTCAAAGTACATAGAAATAGGGAGACCAGTTGACTCTGCAAACACCAACAAACCCTGGAGGACAAATGAAAACAAATGACTTGGTAAACTTTGCATAGTCATATCACAACTACCTCCTCTTTCCTCTCAACTTCCCCAAAGGACCTCTCTCCCTATCCAGTCAATGTCCCAATCCTTACTCTCCACATTCAATCCTTCTTTTCCCTCTCTTTTATCACTGTCTTACCCGTAGCTCCTTCAGACAAAATGTGACACTGCTCTGAGCTTGAACAGAGAAATGGTCAAACTCATCTGATGCTAGACACAGCTCTGTCAGCATGGCCTTGGACAACTCTAAGAGGGGAAAGGAAATGAAACATTATACACAAGGGCATCACTGGGTTCAAATTAATTAAATGCATTATTTTTCCAATGCCATCAACAGCCAAGCCAGCATGTTTTTATATTAGAAAGCTCCTTCAATAACACAAAAGCATTGGTAAATACAATCGAAAACACTTAATCTGCATTTGTCTATTCTTTCCTCTGCTTTTCTGGAAATTGTTCAAATTCTGTGAACTTGAACCTTTTAATTACAAATTATCTGATCATCCAATATTCATTTTTGTAGCTGCTCGGCGAACAAAAAGGCAATCACCTCACCTGCTTCTTCATCCACATGATTCCTGAACCACATCCGCTCATCATTCACTGAAACAGTTACTTCTTCCAGAGATGGTGGAAAATGCATAACTGTGTCCACCAGCAGCCTGAGAAAGTGAGAAAACAAATATAACATGAGCTTCTGGTGGAAGGGTTTTGTCCATATTAATTTCCAAACCAACAACAAATGTTAAAGAGAGAGAGAGAGAACAAGAAAAACAACAACAGACAAACTGTCAGTACAAAAACACTATAACTACAACAGTAAAGAATTCATCCACAGACCTGGGCTGGGCCCTGAAAACATTGGCACAACTGTCCTTGTCAAAGACTGCCTGTAAACTTTCACTGTCCTGGAAAGACAGGTTATGTGTCTTGAGCAGACCTGCAGAAAACATAAAGACACTTAACCACACAATGCAATTAATGCATGATGCGCTACATTAAACAAAACATGCATCAGTTTAAAGAGACATGATCCTTATGAAATCATCCATGTAAAGTATTGTAAACCATCTGATGAGGAAGCCAAGCTCAATACCATGTTTGCAGTGTAGAGTGAAGGTGAGGCGGTTCTTCTTCTCATCCAGCTCAATGTGACACTTCTCCACAGTCTTCTCAAGAGATGCCAGAGACCTGAACACAGCCTGCACACTCTGATACATTCACCAAGGAACATAAGAAAGAGAAAATAGTTTTCATTTGAAAGGTGTACTTTTAAATGCAACCAAATTATTCGCAACTACAATACAGTTAAGATGCAGTAAAGCATAAAAGCTGATATTACAGTGCACTGATCTCTATCTTGTCTCAGTCATGACTACAGCACTATACACACCTTTATTGTCATCTTGCAGCGGAAACCATTTTCACTGGGGACAGTGTACCTGCAGAAGAAAAGGGAGTAGAAAATGTGGATATACTGTATGTCTCTTACTCTATTAGTATTATAATTGTGAAAACTTTAAAAGATGCTTAAAAAAAGCAGTCATATAACAATACATTGCCATATCTGTGTAACTGAAGAAAACAAAATGTCAGTGAAATGTTAAAAGTGCTCAAACAACTCATTAAATCATTTAAACATGGGGAGTGAAACTGGCAGGGACTGCACCTTAACTTGTTGATTACAATATCGACATTTGTCCTGGCATATTGATTATCAAATTGCATTAGGAAGGACAATGATATATAATCAATATTTTGACCCACCCCCAGTTACCACACCTAGTTAATGCGGATTTATAACATAACCATAATTTACATCTTGATCCTAACTTCAACCAATTAGAAAAAAAAGCACTTTTAAGTTGTGAGGACCCTTTAACATGTGTGTACATGCCTTAAATAAGCCGTGAAGGTCAACTGTCAAGTCAACTTATCTTTGTGAGGACAATTTGACTTTGTGAGGACTTTAGGCTGGTCCTCACAACTGTAACAGGCTTTTTGAGGATTAAGACCTGGTTTTAGGGTTAGAATTAGGTTTGGGTTAGGCATTTAGTTGTGATGGTTAAGGTTAGGGTAAGGGGCTAGGGAATGCATTGTGTGTTTGTGTGTGAGAGAGAGAGAGTCTGCACCTGCTGAAGAAGAGGGGTGCGAACAGGAAACAACCATAAGCGGACCGAGATGAGTTCACAGACCGCAGAGCCAGCTACAAGAGAGAAACACATCAGCACTATTCATTGACTCAAAGTGTGCACCAACAGGAAGTAACAAGTCAAATGAACGGCAAGAGGAAGTGTTTTTTTGTGTGTGTGCGTCAGTGTCAGTGCAGCTCACAGCATCATCCTGAGGCTCCACATACAGCTCATCACCGATCCTGGACAGGGAGTGGATGGCTTTGGCCAACACTGGACGGTACAGTCCCACACATACACATTACTATTTACAGCTAAATAATTCACCGTGGTGGTATTTTGCATTACAAGGAGCTGGGAAGTAGGAAAAGTTCGCTACCTTTGACGTTTCCTCCCGTCACGACACAGTCCATGTCTGCAAAATAGATATCACTAAGTTTGTAAACTCGGCTAAAATTTAGCCGAGTTTAGCGGGTAAACACCAGCAATAACGGAACCAGAGCAGGCTTAGTAGTTGTAGGACCGAGTATAAATCATCCTTATCCCGAAGACACTCTCCATTTGGTTCAAGTTTAATTTAATTTTCAATTGTGGCTTAACTACGTAATATTTTGTCACCAACCAAGCGTTGTTTGCGCCGCCATAGTCTGCTTCCGCTTCGTGAGCCAATAGGAGAGACGGCAAATCAAAAGGGCGTGGTCGACTGTGCGCATGCGCAGTGGGCTGTTACAAAGAGCTGAGCTCAGTTTCAGCCGTGGATGTATGGAAAGAAAACCATTAAATATTATATAGTGTGTAATAACTAAATATAAATATAGTTATTACACACTTGAATGAATGAATTGTTGAATAAATATCTTTATTTCGGTTACATTCACATATAAAGTAAACATAAAGCAAGAACCTTTAACACAAATGTGCTAAAAACTGAAGACTGAGACTGAAGCATGTGGCTTATTTTGACGGTCCGTCCTGTACTGTAGAAAATCAGAAATGTAGAGAAAACACATAAAACATTGCACTTTAGAATATAGTACTGAACTGTCAATTCACATTGTCAAGTCACATTCAAACTGAGTGCATTCCATAACTTTACTCCAAAAACTCATCTCTTATCGTTTTATAATACACAAGGGTTGCAGGGGTACTGGTACTTAATCCCATCTGTATTTAATATTTGCTCTCACTTTTCTAGTTTCAAACATAAATAGTTGAAATAAAAGAATATCTGAAAACTGGTTAGTGGATTCCAGATATCCAACTTCATTTATTATAAAGGCTTATTCTAAGGCTACAAAACCAAACTATGTTTATTTTATACATATACAAAGATACTTATGTGTACTATGTTCAACCTCTGCCAATTAGATCTTTACACGTTTTTTTAGAATTCAGAGTTCATATGTATACCAAAAAGCCTTTTCTCTTTCTTTTATTCTAAAGATGCAAAACAGTAACTACTCTCAAACACCCTGTAATGATCAAAAGTGGGTGTGTGAGCATCTGCGTGTGCACATGTGTGTGTGAGGCAGAGAAATTGGGAGGAAGGGAGAGCAAATAGAAAGATGGGCAGAGAGACAGACAGAGAGGGAGAGTCACTGTCAGTGCACAATTATCTCACCTTACTGGTCTTTCTTGTTGGTCTACTTAAGTATGTAAGATGGCAGGAACGTCGATGTCCCTCCTCCCATCACCAGTGGAGCAGACGTCACTTGTACTGAAACCTCGGGCACTTGATAAAACAGAGAGACTAATAGGACACAAGAGGACAGCTGCCTACACTTATAGAGATTATGGAGGAATAGGAGAAGCTTTACAGTGAAACACCTCTGAGAGGAAGCAGCGTACATAGAGAAGGTGTCACTTCTATCCTAGCTATTTAGGAAATTAACCTGTCTTTGTATTTGCTGTGAAAAACTGCAGGGGTGGAGGACAGAAAATGATTGGAACATGAAAAAGAGGGAAGTAACTACGACAGGAATAACAGCAAAAGTTGGAGTTTTTTTCACAAATGCAACATATTATATGTCTGTGTGTGTGGATTCTACCCCGTTTTTTTAGCATAATATTTTGTGGTGTACCCTTTGTGGACATGCTTTTCCGTGACGTCTGTATAGGATAAACAGGAATTTTGTGCCTAGATGTCTGAGTCACATAATCCAGCAGACACTCAGGGCTTGCTGCAGTCCATGCTGCAGAGATTAAAGCTCCAGCCAGGAAGAGAGGGCCAGTCATCCCCACACATCCCTGGGACCACCACAGCTGCTTCCACATGGAGTCAAGATGGAGAGAGGGAAGCATCCAACTCAGAGAAGCTCAACATCCACCCTGTCAATGGCTTTGAGTTTGATACCAATGGTCTACCTTCAAAACAGTTTGGGGTCTCTGCTGCACACAGTTATGTTGGCTTTAAAGGTGGGGAAATGTGGCAACCACATCATGTCTCTGGAATGGACAAGGGTCTCACTTCCTTACCCTCCCTGAAAGACAGCACTAATAATGGCATTGCTGGGAACAGGGTGTTGGATGAAGACACATTGCCTGACATCACACCAACAGGAACAGGCCAGTTGTTTCCTGCTGAATTACCTAAAGGTCATGATATCACTGTCTTTGATAAAACAGATGGAGAAAGAGTGTCTACTGGTAATTCTACAGTGATGAGGCACGTTTCTGGTGATAGGGATCCTATCACAAACTTTGGACAGAATCAGATACGGGAGCAGGAATCAGATCAAGGATTTAGATCTAAAGTCTACATGTGGTCCCTGAAACCCACACATGCAAATGTAGACACTGGAAATCACGAGAATCAAGTGTTGCATGTGGGAAATGGAGGAATTGGAGACTTGGGTCAAAGGACAGACATGCAGTTTGTTGCAAGTAGCCAAACATCAAAGAATAGCAGCTCAAGAAGGAAACAGCAAACATCTGAGGATAAAACAAGGAGGTGGACGCAGAAGATTAAGGAGAGGTGGTTGGACAGGCCAGGGAGTTTTGGCAAAAAGGGAAAGGCAGCAGGTGGGAATGTAGACCAGAAAGTTGAACAAGAAACTGAGGTGAGTATCGGAGTGTGCTCGATTTCAAAAATAATAATTTACAAAAGAAAAGAAAAATAAATTGTTTACTTCACAGAGTTTACCTCAAAAGCAGGACCATACAGCAGAAAATCTCATCAGCACAGCAAATAGAGAGGAAGGAAGGATCCTCCTCTCATTAGACAGAAGTGATCCCATTGAAACCCTTCCTTTACATCCAGAGGAAAACTCCCCTGAAGAGCGACTTAGGTAATTGACCATTACACTGTTCTACAATTGCAAAAGTACACCTGATCCAGCACTGTAGTCAGCCTGACACACGCTAGAGTTAGGTATCTTTAATTTGTCTCTCAGCCTTGAGAGGACACCAGTAAGATATTTTAGGTATGTCTCAGGCGTTTTCAACCATAGCTGTGATGTTAGTTTGGCCTATTATGTTCCCTTGAATCTGCCCTTCAGGTCTGATGTGTTGAACACACCTTTCTCACTGACAACACCTGTCATCAGGCCTTTTTGGCTTCACTTTCAAATTGGGATTAATCTCATGACATTTTAATCACATGTTTTATAGGGGAAATACCAACAAGACAGTTGGCGAAATTTATTTTTTATTTTTTTTTAGAAATTTAGCTGAGTCAGATTAATAGCATTACTTGTAAAAACTACTAGATTATAAATTGAAGGTCTGTATTCAAATGTACATATATGCTATCAACAAAATGAACCATAATTAGCATAAAATTGCATCAGGATATAATTATACTTTATTATTAACAGATATTGTAACATGTAAGCTGCATTTTAATGATTGTGTTGGTCATGAAGGTGCTAAGTTTAACTAATGCATATACTGTGGAGCAGTTTAACTTATTATAAAAACTGTGCAGGTGAGGTGTTTTAAATTTTTATATTCAGCAAATTGCATTAAAGTGTCATCACCAGCAATATTTTATACTAACCATGAATACTTTTTGACTTTCCTTCTTATTCAACAGTCTTTAGATGACCGCAGACATGTAATATACAGTATAAATTGATTACTTGATTACTATTAAAAACACTTGGGTGGATGTTGTTTAGCAAATGCTACTCAGTGCAACTATTTAAGTATAGATTACTAATACAAAAGTACGGTAAACAGAATAAACTCACATAATTATTTCTCATCACCATCTCTTTACCTTTAAGACAGCACCTTGTTGTGCATGGGTTTTTAAAATACTTGGCCACAGTTGTTGTTTGGATTCAAACTGTCTCAATATGAATATTCACAATATGAAACCACATATTTGTGTTTACTAGAAAAACAAATGTGTATTGTCGCAGTCAACAATGCACTGACTTTATTGACATCTAAGCACTGTGCAATATCTATTTTTGTATTGTTAAATACAATTAATTAATGTATGTTTAAGTAAGTACATTTGGAACATAGTGGTGGTGTCTTTGAAGCTATATTTATGTGTACACCTGCATCTACATCACAGTAAATGGGCAGAAACCAGTGCTCCATTTGGTATATACCCCTTATATACCCCTTATATGGTATATGTCCCCTTGACAGTGCATGTGGGACAGGGGTTTGACTTGAAATCGTCTATTGTTCTAGGCATTTTGAGCAATTATGGCTAAAAACAATGTATACAACTCCCATAGAAAAGGCCTTTTTGGAGAGATGTACAATGTCTTTCCTAAGCAAGTTCAGTTGCTTGTATCTACACATCTGAGGACACATCTGAGGATACGTCTGAGGACAGTTGCTTTGTGATTTGTTATCAAATAGAATCTCTTCTCTTGTGGCAGGACATCTAGTGACTTTGACCTTGGCCTGGGCTCCTTCAGCCTCCTGGAGGAGATCGTCACAGGTCAAGAGTGGGCTCAGTTTCTTAACCCCAGCTTCCCAGCCTCCGCAGCTAATCAGAGACCATCGGAAAAGCCACAGAGCCAACTCACAAGCTCAACAAATTCTCAGAACAATGGTCAGTCATCTCTGACTTTGAACCAACAAAGAGGTGGGAGCAGTCAGTGGAGCTTCAGGGCAACTGAGTCATCACCAGCTCCAGAATTTAATGCAGCGCAAGTATCACCTGGTGCATTTCAACCTGTCAGCATGGACGTGTCAGAGGTAAAACAGCAGCAGGACATTCACACAGCAGCTGATCTGTCAGAGCCAATGGAAGACGAGCAGTCAGGAGAGAGAGGAAGGAGGATGCAGCACAGACCTCCATCCTTTGCAGAGGTTAGATCATGACTCATTTAACATTTTCACTGCTGGTATAATGTGTGCTCTATCTTTCTTTTAATCTGTAGTGGGTAACTTTTAAATATAAATTAATATTTGTTACATTCAAACCATTTTCAAATGAGTTCACACAATGCTGATTAAGTCAGTCAGCTCCACATGACTCTTTGTTTTTGTTTTTTTCTCGTGTCGCCTGGTGACATTCACTTGCTGCACAGTGAGCGACACATTCTACATTGCAGCTGATGGAAGTGAGGCAAAAGCACAACAGCTACCTAGCGTTAATAAAGTGAGATGGCTACGGGAAAACATCAAAAAACGCCCAAGTGCATTCTATAGTTAAAAATACCCTTAGATGCTTTCTTCTGCACAATCAATATTGGCTTTTCACAATTGAATGTGAGTGTTCGATTAGAAACACACAAAGCCAATCAAGGGCTGCAAATTTCCTGGATGGAGTAAAAAGACTTAAACAACACATAACTTAAAGTATTATAGTAACAAAAATCTAATGTCTTGCACAACTGGAGGTGAAGATGTCTCGCTTTCTCTTTGTTTGTGTGTGAAAAAGGCAATAATTACTCAGAAATCCTCAGGATGGCAATAGAAGTTCTGCACTAGAGCTTTAAATACTTCATGTTATTCTTTTAATTACGTGTGTGTGGATCACTTTGTAATGTGGTTTCTAATGCAGCCTTCACACGCTGTGAACAACTCAGCTCTGAAGAAAGTCTCCCTGAACAGAAAGAGACAGCACCAATCAGCTGAGAGAGACGAGAGGCTTCACCCTGAGAAAACAGGGGATGGAAAAGAGGCAGATCAAGGTCAGTACGACGTCTTACTCTGAGTAATCAGACATTTGAGCTAAAACAGGTTGTGGCTGAAAGTTTTCTCTCTGTAAACAGAGAAAGTCAATTATTTTTTCTTTTCTTATGTAGGAGTGTCTTCACTGAGTATTACCCAGAGTCATACAATGGGTGAAACACAGAATGATGTTTTCATGTCTTTAAACACCCCAGACTTTCCTCCAACGCCTCTCTATCCATCCTTTAAAGCTTTTGCTCCTGCACCTCGGGGCGTCCTCAAACAGTCCATGTCCATGGAGTCCTCGATGGAGACGGAGACAAAAAGGGTGAGATGTTGTGTGTGTCGCAGTGCCTCCTTGTGGCATGAAATGTGAATAACTCCACAACAGCATGTCTGTGTCCTGTATCCAAACTTCATGTTGAGGCTGCACCATGATTTATTTGTTTTCCTTGCCGACACTGCACCTGGGAAAACGGTGGATGGTGAAAAGCTGCAGAAAACAAGCATGAACAAACTTAAATTAAAATACTAAATAACTAGCGAGATTGACACCATTTAATTATCTTTGCACAAGGAACGCATTTCATGATGGAATGAAATGAAATGGTCTGTCATTTAAATTAATTAATTTAAATACTCTACATAAAACGGGCAAAAACATACAAATTAACCATAGGAATAAAGTCATAATGTTGAGTCAGGATGTTTGCTTTACCTCTGTGTTTTGTTTTGTTTTTCTGTCCATTGTCTTTGGATCAGAGACGGGTAGAGGAGAATCGCCGAGTTCATTTTTCGGAGGAGGTGGTGACCATAGACCCTCCAGAGCTGGATGAGGATGTTACAGACTCAGACGAGGATTTAGGACCAGACAATGACTCTGTGGTCGAGCAGGAGTGTGAGGAGGAGCAGGCAGTGACAGAGGAGACAGCAGCAGCAGCAGGAGCAGCAGCACGTCGGCCTGCTCTCCCCACCTGGATAAAGGCTCTGAGGAGGAGGAACATGGGGAGGAAGCGCACATACAGACTGTGAAACTACACAAAAATAAAAAAAAGGACTCTCACACCTGCCACGCTTAAATATAGAGAAAAGGAATATAAAGAATGTTGAGATGGTTTGTCTTGCACCAACTTCATCTGGTTTGAGACATTTAAAATAAATGACTATTTCATTTTCGTACAAAGCCAATAATATCACAGTATCTCTATAGTAACATTGAATAAATTACATAGATTCATCTTTTTTGTTCACTTTTTGAAAAGGACCTGTATTTTGAGATTAGTGTGTTTTGCATTTCACTCTGAAAGTTTGCTGTACAGATTTTATTTTGTGGTTGTTTCATGCACTTTTGTGTCTCATTGCTCCTCCTTACTCTTAGGCACAGTTCCAACTTTATAATAACTTTTGAGTGTTTTTGTACCTGCACCTGAACAAGTCTGATCAAAGGCTAAGATGTTTTTTTAATTTAATGGCATCTCTTTTGTCTGTTTTTATAGTGGATAATAATGACAGTGTTGCATTTTATTAGGGATTTTGTGTTGTCGCTTTAAAATCACACTGGACAGTAGAGTGTTTGTGGTCTGTTTGTGGATGTGTCATTGCCTCTTGGTAATGGTTCCCTGTCCAATCATCATGTCTCTTAAACCCAGGGCAGGAAAGATGTGACCTGGAGCTGAGAAAATCAATTATTTTGCTTTTCTCAGCCTCATCATCTCCTCTTTTAAGATCGTACACCCTGATTATGTCACCAGCCTATTTTAAAGTGCTAAATTCTGACAGAATTAAAGGAATAGTCCAACATTTTTTTGATACATGTTTATTTTCTTTTTCATTAGAGGTGATAGAAGCCAGAGCCAGGTTTTCCTAACCGTCCCAGTGTAGCTTTTTTCTATGTTCAAGTATTATATTACCATGTTATCCTTGGCAGCTGCTGGACTATGTGTATTAACCCACTTATATATATATACCATCCCATATATATATATATATATATATATATATACCATCCACTCTATCTGAAATATTAGAAAATGTACCATAAAACAAACACTTCTTTGGCATCCATTACTAATCAGTTGACAACACAGTTTCATAGACACACTCAAATCCTGAGATGTAACGAGATTCAGAGGACTTCATGGATGTGTGTACTATATTCTATCGTCTCTATTACATGCAGTATATATTTATATGTGTGATCGAGTTACAGGAGTATATCAAAGTTTGTGGCTGGCTGCTGTCAATTCCTCTGTGACCTCCATTCACAGCTATCTCCTCTTGTAAATCACTGTCCAAACCATTAAGAAGCTCTTAAGCTCTTTAGTGCCCCGGTGTTAGCGTTAGTGTTAGTGCCCCGGTCACATTTTACACTGAAATGAACAGGAACAGAGAGACAGAGCGAGAAAGATGTAAAAGAAAAGCAAAAAAAGATGACAAAACACATGTTTGAGACAGAGATATAGAGGCAGGAGAATCATAATGCAACTTTGAATCTTCCAAAAAAAGGTGAATTGCATTAGTCCATTAGTGTGTACAGTAACATCCTCTGCATCATCACCCAGAAGTGGACTAATAATGGCCCATTTATAAACCTCAAACAGCACACACACACACACACACACACACACACACACACACACACACACACACACACACACACACCACATACAGTACATACCACTGCCACAACATCCATATCACACACACACACACGCATCATTATTAACCGTTTTTACATTACTGTGAAGATTCTAGTAGCCTTCAGGGCTTTTATTTGTGCAGGATGAAGAAAATAAAGCAGATGATGAAGGTGTGAACATGGCGTAAAGGAGGAATGCTCCAAAAATGTTGCACGATTATTTTTATTTGGCAGTGATTCGTTTGTGTGGACAACAGTTCTTGAAATCTGGATCATCACAGCAAAGCTAACTAGGAGCTGATTTATACAGTTTATAATGAATCGCTTAAATGGCTTTAACATGAGGTTACAGTTTATTGTTGTTAAAATGCCGTTTAAGTAAAACTTCTAATAAATACTACTGCAGAAGTTATGTTTTGTATTTTTAGTTAAAGTTAAAGAGTGAAATAAATGTGCTTTAATAAGATTTACCCAGGTGTTTTAGTCTTAAATCTGTCTTTTTGTGTTGCTACAAAGGCTTTAGTGCTTTCTCACTGCAGCTTTTCGTGTGATACTGTGAACGTTGTCCTTCTTTACCCAAGCGCATAGTCTTGCCAAACTCTTGACATTTATAAAAGGCTCTCTCGAGAAAGGTAAATACAGTGCAGGAAGCAGAAGAGCGTCCGTTTCTTTAGCCTGCTGCGGCTGCTGTCGCTGTCAGTCACATGGCTTGGTCAGAGGTGGCGAGGGAAATGGCTCCTGAGTCGTAGGAACTCTTGATACCTGGTTTGAGTGACAGCTGGCTGCCTGGGCTCTGAGCGAGATAGGCTTCTATCTGAGCATCGGACACCTGGACAAACAAAGGTGAGTTAGAAAACCTGTGATAAGACACTTACAGAGGAGCTCACCTGGAGACTTGGCTAAAGCAAGGCTCATGTCAGTGTCTGTCTTTAGAAATAATCAAAAATCAATCATACAGCTGAACTCCATAAAATGACATTACCTCTTCAAACTTTTTAGCTTTGTACTGCTCTGCCCCCTTCAAGAAGTTCAGTAAGATAATGTCACAAAGGACTGTACCCTGCCGAAAAGGATAAAAATGATTAACAAAGACTGGCATCAAAAACTAATCATCATAATCCTGATCAGAATTTCCCTACCAGTCCAATAGACGTGAAGGCAGCGACCAAGTTGATCAGTGTTGGGATTGTGTCAAACTTCCCTGCCTTGAAGAGACAAAGAGAGATAGAGTCAGAGAAGGTGACACATCTGTGCTCTCTCCAGAACATTTACATTTAAAGTTATATAACTAGTAACTATTACACTAGTGAAAATTATTACATTTTGTTGTGTGTTGTATGTAGCAAGTGGTGTAATGTACTGTATTGTTTTATGTTTACTCTCCTGTTGATGTGGTTCTGTACAGCACTTTGGTCAACCTCACTTGTTTTAAACATGCTCTATAATTTGAGTTTGAGTTATTCACTTCCCTGCTGTTGCACAAAAATCCTCAGGATGTTTAATGAGTCTGTGGTGGGCAGCGCTATATATCCAGTTTGCTGCTGTTGTGTCAAGGCGTCAGATGCCAACAGACTTAACGAACTAATCTGAAGTGTGGTTGATATTATTGGGGTGGAGCTGCTCTCTTTGGCAACTGTGTCAGACAAGAAGATGCTTGCAAAACTACACAGCATCCTGGATAATCTTGAGACCCTTCAAAGGTTTCTGACACAGAAGCGCGTTCAGTGCCAGGCTCATTGCACCACATTGCACCACATTGCACCACATTGCACCATAGGAAATCATTCCTGCCGGCTGCCATCATCCCTCAGCCTATTAAACAATCTAAGCCAATAGATTGGAACTGGATTAATTTCTATAAACCAACTGACACAATCCGTCATCTGTGCATGAAACAAAATACTTGGCACAATAATTCATGAGCAATATATGATGTGCCGTAAGTCCCTGCTGCAACTATGAACAATTCTGCACTTATAAACTCTGTGGGTTTGACAGCAAAATTATGCTTTGAACTGTTTACAGTACGTGCATTACATTCACACATTTTGTTTATTATTTGTGTTCGTTTTTTACAGAATTTAAAGGGTCATATTTCCTGTCATGTTTCTTTTTGTATTAAATTTTATATACAGTATCTGTTGATAATATTGTACTTTCCTCATCTTATTCCTCATTTTTCTATCCCTATGTGTTATTTTAACCTGTTCTTCCCTGTTGAAGCATGTAGCAACAAACACGTTATAAAATCATGCCTAACTTTTATAAACACAGACATGCTGCATACCCACGGAAAGATCAGAAACAGCTAAAAGCTCATAAAAACCATTCTTATGATCAACAAACACAGTTAAAACACCAGTCAGAAAATGTTCTGTGTTGAGGTTTAGAAAAGGGTAATTCTGATGGAACAAATCCCTCCATGACTAAAAAAAGTACTATGATTCTTATTCGGGTTAAACTAAAAGAGAAAAGATTGATACCACTCTCTTGCGTTTACAGTTAAAACTACCACCTGTTGATATATATTGATGCCATTTTTCACATAAGATGAAACTTGTTAGGGAAACTATCAATTAAATACATATTAAAAGTAATTTATGTGCAAAAAACATGCAATAACCAGCAAATGAACAAAAAACTATAAATAAAAATGTATAAAAATGTACACTGTTGGCAGGCTTTCACTATTCTTCAAAATAACCAACACATATTCCAAAGCTGCCACAGCTTCACACGACTCACATTGCCAGTGACCATAACATCGAAGCGGATTGCGTAGGCTTTGTGAAGAGTCCGAAATTCTGTACCATTCTCTGTCTTGAAGTATTTGGCAAATCTGCATTCAAAGTGAGAAAAAAAAGGATTAAACAAACAAAGGTGACATTGAAGTGGGAAAATCTGGCTTCTTACCTGAAGTTGTATCCTTTAGAGATGGCATTCTTTGCAAATGGTGCATCCAAGCGTGTAAAAGAGTAATGGGGCACACAATACTCAATGTTCAAGTCCAGATTACACTTCCATTCAATGTTTATTCCTATTTCTCCTCCCTAAACACAAAGGATTGGAGAAAGAGAGACACACATTATGAGATGAGTAAAGGAATGACCACAAAAGTGTATAAAAGTCTGCTTCTGGCAACAGTCAGAGTCAGATCACAACAGAGACTGGTTTAATCAACATAACGTAACAGGAATTCATCTATTTTGTTGTCAGCCATTGTGAAAGCTGGTGTGACTGTGGGAACAGAAGGCGAGGAGGGCGCTGCTTTATATTAAAGTATGTCCACCTTACGTTCACAACAGTAAGGTTAGGATGAATAGTCAAGTGCAATTTTTGTGGAGAAAACCAAAAGAAAGAGAGAGAGAGAGAGAGAGAGGAAAGATGAGACCTTGTCTGCCAGGTTCTCCACAGTCTGCCCGGTGTAGTTCATTATGTCCGACACGCGGAAGATGGGACAGAAGGGGCTGTTCTCCGGATGGTACGTGCAACTCTTGATGTCTGCAGATGTCATTGTTGAGGGAAAATTTCCTCTGAGACACAAGCATTTTTACGTTGTCACACATTTGTCGGTCTGACAGATTCACTTGAATTTTAGGAGGCGTGTGTATCCATGTGTCCTACCTGGTGACATTGAAGAGTGGGAAGCGGATACTGTTTTTGATGAAAATGGTGAAGTTCTTCACATCAAGCATCGGTTTGCTGATCGAGACAGAGGAGGAAAAGAAAGTTGCATTTTCCACCTGAATCACAAGAGCAGCTCTGTGTGTATGTGAGTGTGTGGTTCTTACACTTTAACGTTGTCATCCTCAGCTGGACACCATCCATTAATCTCACACATGCCACTGTCTTTAAGGCAAACGCCCGTTATCGCCCCTGTTGTGAGTGAGAGAGAGAGGTGGGGTGTTCATGTAGGAGGCTTAAGACAAATATGTCATATCCAAATAAATGTATCTGTTAGTAACTTGTGTAAAAATCATCAGTGCATATCATACATGCCCCATCAACATACTACATATCATCACAATAACATATATACAACAAAAATATAAGCACAACACTTATTTTAGCTCCTGTTTTCAATGAATTTAGGTAAAATGTGTAAAGATGTTTTTTTCCTGTATGCAAAGAAAAGCCTTATTTCAAATTTAGTTCACACATTTGTCAAAAGAAATAGGCGTAGTGTTCACTAACTAGTGAGCACTACACATTTTTCTCCAGTAACCCATCCACCTAGCAGGTGAGACGAATCAACATGCCGATTAAAGAGCATGATTATTGCACAGCTGTGCCACGGACTGGTCATTTTAAAGCCACATTAAAATGTGCAGTTCATACACGCAACACAACACAATGCTCACATATAGTTCATATGGGAAATTTCACATCTTTTACTTCAAATCATGGAAAATGAGAGAAAAAAGCAGTGTTGGGCTTATATTGTTGGTGAGTCTACAGTGTTTGGTGACCATTCCACAGCACTTTGTGTTATCCCTGTATTCAATAATAAATGGTAAACCATAGTTCTAAAGAAGTTATAGTGTGAAATGGATATATCAGTCATTAATGAGTCTGATGGACATTAACACAAAGCTTGACATGGCTCTCTTATGATCGTCGAGTGAATGAAATGATCGGACTTTTGGCACAAACACAGTCCAGAGACTCACCGTTGGTAAGGACGGAATCAAAATGCGTTTGGCAGTCTTCATCTGTTTTACATGTGAACCTGTTAATAGTCTGTAACACATACAAACACAACGAAGCAGACACTGTAATGCAACGTCAGTCTTAATGAATTCATGTCAATTGTTGTATCGGAAATATTACATATTCTATCTTTGAAATCTCAGATATCAAGGATCTGTCATACTTCAGATGGTGGATGCCAGCATCTCACAATAATAGTGTTTTTCCTTTTGCTAAATCAGTTGGCAAAAATAAGATATAAAACACAAAATACGATATGAGTGAAAACCTAACCGTCTTGCTGGAAAATTAGATACAACATTTATAAAAGACACAGACATTTTCAGCCTGAAGATCATTAGGTCAAACCTTTAAAGTCACTGAATCCCATTAGAGACCAGAAACAAGGATTTGAATGTTTTCTCACCTCTGCACAATTTCCTTGGAACTGATTTTCGGTAATGATGAGTTTGGTTATGATGCAGAACACACCTGCTCCCTGCAAAACAGCACAGGACAGCTTGTGCAGTTTACTGTTACCGATGAATCACGCTGACCAAATGGAAACAGTTTGCAACGTGAGAAAGAGACTGTTCTTAAAGGTCGTCAAATGTGATGCTTTATGTTTGTGGGGTGTTTGCTGTGTGTGTGTGTGTGTGTTATGAGGGTCACACACCTGAGGGGGATAGACATAATCTGCCACATCCAATACCCGGTTGTGATGGTAACCAAAACCTTTGACTTTGGTCATCACCGAAGACTCGATTCCAGTGTCGATCACCTGATAAGCTTTCTCATGGATGAAGACCCAGCTGCAGGACAAAGGACGGAACGCAAAGAACTGAACTGCAAAGTGACAGCTGCAATTATACTCCACAATTAAGGCACATTTCTTTTGCCAGAAGAAGGTATAAAACATACAGTATGTTATTTATTTATTTTTTGTTAGTGTTTTTAATCTCAATGGACATATTAAACGTAAAAAATATTTGTTGTATCAGGTAGACCACTTAACTTTCTATGAAAAAATAAAATAACCCAAAGTTCTGGACTGATTTTACTACTGAAATTTCTATATAATAGTTAGACTGTGGTACATGTGGTAACTCAAATCAAGAAAGAGCTTTAAAAAAGGTAAAATGTAGAGGAAAACGACTGAATTCAAAGGCAGATTTCCTTTGATGGCTAAGTATGTTTTCTCGTTGTACAGAGAATATTAGGTCTTTGTGAATGCAAACATAGGATACGAATACTTTCTGTCCTTAAAAAAAAAATACAGCAAATTCAGCAAAAAGTCAGCAAAGGGGTTGTCGAACAGGTGAGGCAAAGTTTTGCTTCACTATTTCTCTTCCCCCTTTCAATCCAAAATTAAAGTAGGAAAGGTAGGGGAGTTTCTCCTACTATTTCATGCCAACAAATAGCTGCTGTGAAAAAGGTCTATTATACCTGGTTTACTCAAGACATGTTTGAGCATTACATACACATGTTGCACACGTTAAACTCATGACTTAAACTAAAGTAGGGGAGGTATTTTTTATACTCAACAGGAGGGAACTTTTGCACTAACCAGAAATATACATACTTGCAGTTTGTCAAACTGATTTTTTTTTTTTTTTTTTTTTTAAAGTAATCGTAATAGGATTCCTATCACCACCAGTCACACTGATCTAGTGGCAGAAATCAAATAATTTCTACAAAAAAATGATGCAGAAGAAGGAGAATACTGACCCAACAAAATATGCAATGATGAGCACCTGTACGATGCGGTTGATGATGCCCACAGACCAGCTCTTGACAACCACAGACTTGGTGGTCTCATAGGTGAAGAAGTCAGTGATGCAGCCCCACATGGCTGCTTGTCAGTGCCAGTCAGAGACGCGTGACCTGGGTTTTCCAAAGTCTGGCAGAAAAGAGCAGCTCCTGTCCAGGCTTGTGTGAAGTGAAGTGGCAAGTCAGTCCCGAGTCTAAATTGTAAACTGCATAGTCGGTCCGTGTTGTGACCTGTGCTCTTCACTGTCTTGGATTCATTTGTTTATGAGACTATGTGAACCACCCCTTCCTCTACTCAAATGAGTGAGAGAGATGTGAAAGTGTCTCTTAGCTCTGTCCCTCCCTCCTCCCCATTCTTCACCACAAATCTCCATCTCCCCTGCCTCTTTTCTCCCACCATCTCCGGCTTATTCCATCCACATTGCCTGTTCTGGCTGCTGCAAGGAAAAAAAAGGCCTCGTATAAAGCACATACGTGTATAAAAGCAGATTCCTTTGCTGCATAAAACAATTTTCATTCTATAGTGACTTTGCAATTATACAAGCATTCCATTTCCTAAATGTTACACATTGGACCTTTAAAGGGATACAGGTTGAAATATTGGGGTAAATTTAATTTTACTAATGTGGTAAAAGATTTGAAACTGTTTAATATCCAAACAGACATTAATGTGTGGTTATTTGTGAATTGATTCAACAGTTTTAACCTTTTTTTAGACAATAGATTTTTATACAATAGATTTAGACGGTTACACAATATAGTTAGTTCTTAAGTATCTTACCCATTTTACTTACTCCTGCAAGAGAACCTACACGTACAGTTGGATTGTGTCCATTATTGTTTACCCTTTTTCTCCTGGATGAGAAAATGTTACAGTCCAGTGCTTAAGTCATCAGAGATTTCACGTTTTTTTTCCTTCTTTATTTAAACAATTCATACTCAGTACTAACCAAACTCTTTGACCTGATAAATAAAGACTTGAATGCTGGGACAAAGGAGATGCATTTAAACTTTCATCCAACTTCTGAAAATGTCCTTAGTTTAAAAATTGTATATTGTATATTGTATATATATATGTATATATATATATATATATATAAATCTATACTTGCAATGTCTGATATAAGAGACTAAATGCACTGTAAAAAATTACAAACTGGCATTACTGATAAATGTGCAATAATTGTGCCATATGATACGACCACTTCTCAACACACTCATGAGCCCCAGCAGCATTATTGCCTCTCACATCAGGCAGATAATGTACTGATGTGAGGACAGTGTGTATGTATGCGTGTGTATGTGTGTGTGTATGGATGCATGTGCCTATGGGACTATGTCATTTCTTAAGTGGGTCCATTAGG
The DNA here is from genome assembly GCA_016785285.1 of Brachirus orientalis. Classification (NCBI taxonomy): domain Eukaryota; kingdom Metazoa; phylum Chordata; class Actinopteri; order Pleuronectiformes; family Soleidae; genus Brachirus; species Brachirus orientalis. The sequence goes on from JAFBJR010000026.1 coordinate 259,083, forward strand.
TTTGTGGTCAATTAATGGTAACCAAAGACAAAACATGACACGCATAAACACAGACGCGCCGTGGACGTACAGACATGCACACAGGCTTTCAGACTGCATGCGACTGTAACGTTTATCATAAAGACATTCCTGTGATGGCCAGTGATACTGTGAATCCTATAAATCGACTAACATGAGACGCTGCTTGTCGAATTACAGAAGCAGACAAACACGATATGGGACGATGGACAGAGGACTGTCGGATGGATTTTTTTTTTTTTTTGTGAAAGAAGAAACCACAGTGAAAGGGATCTTTGTGCCACAGGAAGAGATCTATGTAAACATGTTCACACTCTCATGCCTCTCTGATGGCTACATTGACAGAAGTTGCCAGAACACTAACCTGCAAGATCATACGACCACAACTTCATATACACCAACACACCACTGGGAGGATGAGCACAGATAATCAGGAGTGTAGTAGTGTCATTTGTACAGTGTTTATAAGAGTTAGAACTGTAAGAATGAAGAATCCAAAAATCCACCATTAATAACTCTCTGATGGACTGCAACAAAAAATATCGACTAACGGGAGTTTTTCTGTGGTCGATATGTGGTTGGCCAATTTTCTCCGTTTTTTAATCCCGTAACTGATAAAATACCAGATGTATAAAACCAAATAATAATAAATAACAGCTAAATAAACTTTCCTGTTGGCATTTTAATATAGTCTATAGTTGTATTAAACATTTTTATTTCTGGTAACTTTCTATTTTTTTTTTTATAGTTTTTGTATAGACATTTAGCACGGGTTAACTTAACACAATTACAGTATATATTTATTTTCCATGCAAATGTTTCATCCCTCTGCATATTTTTTATCTCTCTGTACATATTTAAATTCTATGCAAATGTTTAATTTTACTACATATGTTTAAATTCCTTGATTTCTCTGTACACATTTAAATTTACATCTATCTCAGGTAAATCTCAGCGTATGGTGACTGTGTTATAGGTTAACTCTAATGTATGTATGCATGTTCAATGTATGTTACTGCTACTGGATGCTTGAATTTCCTTCGGGATCAATAAAGTATCTATCTATCCATCCATCCATCCATCCATCCATCCATCCATCCATCCATCCATCTATCCATCTATGTATCTTTTTCATGTCCCCACTACAGGGTACTTATATTTTTCTTGAAATAAAAACAATGAAACAGGTCATGAATGTTTTCAAATGAACCTCTGGACAAAAAGTTTTAGATCCCTTTAGATAAATAAGTACCGGCCAATGCAGATCATAAAAAAACAAACAAACAGTAAAATGAAAATCGGTCTATCTCTACTATTTGGGTTATTCCGTCTAAGTGTATCATAAACTTTGGTCCACCCCATGACTTCTCACTTCAGAGGTTTCATTTATCCTTTTAATTATCTCTACAAATATTAAAGGAAATGACATGAAAAGTTTGTATTTTCATATTTTCTTCTTCCTTCTGACACGTGCTATTTTGAGGAAAATGCTTCGGAAGGACTTGTAATTTGATGAGGACATTTTCATGTCCCTGTCCGGATAATCATTTCGCAGCATGACTGCAGGAGACAGGAAGTTTCAAAATAAGACTCGACTTGAGCTTTTTGCACAAATTGATTCAAATGAGTTACTGTTAAAAATGTCAGCTGACAAATGCGTGGAGGTCATTCTTAGGACATCCAGTTAGTGCTACTGCAGGAGAAAGAACAGAGCAGGAAGAGGATCTTTAAGTCAAACCCAGTGCTATCAAAGTGGAAGTAAACCACAGAGGGAGTGCTTGGCTCTTAAAAACCACCTTCCTCCACCACAGTATAGCAGCCTTTTTACAAACTGTCAAACTACTTATGCCTTTTACCTCCCATCTGAAACCACTGTCTCTCCAATATTCACCAGTGTCGCCATCTAACTTCCCCTGATTACACACACTCCCTAACCGCTCTGCCTGTTTAAACTGGCCTGATGAATAAAACCACAGTGAATGGGTGTCCTATCAGATTTTAGTAAGACTACAGTAACAGCTTTTGGTCTTCTCCTGCCAGGTAATAGTAGGACGGCCCTGAGCTGCAGCCTTACTACGGATTTGGCCAACAGTCAGAACCGTTGGTATAAGTAAGTTCTTGTGGAGTGACTTTTGATACGTTGGATACGACAAACCCACAGGATTGTGCTGAGGTTTAAAGTTCAATCACAGCTAATAAAACAGTAGTGGTGCCAGGTTAGGACCTTTTACTTACATATAGAACTTTTGTGGATGTTGCATTTTATGATTATTTCA
>JAFBJR010000026.1:261381-398350 GCA_016785285.1 Brachirus orientalis
TATATAGAGTCTCAGGCATATAGAGTCATGTTGGAAACAGGTGAATGTTATACATTACCAGCAGTGCAAGTATTCCCTTTAAGTTGTAAAATAAAATGGGAGATGAGCTTTGTGAGAAAATTAATCGGGAAATCGTCCATACTGTAATGATCCACACAATCCCCATATGTGTCAGGAACAGTCTGATCCAATTTAAGATATTTTCATCTCTATCCTGTCTTAGCTATGCTGTTGATTTCTCACTACCTGTAGCAAAATGTCTCAATGTCTATAATTGGAAACCTGACATGTGCATGACCATAAATATTAAAGTCTCATTCTGGGATGATGAAAAACAATTCAAACAATCGGATGATGGTACATTTAAATTATTTGATCTTCAGTTTTTCCAAAATGCTAATAATTTCACCTAATTTTTTTGTCTCTAATATTACTGAACTTTTATATGAAATTTATATTGTTATGTTATTATGTTTGAGTACTTTGTCTTCACAATAAAATTAAGTACAATGATTTGAACTGGGTATTGCAATAACAATACCCAGTTTTCTATTCTGTATAAAACATTTGTTATGTGGACAAATTAAGGCTTTTGAGGACTTCATCATTGTAAGGTTTGGGAAAGAATCAGTTAAACTAAAATACAGACCAATAAGAGACTAATCAATAATAAATGTCAGTCTCTACCCTAGTTGTGTACTCAAACCCAGCAAAGAGTATTTATTAAAAATTGTTTATTTATTTATTTCAATGTGAAAACATGACATGAGAAAACAAACACTAATGGGTTGGCATTGGCGGAGCCACATCAACTGAAATACACTCCTCAGTGCTATAAAACTAAACCAACCACCTTCATGAGCAAGTAAAAAAAAAATAGTATCCAGTATTTTTTTTTGTGGGGAGAAACCTGGTACACAGTTTACCAGAGTTTGTGGGAAAATCTGTTCAAATGTCAGATAAGCCACTACCCTCAAAGAAAAACATAAATGACAAAAAATCCAAGTAAAGTCCCCTGGTTTGTTTGTCAGTCTCTGTGTGTATTTTAATGTATAAAAACAATTGGTCCTGGAATTGTGTGTATGATGTAAGAGTGCGTGTTTAGTCGGACTCCTCCTCAGAGCTAGCGGGTGTGGATGCTGCCTCCTCCTCCTCCTCTGATTCCTGAATGAAAGATATTCAGAGGTTTGTTAGGTTGTATTTGCATGTAACTCTGTGTATCAGGATGAGTATTATGGGTGTAATGGTTTATCAGGTCACAAGAAAATGAAGTACTACTTGTGAGTCATACTTTGATTTCATTGAAGGCTGATCACATAGTTTCAGTCACAACAGTGACACCTGAGGCTTCACTACACACTCAGTTTAAAGGAAACTCAACCAATCATCAGGCTGTTGTTTAGCTCCTGTGGAACCCTCATTCAACATTACATACTTGTGACACACAGTATGTCACAGGGGTTTCACTCTCTCAAAACAACTTAAAAAAGTAGTTTGATGACAGAAGCAGCATGGAATCATGGGTACTGTGTCTTCACCACAAGTGCTGATGGGTTTGGGACGAACAGTGCTTTCAGACAGACACGGTTCTGGCTCTGTTCTGGAGTCTCAGAACCTTGGGGCTTAAATCAATTTAAAAGAGAACCATCGTTTCTTTGGTTCCCCTTAAACCAAAGTTTCTCAAACCACAATTTCTTTTTCTCCATTACACAATACTCACTTTAATTCCCACTCATCTTCACAACACAGAATATGACACGCTCATTGATGATGTCACATTCGTGGGGAAGAACCAACTATTTTTTTGGTTCCAGATGAGAACCAACCTTTCAGGTTCCGAGCCACGTTTTGTTTGGTTTGTACGCACTGGCCGATTCAAATTTAGGTTTGGGAACACCAGCATGGCTCTGTCCTGAGTGACTAATCCTCTCTGTGTTGTGTATGCAACTTAAAAAAAATAATCTGGAATACAAAATGTCTTCCAAAAATAGACAAGGTAAGCAGTTTTGAAAAGCTAGATTTGTATAGATCAGAGTGATGGAAGAGTTCTGGCTAATGTAAACACACTATTTAACAAAATACATAATGTTAGTCATTTTCAGATATTTTAATGTAGAAATCTTAAATATTATATATTTAACAACTTAGTTGACATCAGATTCCTGGACCAATTCCCTCTAATTCAACGACCAAATGTCAGCTTAACAGTTTAAGGTGTGAGGGCAACTTAAAGCCCATGGCATTATCTGCCTGATTTATTGATTTGGAGCACGCTCTGCATCTGGAAAAGTGATTGTCCTCAGGATCCTGGACAAGCCAGTCATTGCAATTTTCTTTAGTGAGCCAGAATCTCGGAATTTGGATTTCCTAGTGATCACGTATTTCGCTTTCTCTCTTGCTTAAAGTTACTTGCTCATTGTTCTGCATGGACTCTCACGTCAAAGGCGGCGAGACACAGTGGACAATTATGACTCAATGTAACTTCTTTCTTGCACAAAATGAAAGCACTTTGAATGACCTGTCTATTTAGGGCAATTTTCAAAAACTTTCAAGGGCCTTTCATTTTTTGTCAAATTCATAAACTTTCAAGGATTTCAATCACCCATGGGAACATTGCTTTAAATGCTGGAAGTTATGTGGTTGTAACAGAACACATGTTCATTTTTTAAAATCGAGGTCTAAATGTTGCAGCCCCCACTTTAAAGTTGGACACAATAAACCTGATCAGTGTTGGTTTCACTCTCCGGTTTCGAGTGATGATTGGACACATTCCTGTTTTCACTTGTTTGTACACCATGTTTACTGTGTTACTGAATAAATCCCACAGCTGCCATCTTATAATGGATCCTGCTTCAGTGTGCTGGGTAAAGAAAAATTATACTTTACCCTCTTTCTCTTGGACTTGGTCTTGTGGTCAGAGTCTGATGAACTCTCTTCGCTGGTCTCAATGAACTCTCGGCTCTTGAAACTGTCGTTGCCACCTCCCCGCTCCCTGTCCTTGTCTCCACCAGCAGGCTTCCTCTTTGTCTCTTTTTTACCTCCAGATTTTTTACTCTCCCTAAAAAAGTGCAGTTAAAATGTTGGCATACACTAAATTTAAGCCTACTTGTGTCAAAAGAAAGTAAAAACAATTGACTGAAAAATGTAAGAGGTAAAACCTTACTTCTTGGAAGCTGAGGTTGAACCACCACCGCTCTCTTTGTATTCTTTCTTTGCTTTGTCATACTGCCTCTTGGCCTCTCCTGCCTTTGTTTCCCACTCCTAAATTACACAGAAAAGCACAAAAATGTGATACACATGAAATAAAACAATAAAATACACTTATTACTGGTTTATTTGGATTTGCTGAAACAACTGTTCAAAACAGGATAGATAAACAATGACGACCTGAAGGAATCAATAAATAAAAATCATTAAATTGTTTTCACATCTGAAGCATGTTGGCAGACTAGACACTTGTATCTAACCTCCTTCTCGTCTTTTCCAAGTTGTCTCCACATCTCTCCGGCTTTCTTGGAAATCTCTGTGATTGAGATGCCTGGATTCTCTGACTTGATTCGCTCTCGGCTAGAGTTCAGCCAAAGCATGTAGGCACTCATTGGTCTCTTTGGGCCACCAGTGTCTTTCTGCTTCTTCTATTCAAATCAAAGAAAGGAAACAAAACAGCAGGTAAATGTGTGCAGTTATAGATGAGCTGTACATCTGTGTGCATTAATAGTCCTTCTAAAAAACCTTGCCTTTCAACTTGTACATTAATTCTCTTCTCTCATGTCCCTGCCCACTCACCTCTTTCCGTGGTTTCCTTTCTTTTTTTTCCTTCACCACCTTCACTTTTTTAGCCTTCTTCTTCTTCGCACTCTCATCTTCGCTTTCGTCTCCTTCCTCACTGCTGTCGCTTGCTGAGGCCTTGCTATCGTACCTGATTGAAAATACAAGAAATAAGTGGAAGGAGCCAGGTAATTAGAAAGACATTGTGAGTGAACTTTGGCATGTTATTCCAACGCAAAAGCTGTACAACAAATGAACAGATTAAAATTGACAAAAAGTCACTTACTCTTCTGCAATGTCATCATCTTCTTCTCCAGGGTTAAACGACTCATCTAGAAAGTGAAGGAGGACAGAAAATCTCACAGTCAAACCCGCTGAGCTTCTGATGAACACAAAAGTCCTTACACTTGTCATTTGCCACTCACCACTTTCTCCATCTGACTCATCACTGTCATTGCCTTCCTCTCTGATCTTGCCTTCAGCCTTCATCCTCTCCAGGTAAGCGTCGTGTTGGTCATCATCCGAGTCGCTGTACTCGTCAGTTTTACCCTTCATGCCCTGAAAGTAAACTGCCTGGTCAAAAACACAACACTACCACACACTGAGTGCAATGTCAACATCATCTCTCCAATTCATGGCGTTGATAGGAGGTCTAGAACACAAACTGTCCTGCTGTGACACAGATCGACATGACAAATTAATTGAAGTTGAAAGTCATTTAATAGGACAAGTTGACCTTGTTTCAGTTCTTAGTTTGTTTTTCAGCCCCCAGCAATGTTTATGGGGGTATATTTAGGCACCAAATGTTTCAAAATTGAAATTTTTGCTCAAAATAATCACAATGGAGTGGCATTTAATCCTTGTTCCATTATTAATCATTTAGCAGGTTTTTAAACTGAATAATTTACTGTGATGAAAAAGCATCAAATCACCAAATACATTTCACCAACAATGGAGAAACTATAATTTATTAAGCCACAATGGCTAAATAGAAGGGATTAATTTCCATTCTTACATCAAAGTGGAAATACCACAATGGCTCAAAGATTTAATGTGAGAGATTTGATGTTATACAGATAAGAAAAGAAGAATATTGCTCGTTAATTGTTTTCATGACTTCTTTTGTTATTTATTTTTTCCCCTTGAGTGTTGGGGAGGATATGAAATAAACATTAAAATCTTAAGTTAATTGAGTGTCACTTCTTAGTGTTCCTAATCATGTACATATTGAATAGTGAGACCAAAGAAAATTTTACTGCTCAGACTGGACAATAGATTACTATTGCCTATATCCACAGACATCATTGATCAGTCCATTGTTTTATTTAAAAAAAAAATCATAAAAACCAAAAAGGTTGCTGACCATTACTTGTGAAATGAGTTCATGTCTTAAATCTCAAGTTAATTGGATAATCTGGCATTTTCAGTTTAGTGTAGCATCTTTAGGAAAAAGTGTTATAAATAAACGACTATTAAAGTTTAAAAACTTATAAAAAAATAAATAAATTCGTTTCATCTCCATGCATCAGTATGTGTTGTCAATGCAGGTTTCATTAAGTCCCCAACAGGAAATGAAGATGCCCATTAATTTTCTTTGACTTGCTCTGATGACCTTTTCACCATGGCAACAGATGTACCTGCTCGGGCTGTGTTGTCAGACAAACCAGCAGCTTGCATATATGTGAAAAGACAGAACTGGGAAAATGCAATGAGCGTTGCTCAGGTTAGGCAGCAGTCGTGACGACAGCTGTGTGAAGTGTTAAAGCTCACCAGAAGCCCCAGGGCCACACCTTAGCATGATACAAACAAACCAGCACACAAAAGCGTGCACACGCAATTAACAGTCACACACTCCTTCACCCCCATGACCCATGATTAGTCATAAATCAGCCGAGATCTATCAGGATCCCCACCAGTCGTATCAGCCACAACAAATCATCGTATCAGCCGAATCAAGATTACAGTTAACAGTGGTAACAGTTATCAGTAACATTAACACAGATCAGCAGCACACCATGCAAGTAGAAATACTTCCAGACCACTAAAAATCAAGTGTCTACTCCACACATGACGCCCATGACCATACCCACCTTCTTCTACAGGAGTACAAGGACAGACACACAGGAGAAGGGCAACAAGCATCAATATCTCTGATGGTTCATGTCTTCAACAGGTTTAATGTCTTTAGTTAAAAACTGAGGTGTTAAAAAAAAAAAAAAAAAAAAAAAAAAAAGGTGTTACCTCTTTGAAACCTCTGTTCTTGATGTTGAGCTTCTTTGCATTGACAAAGTCAAACAGTTTTCCATATTCCTCTCTAAAAGGAAAGAAACAGTTACATTTACCTCAATAGCAATCAAAGCAGATTATATATAATAAATCAGCACATGACATTTCTGTTATAATTTATTTCTTACATCTTTAAATCACTGAATACAGTATGGGCTTTGTAAGATTAAGTAGAACGGAGTCAGATTGGTTGACGAACAACCTCTTATTGCTTTTATATAACAGGTGATCAATTAGCCTCTGGGGCAAGGGCCAACATTTTGGGGCTTCTTGTGTAGGCTTCAGAAATTGGGACCCAGACGCCCACTTTCTGTTTACAGGCCAATAAGCCACATAAGTACAGCAACACTAATACAGAGAGTTTTTCCCCCTCCTTTTTATCCATGTATATCCCACCACATATACACATAATTTGAGGTTTTTGAAAGTTCCATTACTAAGCAGAGTCCAGGCTGCCAGAAATCAGAACTAAGTGTGTTGAGTGGACAGGATGTTGAGTAGAAAACATTGATCAGAAAGTTGAATGAGGAATAAAAACAACTACAGTGCAGATACTGAAATACCAACACCAATTTACAGATGTTTTTTTTCATGACTGTCTTGTGAAGTTACTTCACATGATCTGCTGCACTTCAATTACGTCTGAACCTTTGGTCCCAAATTCACGTAGTTAACAAATAAAGGATAAAAATTAGTAGGACAACTCTAGTTTCCTCACCTCTCAATGCTGCTAAAGGTGTACTGGTTCCCCTGCTTGGTCTCAATCTCAAAATCAAAGGAACGTGTTGTGGTGGTGCCTCGAGCAAAGTTGACACAGGAGATCTCCTCAAAACGCAGGTGCACAGGCGGCTTGTGGACGTAGATGAAGCCTCTCTCCAGTGGGTAGAGAAGGCCAGAGGATGCCTTGTAGGAGCAGGTGATGCACTGAGCTCCAGAGTGACTGATGAAAGAATGAGGCATGTTAACTGCATTTTTTTACTACTTACTTTTTTAAAAAAAAGAAGAAAAAAAAAAAAGAAGGGTCCTACCCTTGGAAGTTTCCAGGCACAGTGATCTTGCGGTTGACCAGTGCCTTCATCACCCTGCTGACCATCTCATACAGTGAACCTGACATATTCTTACTGAGTTTTCCCTCAAAACGACGCTCCACATCCTCCCTGGTAAAATAACAATGAAGGACAGGTTTAGTTTTTGGCTTTCTAATGTTTGTAAGAGACCTGGCAGAGAACAAAGAGAGTTGTTTGTGCTCCAGCAAACACATGGTCCACACTGGTCCGGAGCTTTGCTTCCACCTAGTGGACATATGCGATGCAGTGCAACCTACATGAGTGAAATGAATATACAGCAGCTTGGTAAAGCCTTGTATTAGCAGTGTATGTTCACCTATAGCTAATAATGGATTTGAAGACATACATTCCATAAAATCACGTGTTCTTTATTGCACATACTCACTCGTTCATGTTGAGGGTGAGGCTGATGTCCTCTTCCTTGGAGAATAGCAGAATCAGAAAGTGATAACGTGTCTGACCCTGCTTGATGGGAGGATCCAGACTGATCTATGAAAATAACAAAAACAGGGTTAAAACAAGGCATAAATAAGACATAAAGCCTGATTTATACTCCAGCACTCAACACTTGCCATCAGTTGTCACTTGATGAAACTTTGAGTCGCACATCATTTTTAATTTATGCTCCAGCAACAGGTTTCACCTCCAGTCAGCTCTTTTAGTTGCCAGATTACATTTTATCATCCTGAGTACTGTCATCAGTATCATAAGTATGATCTAGTTGATTATTTGTCTTTGCTACCTTTTTTCACTTTGATAGTAGATGGGTTTGATTAGGTTGTGAAAATATTTGAGGAGCATTTTTTTACTAAGACGAAAACAGGTGCACAATAAAATGTGGGTTAATATGTTGGTTGTAACAATCAAGTGAGCAGCAGAGAGACGGTCCGATAGCTGGAGATGGGTTTAAAAATTAAGGATGGCTGCACCCATGAGGAGTCACTACAAATAAGACAAACACAACTGGTTGTTGACAAAAATTATTTTTTAATCCACTCACCACAAAGAACATTTGCCTCTGGTCCTTATGTGGCAGCAGGAAGAGACGCAGGACAGTGGTATAGGGAATCTTGTAGTCAAAGGTTTTACCATGGAGGTGAAGGAAGGTTGGGTAGATACGAATATCGTACCTGATTTAGAAAAAAAACATATACAAGTAGTTTAGAATTCTTTACTACATCAGGGAGATAATAATAATAATAAGAGTGATAACACAACATAAATGAATCTACCTTCCTCTGGGAGTGAGACACTGAAGTTCTTTAAAGATACACACAGCATCTCCTGTGGCCTGGATCACATCAGCCTTAGATAAAACATTCTGGGCAAATGCCTGCAGAAAAAAACCCACCACACACACAAAGTTTAGACTTTTTTTTTAAATCCTAGACATCCAATCTATGACAAAAAAAACTAGAGAAAGAAGAACTGGGGCCTGCTTCCTCACTTCAACAGGGTCTACTCGCTCATCAGTCTGGCTGGGAGGGACATAGAATCGGACCTCCATGAGGGAGACCTCAGTGTCGTCATTCTGGTGAAACTCCAGGGTGACTTCATTCTTCCCCGTGGCACACTGAGAGACGTTAGAAAGTGGAATCTCAAACGCAGTATTGTCATTAACGTCAAATGACAACAGTGGCCCTGAGATGGGACAGAGGGGGAGAACAGTCAGTGGCAGTTGTAAAATGTATTTACAGCAATTTTTACTTTGAGCACCTTCACACTGGTACAGCATCCACAGGGACTGTGCCATTAAACTGATGGCCATTAAACTGATAGTTTCTATTTGTCATTTTTACTGCACAATTTAAATTTCACTGATTCACTGTGGTTACTTATCTTAAAAGTTGTCTATTCTTTACCTGAGAACTTAGCTGTTCCCCAGTTCCAGCCCTTCACACACATGTCCTTCTCCGTCAGCTCCACCTTGTAGTTAGCCTTGAAAAACTCAGAGATCTTTTCAAAGTCCTGGCAAAGGTTGATGGTGGAAAAGTAATGAGAAAAAAATGGGATGAAAACAAAAAAGGAAAAGGACAAAGGTTTTAAGTCATTGAGGCAGTAAATGTACTGCCTGTAAAAGCTTAGCACAATATCTTACAGCAGAAAGGGGGATGGGGGCTAATTAATCACAATGCAATTACAACCATGCCTGCTGCTCTAGCCTCTTGAGAACACTGGAGGTGAATGTAATCCATCCGTCCTCCTGGTTTCCACACCAGACCTGACAATCAGTCTGTTTATTTATCCTGCAGGCTCACTTACAACTGGAAAAGGAATCACACTTACACACAGTGACAAACACATGCTCAATCACACACACACAGAGGCAGACAGTGTCGTGGTGGTGTGCACATGTGGAAATGATTGTGGTATGAGTGCGTGTGTGTGTGTGAGAGAGATTCTGTGGGAAAAAAAGTTTACGCACCTGGATATTTGCCTATACATAAGGTTATTATAGCCAATTAGAGCGCAGGGTCTGTGTGTGTGAGGAAGAGAGATCAAGTTCATCAGTGTGTTTCTTAGCTACAGGATTAAAGGATTTCTGAAACAGGAGAACATGTGAGAGCAGATGTTTAAATACATAAAATCGGACTTAGGTGTTCAGTGGTGTTAATGAATGTGTGCGTGTGTGTGAGCATGTGCTCCTTCAGTGTTCTCGTCAGTCCTGCTACCAGTTTCTTGTAATTATAGTGTAGTCAGATCTGTTACTGCTCAGTTTAGTGTTATGAGATGTGACTAAAGTATTGGAGCACTCAGGTCATTTCATGTCCAGATTTTTCATTTTAAGGCACAAAAGCAAATCATCTTTGTGATGCTTTGTCATGCAGAGCTAAAGTCTCTTGCAACAGCCTGGAGTTTGACAGCACTTGACATAGCACATTTTCTTAATAAACAGACAATTATAAATTCTTTGAAATGTAGATTATTTGTAAAAGCCCAGTGTGATGTCTTGTTTTCTTCAAACTGTTGAAAAAACAAAACGATTCAGTCTCCAGTTATGTAAAATAGAGAAAGACTTGAGTTGATATTTTTCCCATTTAAAAAGTGACAAGAACAAGAGCCAGAGATTAAATAAATGTGATTATTTTCATAGCTATAAGTCAATGTCAAATCTAGGTAATGAACAGTTGAATTCTCCATGCACGTCAGTACAGGGAAGGTTCAATATTTGGCCCTGTCAACAACCAATTGTGGAAGCTACAATTAAATGTAAACAATAGCCATTACAAATTACTCTTGTCACGGCATTAACAGATGACAATTACACAACACTCAGAATCTCCGATAGAGATTCAGCTTTCTATTCAAGGACGTTGCAGAAGGACAGATAAATCAAACTGTGTCCTCAGCTTGCCAGTGTCTAAACCTCTGGCCAACTCTTAATTACTGACACTGGCTGTGTGATAATAAACAATGACATCACAGCCTGCCCTCTGAGAAAAGAAGATCCATCTCCACAAAAGAATTTGCTGATTAACCCCAGGAGACGGCGCCTCTCACAACACAGAGTCCAGGCTGTACCAGCTCCTCCATCACAGTCTCTCACTCGTGTGCTGATATTTCCCACACACCCAGAGCAGCAGGGAGAAAAAAAATATATGATGATAAAAAACAAACATGACCACAGGTTTTTTTTTTTTCTTGTCCATCCTCTGAGCCAAATTGTTTCAGTGGATTGATATAAACACTGACTCACATGAGCCGATGATTACACTGTTTATAGAACACACATGCTCGTGCTGGTTTCCCTCATTAATCCCATTAAGAGGTTTGGGGAGAAGAGACGACTCATTCACATAGTTTTGATGGCAAACCCACACATACGCACGCACACATACTAGTGGCAGACTTTTCGCAACATGGAAGTGTTTTTCGGGGAAATGTTAGATGTGGAGTGGAAGTGGTCGGTTTGCTTGTGTTCTTTCTTTATCATAAACATAGCACTGAACAAAACAGCACAGTGAAAGTCTGTAATTCTCCAGTGTCGCTTGAGATTTCTAAACTTTAAACTCAGTAAAATCACTTCTTAATTGCAAACACACAAACAATCAAACTTAAACTTTACAGAGTCTGCAGGGTGTAGTCATGTGCATGGAGAACAACACTTACTGTGTCCCTGAAGCCGTCGTATTTGTAGATGTTTCCTGTGCTAGTGCCTAGTTTGATGCCATGTCCCAAACACACTCGCCTCCACTGGGCCATGTTGAGATCACCAGCAGGGATGCTGTCCACTTTCCCCGTCTTGCTGCTCTTATAAACCACGTTTTGTTTGCTGAATCGCAGCCGCCCATCATTCTGCAGCAGCAAAGAAATGACATGTAAAGAGATACAGGATTTGTATTAAAATATTGTGATTTTCCTTATGGTCATGCGTAAAATATAAAAGCTAAACAATTTTGTTTCATGGAAAACATTCATTTTGGACACAAGATGAATTTACTCATTCCATCTCATCAGAAGTAAACTTTTCCCATTTTCCAATTTAGCGACAAAACAGGCAATTAAATCACAGCCATTAATAACTGAAAAATGTATGAACTATAGCAATTACTGCCTGCAATATTGTAGTAATAATGCTTTTAATTATCAACACAGTTTTTTATAAAACAGATCTTCACAGAAAAACACCTTTTAAATTTCCAAATGAATCAAATAAAAATAGTGAAAGAAATGCTAGTAAAAATCATGGCTTTTAATAAAAGGTGGGCAGAGGAGCTGTTGAGTACTGATGCCACAAATAAGTCCTATTCTTAGGCACTGATCTATGTATGACCAGGGTGGATAAAAATATGAACAAATGCTTTTAACCATTTGACTACCCTGTCATGTTTGGGAAATTACTTATTGAAAATTATCATAATATTGATTAGCCTACAGCATATATCTAATACACTTTGACATTTCTTTTCATCTCCCTTCCATGCATAACACAGAAAGTACTGACATTTGTCATCCTGGCCCTGGAATAAGAATGAAACCACTTTTGGAGTACCTCCCCCACCACTACTTTTTAAAGCAAATATCAACCAATCAATAGTTTTCTGATCTGCTTTCCATTTTGTTTCCTGTTTACATGTCAGATCAAAAAGAAGAGGATGTAGATAAGGAGACAGACCCAGGAGCCTTTAACTTCCTGGTAAATCTCGTTGAACTCCAGGGTGTCTCCCATCATAGCTCCAGGCGAAGAATGTTCTACAGACAGGCAAGAAAATGCATTAGAAAAACACAAATTACCACAAGCATCTAGTTGTGGGACAGATTGGACTTAATGCAAGAGTTTTAATTAAATTTAGATTTAATAAATTAATGATTTAGTATCATTTTTAAAGCAAAAGTGCAGGTATCAGAATTGGCCTAATAAAACTGCAATGCTTTCATTGGAACTACTTTCATTGTCTTAATGTGGTTTGTTTTGTGTTGTCTGATTAGCATGTCTGCTTTTATTTGCCTTTCATTGCAGTCTTGTAAAGCACCTGTTCAGAAATGATATAAGATGATCCCAGTGTTTAATCAATAACTGATTCTTACTATTTATCAGATCAGATGTAAACATTGCACGAGAGAAATAGAAACCTGATATTGTCTGATGCCGTATAAATCATTGTACAGTTTACCCCTCGGTTAAACTGTTATTTTGGGTGACACTGACGTTTCTGAGTGTGCACTCAAGTCACTTAACTTAGTGCAGTTAATTCAAATTCAGAGAACTTTATTTGTCCTGAGGGGCACAGATATGTACACATTTACAAGAGACACAAAGAAGACGGCTTATTTGTAAGAATAAAAAAGTGTAAATATAAAATAAATAATATAAATATAAGAATCAGTGTAAGAATAAAAATATAAGAACTTAAAACGAATGAAAACGTATGCTGTTGACAAAGCCTCTTACAAATCCCAAATATATAGTGCACATTTAATATTAGTTATAGGAAAATGTATCGCATATAAACAGTTAAATTGTTTTCCATCACTCTGTAACTGTGAGCTAGCTAACGGATAACCATACTGAACATTAGCTATAAAACAAACTCACTCAGTTTTACGACCGTTTCAACAACTACTTCCCTAAAGTAACATTGACCGCTGAGCAGCGTCTGTTGTTCGCCCTCACTTTAAAATTAGTATAATATGCAGACTACTGTAATAACATCCATGCTGCGCCATTAACAATAGCGAGGCTAACTTAAGCTGCATCGGGTGGGCTTCTTTTAAAGCACAACGTTCCACCGGATATCTTACTGAACGCTACTCGCTTTGAGCATTGCCACGCTGAGACACAGCGTACATCAAATCGAGCGCTCCCACAGAGTGAGGCCGGTGTAACAGAACAGAAGACATGCTCAGAGTTGTTGTTTGCCAACGCAAGACCCGTAAAAACAGCGCGTGGGCAACAAATAATACACTAACAATTCTAAATGTCATCGATTTAGTTTCTAAATAAACAATAAATAAAGCAGCAACTTCAGGTCTTACTGTGAATAATATGAGTGGCTTCGCCCGTTTCCCGCGTGTAGCATCTGGAGCTAGCGCTACGTCACAGGAACCAGTCAGTGAATGTTTGTATTTACTTCCGCTTTGATTAACCGTTTTCAATTTTTTTTTTTAAATTATTACAGTCTCAATTATACAAAAAAGGTGTTTGTGCTCTACCTGTGTGTAACACTCCCAAAAATTACTCATTCATCTTGACGTTTGCTTGAGGAATAAAAAAACCAAAACGTTGTTGCTGAGTCTGCGCGTTGCAGAATAGACTGCAGAAACCACCCGTCACCACTGGGTGGCGCACGCTATAATAGACCCGATGAAATAAATAGAAAATGCTGTTCCGTCCTAACGTCAGAATTGTAATATAACGACATTGTTAAACACTGTGAAACGTATGGGTGTTCTGTAACATTTAATTGAATCTATCGTGAAATGTGTATACCAAGCTTCATAAATGGCTGGTTATTTGAATTTTGAAACAAAAATACAAAGAATCAGGATTATCATATTAACCTCTTAGATACTATTACTTTTTTTTACCAGGCCGGAAATTTTCCATTTTTTTTACGTGATTTTATTAAAAATACAAAATATATCATCAAATAATAAATAATATAATTACATCAATAGAACTCTATGAATTACACTAAAAGGAAGCGTTAAAACAAGCCACATTAGGCTGAAGCTGAGATAAGCCATGACCTCTTTTAAAGGCCTTATCATGTCTATTATTATTATTATTGTGTCTTTATATTCATAAGTGAAGTTTCAGTTGAAACCACACAAAGCAGTTTAAACACAATGACTGTGACGCTTCTGGCTCTTGGCCAGTGTATGATGACTTTAAACATACCTTTTTCTTTTGTTGGACCTTACAGAGCAGTGACAGTGGTGATGATGCGCTGCACCCTGGTGGGCTGCTGCCGGTATGTTGAGTGACAGCTGGAGGTGAGAAAAGAAGATCACACTAATCCCTTTGTCAATAAAAAAAACCTAAAAGCTGAGGAATGAAGGGAGAAGAAAGAGACGTCGTGGAACAGGCAAACACTTGTCTTCACCCTCTCCTTTTCTGAGAAACGAACGCAGAGGGTGGAAAACGTACGGATTATTCCTTTAAAACGGCGCCTTTGTAGCAATTTATGTGAGGCCTCTTTAATTTTATAGGCCTTAGGCAACGTTTCACCTCAGTGAAATGTTTTCTCACCAGGCAAATCAATGAAAAAACCTTTTTTTAATTGTTTCGAATTTCATGCTAATTATCTTCCCTATAATTTAATTATATTTTAAATTATACTCTCTGCTGTTGGACGACACAGCCAGCACTGCTCTCAGTACAAGACGTGCACTGCTTCACATTTTAACTGTGCACTTTTAACAAAAAAACAATGCAGCAGCTCTCGCTCTTATTCATATCAGTTCAATATGTGCAATCCTCTACAAGGTTTACACCGTACATTATATCCTCAGCATGCTGTATATATTCTGGTCTACATTATATATGTTGGTCTATTTTTTTTTATCCTAATATTTATTACTTTGCTATATCTACATAGTGGTCATTTGTTAGTTAGGCCACTACTTTTTATAGTAAAATTTGTGGCACCATAAATTTCACCGTTATGGGATTAACAAAAGACGTTCTTATCTATCTAAGACTATCTTATTTAAAATTCTTTACAATTATTTTCGCTGCACATAATATACTGGTAACATAGTTTAATATTATGTTTTTATCACCCCTTTTTATTCTTATAACACTTCCCGGTGTTTACATTGTATGCCTACTATTTATTACTTTTATTTGTCCTCTACTGTAAAATAATCCCCGTAGTGGGAGTAATAAGGGATAATCTAATGTCGATAAATTGCATTTTTTTTTAGATCATTTGGGGCCTTCTGAGAGGTAACGTTTCTGTTAATCGCTCGGTGGTTTTTTTTTTTATTAAAAGAACGAATCATAAAAGAAAACTAAACTTAAAAAAAAAAAAAGATCAAACACAAATCAGTGTTTGTCAGAGAGTGAGTAAGATTAGGGCAAGATGGTGGTTTAGCCCTGGATGATTGGTCGCTCGCAGGGTTGCCAGGTTTGCTTGCGCTGAACTGACCTGCACCTGAATCAGGTGACCCAATTAACGGTAAAGCCGATTAAAGATCAAACGGCCGCAGTCAGATCAAGTTTTTTTTTTTTTTTTTTGATGACGACAAAGAAGACAGGGAGACGGAAATGAGTTGCAACAAGTCCCGTGGTTCAGCGGCTCTGAGCCGCGCCGAGCTGAGATGCGTCAACCCGGTGAATCACCAGCAGCAATGAGAAAGAGGAGGAGGAGGAGGAGGAGGGGGAGGAGGACAGCGAAAGATGGAGAGACAGGGGTAGAAAAAGAGGAGGAGGAGGAGGTAACAAAAAGCCTACGCCGTCAGTCAGTCTGTCACAGACCACACACACCACACACAGCAGCGGAGCGTCAATACTGAAGCTCCATCCTGTGACCATCCTTCCTCTGTAAAACCTTTAACATCACCACCATCACCGCCATCATCGCCGTCATCATCATCACCACAGGATTACACTTTCTTCATCATCATCTCCTCCAGAGTTTTCTGAAGGGCAGCACATTCACTTCAGCCGACACGTGCTGAAAAGTTTGCGGTGTTCCTGACTCAAGGCAGCGGACGAATCTGGACGAAGAGGAGAGAGAGAAAAAAATCCTCTGTGCGGCGGATGAACCTCTGAGGACGGAATTAAGAGATTTAGAGAAATGAAAAGGTTTTGCGGAGGTGAGTGCGTGAATCTAAAACCTAAAAAAATAAGTTTTTGCTGTCAGTTCAAATCCCTGTTTAATTTTCTATTTTATGCAAAATGGTGAATATTAAAAGTTGTGAACAAGCGCAGGAGTGGGTGTTACAGGATATTTGGTTAGTGTTATCTAACATAAAACACATTTGATTTTACTCTTTAAAATAAACTCTGAAGCCAAAAGTTATTTTAACCACACCTCTGTATTATATTGTAAGAGTCACTGAAATGAACTACACTGTCTTGATTTTGTTAATGGGTGTTTAATTTTAAACGTCCAGCAGATAGAAAAATGAACCATGATGTACCAGATGGATTAAAATTCTCATCATCACACACACAAAAAAGATGAAAAATAATATTTAACAGTTTACAAAATATCAAGGAGCAAACAAGCCAGTTAAATGCAGAGCGATTATTTATTATTTATTTAAATTTATTGTTTTTGTTGGTCTGTTTGTTTCTTTTTATAGATTGGCAAATGTGTTGAAAATGTGAGAGGAATAAGAAGAATGAAGGCAAAGAGAAATTTAAAACGTATTGCGTGTGTGTGTGCTTGTATTTGTTTCCTCTGTCTGACCTTTTCTGGTATAAACACTGACCTTGTCAGGACCAGTAGTCCTCATGGAGACCAAAACATGGTCCCACATTGAGACAGAACCCCATTTCTGAGGAACTGGTAAAGTTTAAGGCTAAGATTTGAATTGTGGTTAGGTTAAGGTTAGGGTTCAATGGTAACTGGTTGTGGTTAAGGTTACGGATTGTTCAGTCTGACCAAATGAATGGAAGTCAATGCAGAGCCATAAGATGAATAGCTGCACAAACCTGTGTGTGTGTGTGTGGTGGGGTGTCAAAATAAAAAATGACAGGAGTTGAAACCGGGTCTAAAGACCCTGTCTAGTTAGCTGTCACTGATATGAGAAAGTACACGATTCATGTTAGTCAGGGTGTGAGAAGACACACACACACACACATGCATGCGTGCACACACACCCACACCCTGCCAATCCAATGACACACACACACACACACACACACACACACACACACACACACACACACACTTTCCCCCTGGGAAGACAGGTCCGGCTGCTGCTCCATGTCTTCTATAGGGGTTGAGAGAAAAAGGGACGTACAATACTTTCTTGCTCCCCATCCACTGCCATCCTCCCTTCCTCTCCTGGTCCTGGTCAGATTATGTGAGCAGTCAATTCAGTAAAAACAAACAAACAAACAAAAACACTTTAGAGCCATAATAATACTGTATACAGAGAGAAGGGGATATGTGCAGAGCACACTGCTGCTGCTGTTGATGGTACTCAGGGCAGATAAATATACAGGAACCTCAGCTGTCGGTGAAAATGCCACATTTGACACACACACACACACACACACAAAAAAACCCTGTTGGTGCTGGGAGGCTTGTGTGTTGGTGTGTTTCAAATAAAAGTGTGAGTGTGTGTCGGACCAGTGAGTTCAGGCACACCAACCAATAGGAGGAAAGACAGACAGAGAGAGAGAGAGAGGGAGAGAGATGTACAAAAGAGAGGAAAAGTGAATCTTTCACATCTTTTGATTCATTCAGTGCCATCCTCAATTATTCATGGTACATAAACATGCACATAAGCACGTACACACAAAATTTATATATATATATATATACTGTATATATATATATGTATATATATATATATATATATATATATATACATATATATACACACACACATAGGGATGTCAAAACGAAGTGTGGAGGGTCAGGTTTGGGGAGGGTGTGTGAGTGTATGTGTGTGTGTGTGTGTGTGTGTGGGGGGGGGGGTCTGGTGGTAGAAGGGTTAATGCAGTGCAGATTGACAGAAGTTAGCAGCACCCAGAGTGGGGGGGGGGTGATATAAAATGAGTCGGTCACGCTTTGAACAGTTACACATGCTGTTTACATTTTTCCCAAATTAACATGGCCCCTCGCTTCAGAAACCCCCACCCTCCTCCACCAACTCCTTTTCCTCTCCCTCCTTCCTCTCAAATCCTCTCTTACTCCTCCTTCCCTCTGTCTCTATCCTTCAAGGCCCAAATACATACGATATAAATACAGGCAGCACTTGTAATAGGGTAAAGTAAAATCAAATTGCCACCCCAAATCATTTAAAAT
This sequence comes from Brachirus orientalis, assembly GCA_016785285.1. Taxonomy (NCBI): domain Eukaryota; kingdom Metazoa; phylum Chordata; class Actinopteri; order Pleuronectiformes; family Soleidae; genus Brachirus; species Brachirus orientalis. The sequence continues at coordinate 279,935 of JAFBJR010000026.1, forward strand.
AAAAGCCACTATTCAGAAATAATTTCAAATTTGTAATGAGTCAGTGTGGTGCTAACCTTTAAGTTTAATACACTGCAGAAAAGTTGTAAATTGCTGCATAACAATGGACTGCACTTAAGTGCTAATTATAGCTTTATACGGGTAATTGTGGCTGTAAAATAAATGTGGGGGGTGTAAAAAGTTGGATATGCAGAAATACAGAATAGATAAACAAGTGATTTTTATATTCCTGGGAGACAAAACTTGTTTCATTGGCCCTGCACAGTGATAAATAACAGAAGAAACAAACAGCAGACAGCATATGAAACACAGACTGCCACAGCTCTAGGCCACAACACACACAGTAATACATAATGCAAGAGGACATTAGTGTCACTCGGGAGTCCGCCTAGCCACTAAACTAAGTCATTAAGAAGTAAATTAAAAACTGAAGTTCTGAAAATAGGGGAAGGAGGCATGAAAGATGTCAACAGGGGAACAAGTGGAGTCAGTTAGTGAAAGGAAGAGAGGGTAATGGTAATTAGGGAGAGAAAGGAAGTAAGAAAACCTTGAAATGAAAGTTTGATGTTTCAGGGAGATTTACTCTGAGGAGAAGGGGTAAACTGATTTAGTGACAACAAAATTAAAACCAAACATGGTGATAAAACACGGAGCGACTGGAATCCACAGATTTAAAAAAAAGGCAGGGTTAGATTGGCTTACAAGGTGAGGAGGGAGATGGCAACAAGACAACAAGGGGAAGTGAGGAGGAGGACACTGAGTTCATGACAAGACGAGTTTCTGGCCATTAAATGTGTGTTTTCTTTCGCCTTCGTTTTGAGTCCATTGCCAAGAGGATCAATTGAAAAATCCAGCATGAACAAAACTGCAGCGCATATCTGTGTGTGTGTGTGTGTGTCTGAGTACACAATGGTTTGTTTATATGAATTTATTCAGTACAACTGTTCTGCATACATCTCCAGTCTACAGTTCTGGATACATATACAGTATATAAATGTGTGTGTGTGTGTGTGCACGTTTGTGTGTGTTGAGTTAGTGAAGGAATGCACATTTGATTGAGTACAGACTGCACATAAATCTGGCCTGTAACTGTACGCAGACTCCCAACACCGACCCTGACCCCAGACTGTCAAACCCCTCCACCTCCTCTCACCCACCAACTCACCCTCACCCACTTCACCTGTGGCCGGAGTGTGTCTCGGTCCACTTCGCTGTGGCTTCGACCCTCATCAGTTACTTGATGCATGTTTTTGCCCCTGATGTTTCGGCACAGGTGTGTTTATGTTAAGGTTATGTCAGCGGGCAAATTTTGCCACCAGGCCCAGTGTAGCAAAAATAATTCTTCTTGTTAGGATTTGACTTTGACTCTAGGACTTTCTTTCCAGCAGAGTCACAGTGAGCTCGCAGCTCTGCCTCTGCCACGTTAGCTATGACAACACATATGCAAGACGAGGCGGAGGATCGGCGCACATTCAGAGAGTGAAATGTGACGCTCGATTTTGTTCAGTTAAAACAAAGGGTCATGTCATGGCATTGAAAAGAAACACAATGTATAGACCGCTCAAAACAAAACAAATGCAATGTTAACATCAGTCAGATGATTATGTGGGGGATTTAAAATGAAGTTGTGTTTGAGATGCATCTGTGGCCTCACACTGGATTTAAACCCATCTTTTAAATCACTCACAGCACAACATAACAACTTCAATGCACAAACGCTCCATGTGCATTTGTCTTTAAGATTGTAGATGACATTTTCAAATATGCATTGTCTTTTAATTTTAGATGTCTTTTAAAAACATTTAAAATAAAAGATAAATGCATATAAAGCGGGATGCGCAACAATTTTTTCCCTGCCATTTTGCGTCGATCAACATTTCATTGACATCCTGACATTTTTTCTGTTAGATAAAACATCAATGTCACATACAGGGAATACAGACTGAAACAAGACTAGATTTATCAGTCACTTCTGCCAATGTTACTTCCCTTCTGATGTTACCCTGCTCTGATATAACACACAACCTCTACACAATGAATAGGTGCAAATGAAGTGTGAGGTGTAAGCAGTTGAGTTGGCTGCAACAACATAGGACTTTCAGCTCTTCATCTTTTTCCCCCTGAAAATCAGCCTGCACTGGTGGATTTATGGTTCATTTTTGTCAGAGTCAAAAATTTGTCATGGCAATACTATGATGATCCTAATCATTGCACAGTAAATGATAAACATTTGGACCTGATTTATAACATCTTCTACCTTCTGATGTTTCCAAGTTCTCTTTCAAGTGGTTAGAGCAATGGAGGGCAACCTTTTTTTGGCACCAGACTGGAGGGATTTACTTGCACATGGTGTTCCCACAATGCCAAATTCAGTTTTAAATGCTTGTTTAGAAGCTCAGATAGTAGTGCATGTCAGGAAACATGAAATACTAGTTCTTCTGGATGCAAGTAGCAGGGCCTACAGCACCCACAAAGCCCAGGTTACCAAAGCACTGTGTGGAGCGTAAAACGTCAAATGTGTAACAAGGCTGTCGTTTTGGCCTTGATTATGACCTTTCATCCCAGAATTCACCTGTGAACCATGGCCCTATGGGGGTGTTTAGTTTTGACCTGAGCACAGAGGCTCTGGCACCCAAACCTCATGTTCAGCTCTGCTTGGCAGATGGCAGCCAGACTCCAGCGTGTCAGATCTGACTCTACATCAGCAAACACAACAAAGATTAAAAAAAAAAAAAAAATATGATCAGTCATGGATAATGGAGATTCCCAGTGAGTTCATACATGTAACTGTATAGGTACGTGTGAGGAGAGTGACATGCACATACATATGTGCGCTGCAGAGGCGGGTCACGGTCGGTCGTGGTAGGGAACCCCTGTACTGCTGCTGTAACGCAATCCTCCCACGGAGAATGTTCTGGTTTCAACCCTGCCCTGCGGAGTGTGCTTCCACTGCCAGGTACACAGACTCAGCCCCAAGCCTGCAGGGCTCGCCTTGAAGTCAGGCTACATGCCGACTATAGTGTAGTTACTCAGTATAATATTATATAACAACAACGTGGCTCTGGGTTTGACTTATCTCAGTTTACTTGTACAAAAGCGCATTTGTTTTCAGCCGCAGCAGAGGATGCTTTCAGACATGTCAGCGCTCAATCAAAACAAGGGCCTTTTTGCGTCTGGCAATCATCTCAGAGCATGTGGCTGCAGACAAAAGGAAACAGTTTGGATCACTTTGGGTTGATTTTTTTTTTTTTTTTGTTGCAAAATTAGGTTTCTTTCTTCATACAGGCTCTTTTTGGGTACCAGTTTATTCTCTCTGAATCTAATCCTTCCTGCACACTGTGTGTCCCTTTCCTGCAGGGCTGTTTATTCCGAGAGTCAACAATGTCGTGCTGTGATGCTAATGGAGGTTGTTTAGTGGGAGGAGCCCTGAGCTTGATGAGCTCCGAATGTTCAAGTGTCACTTTAAGATGTTTTTAGCTCCTGACAGGTGATGAGGCGTTTTGCAGTTCAGAGGAGGCTTAGCTGATTTAAAGGTGTGTGTGGGAGCCTGTGGGAGTTGCCAAGGTTCAACCACAGTGATTTGGAAAAAATTTAGGAGGATAATGATGTTGACTGCTCAGGGAAAAGTGGTAGTAGCAGATTCACCATCTGTGAAGCACCTGGTTTGTTGAGTGTGTGTGTGTGTTTTTTTTTAAAATCCATTTCACTTTGATGACAAGTATTTCTATTCTCATATTAATTTGAAACTGTTACTTTCCCAAATCTGTCATTATGCACATATTAAATGAGGGTGTGTTTTAAGTTCTCTCCATGTCATCACTACAATTTGTACTATAATTAAAGGTATTATTATTAGTTTTCCTAATGATTATTTTGTTATATTTGATACATAGAGACATAACTAGACAAACCTTTCATGCTGACTGCAGTTACAACGCGGTATGACACATTCTTGTTTTAGGTTGCGCAAAAGGCATTTGTATGTATACAGCAGTAGTGAGTGCATACCATCATTCAGTTTCGACCCAGACCTGCCAGGGAGTGCAGTGCATACTGCTATGTCACATGCAAGCGGTTGAGTCAGAGGGAAAAGGTGTTGACTGTTTTAGGTCAGAACTTGTTTCCATAGAACCACTGAAAACGTGTCGAAGGTAAATGTTTTGCAATCTGTTCAAGCTACTCACTTAAACTCAGTCATTCATCCCGGAGGCGCCCGTCGAGATGGGCCAGATGAAAGAAAGAGAAAAAAAGTGGGGTTGGCAATTGAAAGGGAGTGTAAGAGCTAATCAGGGTTAATTGACTGCTGTTATTTTGACCTGAGGCAGGAAAGAGATAAGGAGGACAGATGGGGAGGAGAAGTCTGAGTGCATGTTCAAGATGAGAAAAGAATTAATTTAATGAAGCAACAGGAGACCTGACGTGTGACGGAGAAAGACAGAGTGAGCAAACGAGACAGAGCTGGCAGGGTCACACACATTATGTGTTACACATTTCACACCTGTTGAACATCAGCATGTTGTTTTACATAATTATAAGCATGAATCATGACCTGAAGTCTGTGTGTCAGGAGGATGAGAGTGAGCAAGGATGGAGAGCAGAAAGAAAATGTACTGTGCTTGAATGAAATGCCGAGGGAGTATTGAGGGAGTGAGAGTGGGAAATAAAAGAAACGGCGTGGAAGTGAAAACGTCCAGAGAGTGTCAGCTCAGGATGGAGATGGTTGGACGTACATGGTTGGACGTTGAAAACCACCTTTCAGCTCCAATTTTCTCTGTTTGAAACCAGAGACAGGGGCACTAAAAGGTTTCCAGTGTCACTCACACACACATACACACACAGTAATCAGCACATGTACACAAGCATGTTCTACCGTCACAGAAATGTGAATTCAATCACCATCTTTAATTGCACAGCTACAAACATTCTCGCAAACACTCACATTTATAGGTAACATAAAACACCTACACAAACACGCCGAAACATAAACAACTGATACAAACACGTTAATGTTTGTGATTGTAAAGAAAGCCACATGTGCGTGTGTGTGTGTGCTGTGCAGCTTGAAACCTTTGGACCAAGGATATTTTGGCCATCTTCACTGTCTGACACACCTTTAAGGCACCGTGTCAAGGGTGAAGGCGTGTTTGTGTTGAGTTGTGAGGGCTGATGTGAGTGTAGAGGGGCTGGGGAATGCATTATATCAGTGAGCGTCCTCACAGAGATACAAGTACAAATGGTTCTTGTGCACTGAGCAGAGTGTAGGAGCCATTTGTCTGACTGTCTAAAACGGACTGTCTGAAGCCATTAGCGAGGTTTTATTTGAAGCCAGGGTAAACCTCCGACAGCCAGAAACCTCTAAAATTAGATTAGAAACGGAAAAAGCTTCATTGGCAGCGTCAGATGACTGACCTGGCAATATGTAAACAGACGGGGCCATTGCCGTGGAGACAAAGAAATAAACCAGAATATTGTAAAAATTCTTATAAACAGTGTGAATGCTGACTTGAGCAAAGTCTGGAAACTGTTGCAGGAAAAGATTTTGTGCGTTGAGTTCTGAAGTTGTCAAACTAATTAAGGACTTGACTAGATGACATAGTCTCAAAATGAGAAAATGAGAGTGGAGATGTGTTTCATCACACTGTTATAATAACAAATGCCTCTTCAGGCTGCATGTGTTAATTATCACTTGGACGTCCATGAGATGAGGGTCATTAAAGAAACATTTCTCTGAGCTTTAATCAGTATATATATATTTTTTAATTTTCACACAGTCCACCATCACCAGCTCATCCTGCTATTGGCTGTGGTTGTGGTGACGGCCATGGATTCATCACACAACCTGGCCAGTGAGAGGAGTTCGATAGAAAGCACGTATGAACTGACAAAGTACCTGGAGTATCAGCTGAAGGAAATCAAAGACGTATACGTGAGTGATTTATCGTGATACAATTTTGTTTATAAAAGAGTGGGACTACAAAGATTAATCAATTAATTGCAAAATGAGATTACCATATTAATTGCCAAATATTTTAAAAAGACCTATTAATCATTTGAGTGGGGTTTCATATGATAAAAACAACAACATTTGAACACTTAATCATTTTAATGATCATTTAAAGGTTCAGGAAACACCATTCATCATTTTTACCATTTTATGGACCAAACAACTCTAAGATTAATTGAAAATAATCAACAGCTTATTCGACTGTGAAACTGTGTACTCATTAGTTTCAGCCCTATTACAGATGAAGGGGGAACATGTCTTAGTTGCTCTTTATGTGTCTTATGTTCAATTCTTTTTTTATTGCACTGGTTTTCAGAAGATCTAGCACAAATTTTGCTGTACAATGACAATAAATTCTGTTCTATTCTATTCTATTCTATTCTATTCTATTGATTGGTGTATAGGCCATGAACAAATAAATATAAAAACTTAAAAATTGGACAAGTTGAAATTATGAAAAAAAAGAAAAAAAAATAGAATCAAAATTGTATCTTCATTTTCTCATTACATTGTGTTTTCTTCCTTCAGCTCACCTACCTGGGCCCTCCCTTTAACGAGAAAGACTTTTCTCCTCCACGGCCCAACAGCACGGCTCTGACGCTGCCCAGTGCTGCCACCCGCCTGGAGCTGTGGCACGGGCTGGAGAACCAAGCCCGGCTTGCCCAGAACCAGAAGGCGTACTCTGTGCTGCTGGCTGCTGTCAGAGAGCTCGCCCGCTCCACTCTCTGCCCCTCGCTCAAGATCTCCCTGCTGCATTTTTGCACCGGTCTGGATGGACTGCTGGGCTCAATATCTGCACTGATGACCACACTCAGTTACACACTTCCTCCTGCATCTGCAAACATGAGAAGTCATAGTGGCGAGCTGCAGTACCCACAGACAGAGACAGAAGGTGACCAGCCTGCCCCACTGATGAGCCAGAGCCTGTACAGGTCCAGAGCAGGGACAAGGACAGAGTCTGGTCAGCGTAACAGCCAGAAACGAGGTGGGACGAGATCATTCCGAGGAGAGCGGGAGGACAGCATCAATGTGGACATAACGGAAAAAAGACGAGGGAAAGAGGGGAGGAGAGCAGAGGCCACCACAGCTGGAGGAAGGAGTGGCGGATCAAGGGAGAGGGGAAGAGGAGAAAGAGGGAGGAGAGGAAAGAGGGAAGAGCCAGAGAGCAGAAAATGGGCTTCCAGTGAAGAAGAGAGCGCTGGAGAGGAGAGGGATGAGGATCAGGATCGAGTCGTATGGGGAAGGAGGAGAAGATTGTTGAGTATAAGTGAGGATGGAGTAGGGAAAGAGGCGCAGTCGGAACCTTGGATCAGAGTGTCGTACCTGGGTTTGCAAAGCTCTAGCTCCCATCAACAACCAACCATCGACAACAACAATCAGTACAGCTACAACCTGAACTCTCATCTGTCAGACACTCTCAGAGAAGAAGATGGATTTATTGCAGAAAAGGGGTTAAGGGTGGTGGAGGAAAAGCAAACAGATGTGCAAGTTACCACCTCTTCTTCATCTTCTGCTTTCTTTCATCAGCGTCGGGCTCCTCGCTCCCTTTTCTCCCCCACCCTTCAACCTCCTCCGTCCACCCTCTCCCTCCTCTACCAGTTTGGAGGAGGAGAGAAGCACACCCTCCTCCCCCAGACTGTCCCTCTGTCTTTACAAAGGGGCACATCGCTCCTTTCTCCTCCTCTGACTCCACTGCTCTCCTCCACCTCCTCCTCTTCATCGTCTTCACTCCTGTCAGTGCGGCCAACGATGAATGACTTTGCCAGGAAGGTGGAGGGGTTCTGGATATTGCGAGAGCTGCAGATTTGGCTGTGGCGATCAGCAAAGGACTTCAACCGCCTCAAGAAGAGATTCCGAGGCTGAGACACTGAAACTGGACAGTGAGGCTTCATCCACACATTTTTGTTGGAAAAACACATACATTCTGCTCCAGATATGCCTGCTGTTGACACTATTCTAGCGTTTATGAACCCTGGAAACAAGGAAGGCTGAAATGATGCTGGTTTTGTTTTGGTTTGAAAACTGTGGGGCCGTGTTTTAGTGTAGGCGAGCAGAGACTGCAACCTTCAGTGCAGTAACACACATCAACTTCCTAAATAGTTACTGGCCACAACTCATTTTGTTTCTTAAAAGAAATCTTTGCTCTTACTTTTCACCATTGTTGTCTCTTGTACTACTTTATAAACGTAACCTTTGAGTGTGTTAATATGGATACAGATTACTTCTGATATGGAGGAAATGCCAATTTTTGTGTTGACATTTTCAAATAAAAAGACCACAATAGGGATGTAGCCCGAGACAACACGTAAACTGACACTGACACAACATACAAACGTGTCGTTTTGGTGATCTACCCAATCTCCTAGTAGAAAAAAAAGAGCTTTAACAGTCAAAAGCACATATTCATACATACCACATTCATTCATACTGTACTGGAATAATTGAATGACGTACTATTTGGCAGATCTACAGTAGTGGCAATAGAATACGACACACACAAAGCCAGCACATTACCAGCACTGTAACCCGTCCAGTGCATCTCACTGAGCGAGATGCACTGGACTGAGTTACCGGACTTCACGCCTCATAGATCAACAGAAGTACCACTGTAGGTGGTTAGGCACACACGCTCACTCACATACACTCACAAGGGTCGACTTAGTGACAGCCAGCAAGAGAGACAGGGCAGCCATTGAGTGAAAACTGATTCAGTGACCCCAGATGAGTGAATCAGCAAACATTCATTTTCTCTAAAGGCAGAAGGGAAAATTTCTGAATGGCTAAAAGACAAAAGGGAGAAAGAAGGGAGGAAATGACCAAAGGGATGAAGAGGGCACAGAGGAGGAGGAGGCAAATACAAGGAGAGAAAAAGGGGAGGAGGTGTGAGTCAGGGGGATGTGCATTGGAAATAACAGGCAAAGGGGTTTTGCTGAGCAATGGCAAGATGGCTGGTCAGTTACAGTAACTCTACAACAGCGCTTCACATACTGTTCCGCGCACACACACACGCACACATTTACTGTTGTATTTGGTGCCTTAAACCATAATTCACTTGTTGCCTTTTTAATGACATAGCGTGAAACCTTTAACAAAATGTTCCATATTGCCATATTTTATCATTTTTTTCATGAAAATTTTCAGTAAATGTAATTTTAAAGGAATGGTGAAGACATTTTGGTAAAAAGTTTTCTTGATAAATGTTTTGTCTCCGCGTATGTGACATGCAGGTCACTTTATTTTAGTGTAAGGACCGGAAACAGAGAAACACGTGGTAACCTACCTCTGTTCAAATTTGTCCTTGAAACACCTGTGATATAGCTGTAAGCACCATCCAGATGCACCCTCATGGAGTCTATATGATCTATAGACTCAAGTCCATTTTTTGTTTTTGCCCCTAACACTACCACTTGGGACTGAGGTGTAAAGGGTAGTGGTTAAAATCTAGCCTTAAAAAATGGGACACCCCTTCAAGAACTTGATATGCCACTTTATGAGCAGACGTGACATGTTTTTGCCATTGTTAATAATGATAATGATGATACACGCCATAAATCATTTTATGGCGTGTACAATAGATTGCACACAAGTTTTGTAATAGTTAGTATAGTAACACAACAAGCTATCCAATGACAATTATTTTTCTTGGATATGGTTAATCTGGGAAAAAAAAATTAACAACCATCCCTTTGAGGTGTGCCCCTTTTTTAGACATCTTGACACTTCGCCCCACCCCTATACGGACACACTACATGTATGTGTGAACACGTGTAATGGAGGGGTAGGGTTAAGTGTTTGAGGCAAGGGGTGAAATGGGATTGAGCCAACATCATACTAATGACTACCTTCTCCGGATGTGAAGAGAATGGCAACAAATACGTTTTACAACCCAAAAACTGTCACTTTTGAACAAATCAAACAAACTATAACATAGTTAGTGACCCTTAACCCTTTTGAAACAGTAAAGCCCTGGGTCAGGCTTTATTAGGTACGCAGGGTGAGGGCTGTGCCACGACAATAAACAGTGACATCGAATGAGACACAACAATGGAGGACATGCAGCAGCTCATTTTTTTCCTGCTCTGTCTCAAAAAGACGTCAAGTTTTCTATGAGAGACTGTGGGTGTTGAAGAAACACTGGTCACAAGGGTGTTACGTTTTTCTGTGGCCCATCCAGATGACTGTTGTGGTTGGAGCTGGTCTCGCTCCACCAGTACTGTACGATTTTATTCTGGTACAGCTGGTACCAAAAATGGAACAGTTGTGGCTGGTTATTTTGGTACTTTTTGTAAGACAATCAAAAAATGTGTACCGTACCAAACTGTTCTACTATGTGGAAATACAGCTATAGCAGACATCTTTGTGCATTGTCTCCTCAGATGCTTTACACAACTTATTTTAGTGTTACAAAGACACTGTAAGTCACACGTCACACTGAAATCCTTTTTATGGTATTCATTTAGCAAAGGCAAAGTTTAACCATAACAATGGCGCGGTATGGCAGTTAAAATATGGTGCCACACACTTACAGTAAAACTGTGTAATATAACTAAAGCATATAACTAAAGCACCACATTGCCCGAGAAATAGCAATGTATCTGTGTGGTGCTGACGTGGTGCCATCAGTGAGTGAAACCCGATGCTGAATCATAAATCAAAAGCTACACTGTGGGTATCTATGTCAGCTCCTCCCTGCCGCTGATCGTAAATCTGACTTCAGGCTTTGTGCTAAGCTAAGCTCACCTGGTTTGAGCTTTATGTTCAACAGGGAGCCATGAGAGTGGTGTCAACCTTCTTGTGACTCACCCAACGCATGACAGAAACACAAGATTTCCCAAAACATCAAACTGTTCCTCTTCGTCACTTTGCTACTCTTTCATACGTAAGAATTAGACACACAGAGCTGGATTATTTCATTCCTTTTTGCGATTTACAGATTGCTTGATTTGTTGTTCAGATTAATCTATTGCCGTGTCTTTTGCAATGTGCCTTGGATGGCGTGGCTAAAGATTATGGATCATATCTCTATAATATTTATTGAACAAGATGTTTATTTATTTTTCTCCAGTGTGAAAATACTGTATTGTTACTCAAGAGAGAATAAATAGTCGCTTTTGTACAGAGTGTGGTGTAACTGGTCATTTGGGAGCCCATTGGGAGGACAGACAAAAAATGCATATGGGATTTTTGTATGCAATTGTTTTAGTTTTATAGGGATGGTTACGGGTGATTGGCACAAGGGGAGAGGAGTTTTCTGGAAAACAAAGGCCGGCTCACATTCACGGCAAAAAAAAAAAATGGAGCGATTGAGGCGCGGTATGAGAGAGTTTTTATTTGTCTGTCCGGGTGAAAATTTACGATCTTTCTTTTTCCTTTCATCTCTTGCTTCCCACCTCCCACTGCATCATTCCTCCTCCCACTTTGCTTTCCTTTCTCATCACACTATCTCACGGAGCTCCTCTTCCTCCTCCACCCCAAAAACACGGCTCTGACCTGTGACAGTAAGAGATTTACATGAGCACAAACAGGCACAGGTACAAACATACTCTCCATAATCCCACCCCAGATCTCTTGTTGTGTCTGCGTGAAAGCCACCATTCTCCATGTCTCTGTAGCCTCTTATCGTTTTTGCATGTCCCTTGTTTTCCACACCCTCGCTTTTATCACTTTGTCACTTACTATCCTTCATTCTTTTTTCTTGTTTGGCTTTGTTGCTCTTGTCTATGCCCTTTTCCTCCCCACATACTCCACAGCCCTCCTGCCCCCTCTCCTTGCCTCAGGCCAGATATTAAGGGATCAATGAGAATCTCCCCTCCATCACCTCCGAGGTACACACCTGCTCACACCCACTCTGACATGCACGAGCAGCCTGACACAAAAATGTGGACCATGCGCGACAAACAAGCAAATCCCTGGACCTGAAGAAGCAGCATTATCCAAGCAGGAAGTGAAACTGACTGTCTCATCTCTGACACATCATCACACACTTATGACTTTCACTACATGGGAGAAAAGGTTAATGCTGACAAAGATATGACACATGTATATATACACACGGATACACATACATAAGAGGCCTGGAATTTACATTCAGTTGGCAATGACTTAGGGACTGCTAGTAGTCAACAAAGGCCACATTGTTAGGTCTGACTCTCTCTGTGTGTGTATGTGTGTGCCCTTGTGTGGGCTTGCAAACGCAGCGTGTGTGTGTGAATCATTATCTGTATGTGTCAAAACGTTGTCGAAATGAGGTTCGTCAAACGCTGCTATCTACCAGCCATCACTCGCTGGTTTCTCCCTCTCTCCTTTTCTGTCTGTCAGTGAAGCGGAGACAAATTGCTGTAACTAATATATAACAGGATCGCTGGGCTCTGTTAGTCGGCAAGTCCTTCAATGAAAACAGTGACAAGGCATCAACGTTATTGGCTCGCTGAGTCTATCAGGCAGCTGAAAGACCCAACAGACAAACTATCTGTTTCATTGTGTGTTTGGCAGGTTGTGATCTAATGCAAGACTGGTGACCTGCAGAGGGCTGGGATGTGTGGGCCATCTTCCTGAAGACTTTTTATTTTCACTCAGAGAGCATATCTTGTGTTCATTTCTCTGTTAGCTCTTCATGCTTCACTCTCCACCTTTTTTTTAGTCCTCAAGAAAAACACCACAAGATTCTGGGAAAATCATCTGTCCCTCTGTGGAGGTCAAATCCCATGGAGCCTCATTGTGGATAAAATATATAAATCAGTGCAGAAGAACGAGACAAATCTTTATTATTATTATTATTATTATTATTCTTTTTTCCTGGTTTGTGCATCTTGACTACAAACAGTTAGGTCACCCACAAACATTACTGCCTCAGGGCCACAGCAGCCTCTCACAACTGTCCACACCACTATAATAATCATAAATCTAAAGTTTTACAAATTGCTGTTTTGAGTGGAAATGATAGAGATATGACCAATATTCTTAAAGTCAAAATAGTTCATGATCAATAGAAACACTGACAGCCAATGAATTTGTATGTGTGAAGTCACGGGTCAAGCAGACATGACAGATGACATGACACCTATTAACAGAAGAAATATGGTGACTCCGCAATTACTGAGGCTCCAACAATAGACTGTATGTAAAAATGGGCAGTCTTCCCATTTGAATTATGAAGCACAGGAAGTAGGGCAGAAATAGCAGTTAAGAAGTTAATGGTCTCAATCACTAGTTCTAGGTCTTCTTCATTCAAACACAATTATGTTTGCATTTAGAGGTAAACAGACTTAAGCATGGCACATATGAGTGGACACCATTGTGAAGGACAGCTATTTGACTGTTCAGAAGTTTGTTTCCGGTGACATCTGTTAATTTTCAGTCACACGGCCCCTGGTGACTCGCAAAAATCAGGAGGCCTCAAAATTTGCAACCAGGGGATTACGTTCATTTTTACATATAGTCTACGGGCTCGATTCTACCAAGGGGCACATTTCAGTTCACTTTGCATGTCATACAGTTATTTGCATTTCCATTGAGAATGGTATCAAAATTATCGATCTGTACTGTCCTAGTTTTTTGGGTATCAAGCAAAGTGGTACAGCTCCTACAGGGTGAGAGTCTTTGTTTACTCTGTTCTTTGTGGAATTCATGGATGAGCTACACTGTGTCCTGCTGGTAAGACACCAGGCCATTTATTGCATGTACTGTAGGTGCTGTGTAAGTAACTATGTAATTTACATACACACATACCCAGCAGTGAGATCCCAAGTCAGATCAGGGTGTACCATTCTAAACTGCACTTTGCTGCTTGGTGGAAACAAAGATTATGGTGCCAATGCAGCTCATCAACACACACATTCTCATCCAGTACAAAAAATAATGGAGAAAGCACTTAATGAGCACAAACCTAAAGCCCCTTGGTTTGTCACAGTGAATACACTCCCCTGAGTCGCAAGATTAACTGTTTAAAAATAATTCTCAATCTGGATCCAGATGAAAACTAAAATCTTTCCATGGGTCATAACTTATCTTTACAGAAAATTTCATCAAAATACATTCTTTATTGCTGAGGAAAATATTAAAGAAATTATTAAAATTAAAGTCAATTTTTTAATAACATTCCATTTGATTGTGGAGTCACATGATGATTGTGCTCTGTGTGATGTCATTTAAGAAACTGACCAATCAGACAATGTCATGGCACATATTCACTTGTTGATTTGCTTCCAGAGACTCAGACCTCCTCTCCTCTTCCTCTCTGTATAGTTTTCTCTCGCCTGTTTGCTCCCTATTCTTTTTTTTTTGTTACCCAATCCTTTCCTCATCTGTCTCTCTGCTCTCTTGCTTTCGCCATGTCCTCTCTAACCGCACAGGGAAGCCATTTTGTGTCATTTCATGTCATTTTTGCATCATTTTCACGCCACGTGTGCCCTTTTCTCTGCTACAATCAAGCCCTTTCAGGCTTCCACTCAATTCCCCCGGCCACCCCCACGTTCTCTGTCTCTTTTTCCATCTGTCTATCTCCTTTGCTCTGTCTCGTCTTTCCTCTCCCTCCCTCTCTGTTCTGCTCACCTGCAGCACATAAAAATTCCTCTTTCCTTTCTCCAGAGAATTGCTCAGCCGCTCAGGGATTTACTGCATTCTTCTACTTTGTCTCTCCTTTTCTCTCTGTATCTGTTTCCCCTTGTTTGGCAGCACTAAATAGTATCTTCTTCATTGTCCTTTTAACACATTTATATCCTTCATTAAGCCCCACTGCTTTCTTTCTCCATCCTTCCCTGTCCTTAATAATAACACTCTTTAATCCCATGTCTGTCATTTCCATGACCCCACCCTAATTTATTATTTATTTATTTATTTATTTATTTGTTACGTCTGAGCAGCCACTCTACCTGCCCCACCTGGCCTCTCCCTGCTGCTGGGTTTCTGCCATGACTGTGAACGTCCCGCCTCCCCTTACTTAGCTCTAGGGTGCAGGGTTGGGCTGCACCTTCTCACCAGCGTTTTTTGGGTTGGTGGGGGTGGGAGTGGAGGTGCAGGGGTGCTCTAGGGCCCGGGGCCAGGGATGAGGTTGATTTATGAGTTAATCAATTGGTTGTCCGTGTGAGTGAGCAAAACCGCAGAGATGTGTGAGTTCTTTCATGTCACTGTCTGCGCTTGTTGACTTAGTCCCTTAGGAAAACACTGGGAGCTGTCATTCCCCATGTTGCTCAGATCCTCAACATGTTTTCAAAAGTAATTAGGGAGAATATTCATCTAATGGTTGAGTGGCTTGTACGTGTGAATGTTCGTGTGTGCTTGTGTGGGTGTCAAGGGCTTACAGAAGTCTTACCTGACCGTGAAAAGTCCTGACGTCACACAAGCACATTAGGTACATGTTGGGCCCTGAAACAAACTCAGAGAAACAAGCCTCCATTTGTTAGTGTCCATGAGAGACGTCTGACCAGTGCCAGGAAAACACTGACCTCCTTTTATTAGACAAACCAGAAATTTGCCCTTCAGAGCTACAGTCTGTTGGAGTTTATCACAGGTCAAAAGCAGCCTCACTGGGCAGCGCTGTATGATCAGCATTTACAGACAGTTGATTATTCCATGGAGTGACAGAGAAATAAAACTTTTCTTTATCTGCTTGTTCTCATTTACATATTCCTCTATTTTTTTGTCATATGTGTAAACCATAACTATAACTGATTGATTGCAACCCATATAATCAGGTTATTAATTTGACTGATTATGTGGGCTAACAATTTGGCAATTATAATTTCTATTATTATATGTAATTAAACTATTCTATAGATAATTATAATGACCTAATGCAATGTAAAATCTTTACAATTACCCTAAAGCCTTAGGTCCAGTGTGTAAAATGTAGATGAAGCTATTTTTATTTGGCACAAAGTGAAAATAAAACAATTACATTTAATTTTTTTTAAGTGCACGGCACCTGACCGTTGTTCTTCACTTCCCCAAAATTAGCCTTTTATATTTATATCAGGGCCAGCTCTACAGAAACTGACATTTTGGACCACCATGATTTTATAATAGCCCATAACACACTTGCAAGGGAAGGGTAACGTGCACACGCTACCTTTAAAAAGTGTTTCACAACAAATTAATAACCATTATAAATTATTTATTTATATGTCCTTAGGAAAAGGACACTTAAGTGGTAACAGAAAAGGAAAACAAGAGTTCCCATATGACAAGTTAAAAGTACACTTACAATAAATCTGTTGTAAAACATTGTCACATGCTTTGCATTGATAAGGACACTTATACTGTAGCATTGCACTAAAGTCAAGAAGAAAAGTTCTGTTCAAATTAGAATTTTATAAAGCTTTTGTTCTTTATTGCTAGGTTATGTTAATACAGGAGGGGAAAAGATTGAATGGATTTTGAGAGCCATAATCTGTCTTTCTAACTTGAGGTTTCCACTAAAATTATTTGAACAGAATGCGTTACAGAGTATGTTTGATGATTTTCTTCTTACGCCCATTCAGGAGGCAAGAAATGCTGCTCTTAAATCTCAAATATTTTTCAGGTAATCATAATGATATTCCCCAGTTTCAGAAAATTTTAGGTTAAGAGAGGTGTTGTGTAATTTTTCATGCCATTTGCATGCAGGTTATTTTCTGTGCTTTTTGCTCTTTTGTTCTTTCCTCCCTCACTAACTCTCCCCTTCCACTTGTCTGCCTGATCAGTTTACATTTAATCCTTGTTTGTATGTGTATGTGGTGTGAGAGTGACAAAAAGAGGGAACAAGTCAGATAAAGGAGAGAGACTGAGACAGAAAGCAGAGCCAGACGATGGAGGCTTGATGACAGCTAATAAGTCTGATAACTGACATGTATCCTGGCAAAGGCAGTGACACGCAAATTCAAAACAGAGGGAGAGGCAACAGAGAATGAAGGAACCAGAGTGCAGTAAACACAGGCATCCAAACACAGCGCGCTGTGTATCTGTACACCTTTGTTCCCCGAGCCAAACTATCCTGAGGTGATTCCAGCAGCTACAGCCAGGAACTTCCCTCCGCGCATTTGTTTTGCTCATTTTATGACAATCATATTCCTCCCCATCCCTCGTAAAATATCAAAAAAGATTAATGGCGTCGGTGGATTATGCGAGCAAAAATATTTTTTTTTTCTTTTTTTCTATTCCCTGAGGCCTTGGGTGGGAGTCAACGAGGCATTTTAGATGCTGCTGCGTCGTGGTCGACGTTACATGTTTGACATGTCACGGTTTGTTAGAGTCTAAAATGCTTGCTTTGGACCAGCTGTCCACCCACACTAGGAGGACTTAGAGTGCACACACACACACACACGCACACGCACACACACACCTCCATCTTCCTCTATGACCCGAAAATGGAAGATTGGTGTGAAAGATAAATAGAAAGCTTTTAAACTGTCGGTGGGACACACAAAAGACGGCAGATTATGAAAGAACTACAGACTCTCTCACACATACACTCACAATCTCACACTTGGGAGGAGACTTTACACTGACCTACACTGATCTTAACCCTAACAATGTGCCTCAACCTCATATTAACCCAAAAATATGAGGTCTGCTGATATTCTATGCAACCAATTGCATAAACAGGCTGAAACTAACAATAAATAAACCAAATTCTGTTTCATAGAATTCTGTTATTTTCCAAAATATGTAAAAACAAATCAGTGAGACATACTTTTGCCCCGGCTATCATTTTCCTTGATTATGACAAACATAGTAACTGTAGTTTACTTTGACTGAAACCCACAGTTAATGTCCTGCTCACTGATTCACCCGTGTTTTCAAAACTTTTGCTTTTATGAAGCAGATATTTTTTTTTTCTTTAGCCATGTATCTTCATAGGAACCAGCAGATTTAGGTTTGGAAGAAACATTAAATGAATTCGATAAAGCACTGGGAGTGTAGCTCATTTTCCCACAGTTTCAATGCCAAAGACTCCCTTATCTTGCAGGATTTTTTTTTTTTTTTTTTAATCTTGAATCTGGATCCATGTCCAGATCGCCACAGAAATCTAATACTGTCATTCTTGGGCCACAACCTACATCCACAGAAAATTTCATCCAAATCTGTCCTTTACTTTTAAAACTGAATGCAGCCAAAAACACAAGTTCCTTGACTGATATAAGTGTTTTGGTGTTTTTACAGAACTGTGTGGATGCCAAAATGCTAAACTTTATTCCTGAATCAGAGATTTCTTTTTTTCCAGTTACCCTGAGGATTTCTCACAGTCTCAATATTTCATCAGGGAAAAACCGACACAAGTACGCAAAGACAATTATCTATCACAGTGTCTTTCACACACACCTGTGCTGAAATAACACACAGAAAACACACCTTTCTCTCTCTCTCACACACACACACACAGTGCATCTTTCCAAAAGGCAGAACCAAATATTTTCCCATTCCACGCCTGGAAAACACACAGAGCGTGTCTTTTTACGGTCAACCCCCCCCACACACACACACACACCGCCGCCACCACCATAATATGATGCTATTGCTTCATTCCGTCACGCTGTCTGAGTTTTCTTTTCTCTAATTCTTCTCTGGTCTTTCACAGTTTAAGCACAATCGGGCGAAAATGGATCAAAGCACTCTTGAGGATGATATGGTTGGGTCCGCCTGGAAAGACTGTCAAGGATGAGCAGGAAAGAAAAGTTGAGGGGGAGTCCTTAGAGAATGGGTCCGATTCACATCCCATTTGTGACACTGGTTTGATGTTTGACAGAGATCTGAACTGCTCATATCAAACCTGCAAAACCACCATGACAGATAAGGGGATTTCCATAGTGTGTTTCTCTTACTGCTGGCATTTTGAATTAAGAATGTTTTTTATCCTTTACTGCTGCCATGCAAGTCTTCCATAAAAAAAAAAAAGCTCAGAGCAATAATAATCAAAGGGATCCAGAAGAAGTTGTTTGAAATGAATAAATTGTGCTCTTATGTTGGGTTTGTTTGATACGTGGAACAAAGTTCAGATGCATTGGTCACTTTTGCCCGGGGCTCATTCGCTCTGTGTGCGACAGGCGACAGCCAACGTCAGTCCCTCAGCACGGAGCTCGGAGGGAGCAGAAATAACAAGTGACTAGAATTAAATTTTGTGCAACGTGCCTTGGCTTGATTGACACATTCTACAATCAAATCAAAGTGCTGACAGCTGGCATTGATTTCCCACAACTGTTGTGGTTTAGTGACGAAGAAGTGAACGGATGGGAAAGCAAAATATGGAAAAACAGAGACAGAGCTTGAAATTAGGGTAAAGAATGGGACTTTTCCCCCCCTGATGTCACATGAGATTATTATTTGGAGCACTGGTGCTATTTGTTTTCTATCAAACTGACTGTTGTCATTTGTGACTGAGAGGCTGAAACTGAAGCAGAGAGATGCTCAGATACAGCGATTTCGATCTGAAATTTTTTTTTTGCTTAAACTTGTAATTATGATGTTAAAAAATGGAAAGCACAGTGTGAGCGATAGAGAAAGGGCACCATCTGTGTTTGCATTGATCTCCTATAAGACTTATTCTCTCTGGTGGAATGATTGACCAATTTATGGCACCAAGAAACTGCATTCATCTGGAGCCAACACAGTGAAGAGAATGGCATTTTTCCACACAGGGGTTCTTAAAGGACACCAAGACATTTCTGAGGAAAAGTATCATTATCCTCAATAGTTCCAGAACACACAGGTTACATATGTCACATTATTAAAACATGAATGTGTTTACAATTTTAATAAACAGTTTTAAACTTCAGTTACTTGTGGAGAAAAAAACGCAGCACAACATTTTATAAAGCTTATGCAACATGACATATTAATAATTAAATGTTTATTTTGCCCACATTCCACTAAACTGCTGCCTTCCCCCTCAGTGTATTGACACTAAAGCTACTACTAGATTCCCACTCCGGATGTTAAAATTGCAGCTCAACCATGGAATTTAACTTTGTTATGACGTTATATTATGAATTAATTTTGCGAGCATGAGCCAAACAAACAGATCAGCGTTTATCAACTCTAAGTCTTCATCAGGGTCTGACAAACATCTCATCAATTGAAATTACCTACCAGATGGATGGCATTATGTTCCACAGTTGTGGTTTGGTATGGAGCCCATAGAGAGCGCTTTTGGTAATTTGTCAGTATAAACAGCCATTTGACCCATTATCAATATGAAACTACTGATTGGAGCAGGGCTCACTTTAGCTGAAACTGGCACAACCACGCTCTGACGCAGGACAAAAAGCCTGCTGTTATGTCCTGGTCACTCTCCAAAACGTCTGCGAGTCTCTGCAGTGAAGTCTCGACAAGGTGAATCGTGCAAATGAGGATAACAGCACACATTTTCAGACCATGTCTCCTCTAAGGTCTTCACTGGGTTACACAAACAAAAAGCTGTTGGAGGGTCACATACTGTACGACATCAACATCGGCAACTTTCACAGCTTTGTCTCTTTTTTGAGGTGAGTCACATTTTCTGGAAAAGTCGTGTTTTTGTGTGTTTTAGGTTTCTGAAGGACATCTTTTCTGTCTGTATCAATATATATGTATAATATAATAAGTGATATGTAATTGTGTACATACTTTGACTCAAATTTGTAGTATGTATTTTTTGGACTATATTTATCTGATGAGGTAGTTACATAAAGAATGAATGAAGACAGGCCAACAAGTAAATTTGTTTGAAGTATTTGTCTGAGGCCCTTACACTGACACATATGATTCCAATAAGGGTCAAAGTTTAAAGTTGACTCAATCACTGTGGATCTGAAGCCAGTGATGAGGTCGCGGTCTCTTTGAATCCTGAATTTTCTGTGACCTTCCCAGGCCCCTTCAAAGTCACATTTCTGCCGAGAAGCTGAAGTTTCGGATTGTATAATTTTTTCCCTCTGCAGCGAATTTTGAAAAGAACGTCAAAAGAAAGGCGGGAATCCAAGTGCAGCTGCTTGGACAGTAAATAGAGAAACATGGCGAGTGTAAGGACTGGTGAGAAGAGAATTCAGGGTTAAACACAAAATCAGGAACTCAAAAACATCTTCCATAAACATTTATTTTCCTAACCCTCGCGTGGGGCCCATCTTTGCTTCTTCTTCTTCTTCTCTTGAGCTCTTGCTGGAGTTTCATTAAAGTATGCTTTTAAGTTAATGCATGATCTTATCATGCATCTTCACTCAGCTTAGCTCCACTCGGACTCTCTTGCTTCATTTGTTATCACTCGTAATCTTCTTTTTCCCTTCACTGTCTCCCACTACCTCACTCTCTCTCTCTCACACACACACCTTTTCTCTCTCTCTCTCTCTCTCCGTTGTTCCCTTCCAGGCACTCATTATCTACTTCACATTATGGAGTTCCTTAAAAGGCAGAAATAGAAGAAGGGCGAGATGAGTGGGGTAATTCTTGAGGCCCGAGACACTAAGACCTCCACCAATTCCTCCGTCAATCCATCTTTTGTTTTGCTTTTCACTCCCATCCCTCCATCCAGAGTTTGTGTTACACCAGTAGCTCTTTCTCTTTCTCTTTCTCTGCTCGACTTGTTCATGTTTTCTTTCCCCACCTCATCCATCATGTGCTGTCGCCGGCGGTTGTGACGCTGTCATGTAATTATCTCATATTTATGCGAATATGCTTGTCCTGTATTAGTCCTGCGTTGGTTTTATGCACACTCAGGGTTCCTTTGGCTCCATGCTCCTGGATTAAAGGGCTTCATGTCATAATTCAAGCCGGAGGGAGACGTTTGATTGGCCCACAGGCCAAACAGTACAGCAGTGTCTCTTAATATTTACACTGTTCCCAGTGACAGCTGTCATTTCCAGACAGCAGGGGGCCCTGTGGGGGAAAACTATGATGAATATGCTAATTGCTTTTAAGCACCTCCTCATCATACAAATGGATTATTACCAATTTATGGGATTTTCCATATTTCTCGGGCATATAGTTTCAATTTGAAGCACCACAGTGGGAGTCTAACATCTAACCACTGCATGACTGGTGACATGCTTTGCCCATTGAGCTTCAGAGCAGAAGCGTGCGGAGAAACATTAGGGAGGGTTATCATGTATTAACCCCAAAGCCCCGAAGCTCCAAATGCCCTATGAAAGCATAACTGGACTCCATTTTCACATCTTCTTTTAATTCTTACTACAGTCTAATTTGGTTATAATAATCTCCCGTACATCTCTCTTGGCAGGATGCATGACCCCTGGCTCCGAACAAACAACCTGAAAAGATAAGCTTCATCTGTAATGATGAATATTGCATAAAGTTGAAAAGTTTAACTGTTTTTGTTTTTGTTTGTTCGCTGAAAAGTGTAATCTTTGACATCAGCACTGTATAGAGCACTGGAGTCACTCTGACATATGTTTTTATACTGTTTCAGAAAACTGTCACAGCGCAAGTGTATGTTTCGCTAATCTTTACATCCTGGTAACTATTGCACATCTTTATCACAGATTTGTCTCCTCACTGTGTCAGTAAACTGTGATAAATCTGAGATAATATCATATCTGAAGTGAAAGGTGTGTATTACGTAAATATCTTTAAAATGCTTTTATTATTTTCTCTCATAGTTTTTATATATATATATATATATATATATATTCATAATTGTGTTTCTATTTTTTAATTTTCATTTTGACATCCTCACTTTTTTTAATCTTATTTTATTGCTTATTCTCCTCATATTTTTCACTTATACCTTTTACCCTCATACTGCTGTAAAACATGGATTTCCCCAATGTGATAATTAAGTCAAAACTAATCTAACCTAATGTAATATTTTATTATATATTTTATCTCGATAAGTCATTAGTATATTTTCTAAGCGTACCTGGGGAAACACATTCTAAAGATAAAACCTCCAGTTTTAATCTTGCAGCAGACATTAGAACGAGAAACAAATAACCATCTCAAGCTCTCTTTTATCCCAACATCTGTCACACTGATAAACAAGGAATTTGGTTAATTCTGTCAAGTATCTCTTTAAGCATAACTCTTGCACATTTTGCACTGTGTTTATTGATTTTTTAATGGCTTGTTTTTTACTGTGTTTTCTGTTTATTGTTTTCTGTTTCAATGGCAGGTCTTTAACTGACATTTTAATGTATTCTTGACTCTTTTTTTCTGTTTTTTTAAGTCGGACACAATTATCTTTTTTTTTTTTAGGGCAGGTGCATTATTTATCACTCTTACTCTGGTATTTATATTCTGTGAATTATATGTCCTTTTGTCTCTGTGTATTGTTCTGCAGCTGTAGTATTGATTGATTGACTCTATAGCCTTTGCATTTGATCCATTCATAAGTTACAACACTTATCCTTTGTGGGTCATAGGGCGGTTGGGGCCAAACCCAGATGACAGTAGGCAAGAGTCACCTATGGGGACTTTGGACTGTTAGGAAAAGCCAGAGTAACCAGAGAGACTGCACACAGAAACACTTTGGCTGAACTAGAGTTCAAACCCAGAACCATTTTCTTCCTTTCATGAGTCCCATATAGCAATGTTTATATATCATATGTGATATTAAATAAATATCATTCAAGTACAGGTGTGTTTGCCTGGCTATATATATATATATATATATATCCTAAATTATATGTATAGAATGCATTTATAATAAATGTAATTCATTTATCAGCAATGCTATAATGACAGTTTAATTGTCTTTCAATCACTTCACTGGAACACATTCAGAAAATATGGGAAACACAGTTTTCAAATAATAACATTTTCAGGACAGAATTAACAGCTTCTACAGGATGAAGTGTCAAGTATTTGGTGTGAACTAACCCTTGCTCTCGGGAAAAAATGGAGTGGAATCCTAATTAATGTTTCTCGTAAAACCTACTGTTGCATGTCTAAAAATATTTGCTGTGAAAAAGGTCTATTACACCAGGTTTATTCAAGATATACTCGAGCATTACATACATATGTAGTATGAGTTAAACTCTCTGAAAGCTGAAATATATAACTTTCATTTACATTCCCATCTAAATTCCAATGATCACAAAAATTGACAAAAATATAAAAACAACAAAGCTGGTTTGTGCAGTACTGTGTTTACAGAATATAAGGCTTAATTTGGATACTAATTAAATAATGTGGCCACAAGGCAAACAATTAATCAGTCCAACAAATGAATAAGTAAATAAATAAACACACTTAAATCTCTCTGCTTTTTGGTTTTAGCAAAAACTATTTAAAGAGAACCCTTTGATTCATGCGTGTTGCGTCGCGTACCACGCCCCTTACTGTTTGAATTAGATTGTGAAATAAACACATGCTGGAGGTGCTTACTCTTACAAGACAAGAGGCCATTCTAACATACGGAAGATGCATGAGCGTCAGGAGTGAGGCAACCGATGAGATATTGGGAAGAAATGAAGAATAATGGGGAGCCACTTTCCAACTTGGACAAGGCAAGAGTTGTAAGGTTTTATGACAACAACGCCTCCAAGTTACTGGAGGGAGCGAAAGGCTGGAACCAAGATGTGTCAAAAAGATGTATTCATGCTTTGTTTCAGGGGGTTTGAGAAAAGCCCTGGATTACATTAAGGAGAAAGCTCCTGCTCCAAATCCTGCTGGGGGGTTAAGAACCCCACTGGAAACTGTTTTGTTTCAGCCTACTATACTGTGTCCTAAATGATTGGCCAAGAGGTTCAATAGACTTCTC
Organism: Brachirus orientalis; assembly: GCA_016785285.1. Classification (NCBI taxonomy): domain Eukaryota; kingdom Metazoa; phylum Chordata; class Actinopteri; order Pleuronectiformes; family Soleidae; genus Brachirus; species Brachirus orientalis. The sequence goes on from JAFBJR010000026.1 coordinate 304,600, forward strand.
TTGTAACATGTAGAACCACACTGTTTTTATGGCCCTCTGTTGCCCTCCTGTGGTGAGCGGGGAGCATTGCGATTATCTTTTTCATGACTAATCAAGAGTTGTGTGTTTGACCACCTGTGTGTAGTTTTGAGCCGAGAAGAATGATGTCTTATGGACTTCTGCTAATGGAATCATGGGATTAGATATGTTTTATGTTACAGGTACCGTGAGACTTGCCTGCTCCCCTGCCAGCCCTCCAACCGTCCTCACGTTAATGAAAATTAAGACCACATTGAGTTTGTGCGAGTGTGTGTGTGAGTTCACTGATTGCTGTCTGGACCTTATTTAAGTAGAAACAGATTGAAGAATGATAATTAGGTCTAATAAGACGGAATTTTCCTATGTCAAACAGCAGCAGCGACACAAAGCTCCTTTTAAAGGGGCTGTTGGTCAAATGGAACCAAACACTCATGAACGCACAGATACAAAAGGTAATATGAGGTCTGTGGTGACAATCCCTTCTTTAAACTTCCCAAAAATAGAATTTTGCAGAATTTCATACGTGCCAAATAAAAACCAACAACAACACTAAAACCAACAACAATAATAAAACTGCTTTCTAGTTGAGAGTTTGGTTAGAAATAAAACAACACTTGAATGCAGCTCGCATGCAGCTACCCTAGCTTAACATTCATTTATTTATTCATTTTCTGTGTCTTTATCCCCACATGAGGGTCACGGTCGGCTGGTGCCATTCCCAGCTGACACAGGATGAAATGCAGACTCATATTGCAAGACAAACAACCATTCACTCTCACACTCACACCTCAATTTAGTGTTCAGTTAACCTAATCCCCAATTTTGCATGTTTGTGGACTGTGGGAAGCAGCCACTGCACCACAGTATGATCCAAGCTTAACAGTTATTTTTAATTAGCAACACCCAAGACCTGGGTCGTACTTTCCCTGTCCGTGTGTGTGACATACATTTTATCATTCCCATATTCCTGTGGTGGTCTGTGCAGACCCTACATGGACAAATGTGAGGGAACTATGGTGGCCTTCACGTGTCAGAAAGGATGTAAACGCTCTTTTACAACTCTCCTCACTCTTTTATCTCTCCTTTCTATTTTTTATTGCTTTTTTTGTGTGACAGGTTCAACTTGGCAGAGACATTCTTCTTCATTTGCATTGTAAGCTTCCGCTTCACAAAATGCACGTGTGGCTGGTTTGTCTATGCAGGCTGCCGCAGGAACATGGCAGCGCAAAACGGAGACCTCTGTAAAGCTACATATAAAAGGCAGATTCAAAGGCTATGAAAACAAGGCACATTTTATTTTAAAGCGATAATACACTGAATCACTGGGGAGTATTTTGAGTTTCTGCTAATAAACCCTCCTAAATCTTGCACACTGGACCCTTAAATCTGGAAACTGAGGGAAAATAATAACAGCTCTGTCCAATAAATGTAACTGCATCCATAAGCTGGCTATGGGATATTGCCCCTGGACAAAAATACCCTGGCACAAAACCACAATTAGTCATTTTTACAGTTTGGTGCTTGTGAATAGGGTATAATATGCTAAATTAATGTGATGTGGATTTTATTAACCTCCAAGTTTTGTTTAGCTGAGGGCCAGCACATATAACTAATGAAAAGGAGGAAACAGCCTCTGCTGTCCAAAAGCTCACAAAATCTGCATGCTAATGCCTCTGAAGTTCACTCATAAACAGTTATAGCTTGCTTGTTTAGTGTTGTTTTTAAGTTATGCGTTGGAGCTCATTTTTGGCAAAGGGTTAGGGTTAGAGTTGGTCTGCTGCTAAAACATTAAATCTAGTGTTAATGAGGTTCACATCAATCCGAGTTGTTGTTTGCTGCAGCCTCACATTTAACAGGTAGATATGAAAATAGTATAGATCTTTAACTCTCTGGAAAAATAAAACACTAGCTTTAACCCTTTCTTTTTCTTGATATTGCTCGGTGGGAATCAGAGAAAACCCCCTTGTCTGCTGCCTCTTAGTTTAAGCATAGTCTTATTTCCCAGCTCTTTCACAAAAGTGGCAGCTCTCCTGACTGATTTGGACCAGACCCAACCATTTTACATTTGAGAAACTTTGACCTCTCTACCAAGAGAAAAAAGCTATCAACACATAGGTTCAGAACCGTGGCACATCACAATCAAATGCAATCCTTCAGCATCTCCAGAGGGCCAATGTTGACGCCTGTCAGTCTGGAAATCCTTCCAAAGTCATTCCAAAAGCTCCAGGGCTCCACTGAATCGCAGCCAACTACATGCCGTACAAGTCGAAAAACTGTGGGATGGTAGTGAATCTTCCAAGAAGTGGTCATCCTGCCAAAACCTCTCCAAGTGCATAAAAGCACAACATTAAAGTAAACGCAAAAAAGTCAAAAAGAACTTTCATTTCAACACTCAGCAGCCTGTTTAGGACTTCTGTCCTTGGCTTCGGACAACATTCATGAGTCCACCACTGAAAGGGAGCTTGAAAATCAGCAATGGCCTCCTGCCAAGACAGAGATCACTGTTCACTGAAATGAAATATGAATGCTTGCGTGAATGTTGCCAAAACACACCCAGGTAATCCTAAGTGAAATCCCTTGGCACACACAGTCACACACACACACACACTGGCCTCGGAGGACATTGCATTGACTTATATTAATTTCCTGAGACTTACTCTAACATTAACCATAATTACTAGTGTCCTAACCCTGACCCTATTCTCAACCTAACTCTTACCTCAGCCTAACTTTAAAACATGTCTGCACTTTAAAATGTAGTCATTTACATTATGGGGACTTGATTTTTGTCCCCATAATGTGACTGTGTAAACAGATCTAGGTCCTCACAACATAAGTAATACCACACACACACACAGACCAGGCTTCATAACTACCTGCTGTTAATGGCAGGAATGGTGCATTGAAGATATTTATATTCATAAGCTCAACTCAACTGTATAAAGCACATTCATTAACAACTGAAGTTGACCAAAGTGCTGTACAGAATGTCGTCAGTGAGAAGCTGTGAAATAGAAAACATAAACACAAAAAAATATCATGAATTAAAATGATGGGGTGAACAGTAAAAACACACACAAAAAAAACAAAAAAAAAAACAAATGGGAGACCAGCTCAACCGGAATTTAACACCAAGAAGGGAAAGTATGTTTTACAGAAAATTTAAAGAGTCTGGGCAGATCAGATGTGCACTATTAGTCAAGAAACTGCTTCCTCCTTTTTCCTAAAGTCCACTTTGGTTGTCCCGTGCCTCTTTGCTGTCGTCTGTGTGTTTAAGTACGGGTGTGTGAGCTGAATCCACCTGTGCAGCTGCAAGTCATGACCTAATCAATGACTTGTTCCGTGTTAAATGTTTGCTTACCTGTGCCTGAGATGATGCCACCTGCTCCACTTGTCACCCACTCTGTCCAACTTTTGTCTCTGTCCTGCTTAAACCCTGGACAGGCCAGTCTACCAAGTCAGTCCAGAATTCAGACTCTATGACCCGGTTCTGCAGCCCCAGCTCTCTTACAATAAACCTTGTAAGTTATGGGAGTGTATGGGGGCCTCTGCACAGCAGCCATTTTGACAGGTCAAAGTGTTTAGTGACATCTAGTGGTGAAGTTGCACACTGCAACCAAATGAACACCTTTACCTCACCCTCCACCAGGTGTGTGGGGAAAATCCTCATCCAACCTGTACAGTTGTGAACATAGTAAACTCACACAATTAACATCAGGTGCTTCCCATGTAGTTGATTTTGTCCTGAGGCCTTGGTTGTGTGAGTGATGACATTAAGTGGATTGAAAGTGAGATCAGAATTAATCAAGATGTTAAACAAGATGTGTTTGCAAAAATTATTTTTAAATGTGATAGTTACTCACTCATTGTCTACTGCCTTATCCTCCACATAAGGGTCATAAGGGTCACACCCTGGACAGGTTTCGCATCAATTAGAATGTCCATTCCCAATATGCATGTTTTTTTTGTTTGTTTTTTTTGGACCGTAGGAGGAAGCTGGATTACCTGAGAACCCAGGCATACACAGGATTCGAACCGTGATCTTCTAGCTGTGAGGCAACAATGCACTCCTTTGCTCAGCTGTGTGACCTGTGAGGAATAATGTTTGAATTTAACAGGATTTGAGTCGCTTGACAAATTATTTATTTGGCTTCTTGTCAGAATAACTGGGCATCCAGATAGTTTGAATTGAGTGTCACAGCGGATATCATTAGGTACTGATTAACTAATTCTTAACTAATCGTTATTTAAGGCCGTTATTTAATACGTTCCATGTTCCCTGTCCACAGAGAGTCGTGAACTGGTTCTGCTCTCCACTCTCCTGAAGTTCCATCAATCAAATGACCGCCCATGTCACTGCAGACAGAATAAATCAATGTTTAGTAAATGTTAGAAATCAAATGCTATGAATATAATGTCAATGATTACCAACTAGTTAACTGCTCACTTGCAAATCATAAGTTACCATTACTAAATGATTAGTTAACCACCAGCTGTCACTTACAGCTTTACATTTGTATTTGCTGTTGTGAAGTGTTAGCACTTGTTTGTTTCTTCTTGTCACTAAAAAGAGGAAATTATTTCACTTTTAATATTTTATCATGCTTGTGTTTCTCTACACTTCAATTTATTTCTGAAACTCTTTGTTCAGTCTAATATTAAAAAAACAACCTCAAAAATACACATTGAAAATGAAGTATAATGAGTTATAATTAAAGTTTTGATACAGAAGTCCTATTGTTACTTTGCCGTCTCTAAGCCGTATCATTGTCTTCTTTGGAATTTCACATTGACAGGAACATTTCTAGCCATTTAACATTTTTAGACTGACATGCTGACCCATCATCTTGGATGCACATGATGAAAAACCCTGTTTTGCCCTTGATCTTTTAAAACTGTCTTTTCAGCCATAACTCCGAGGAAATGTTTATGGAAAGCAGATTCTCTTTTTCACATTTCTCGTGGTCTGTATGGAAAACATCTTGTGAGCATGATGACAGATGACAAAACTGTTTTTTTTAACATGTCCTGATTCAGAAAAGGGTTAAGCAGGTCTGTTCCCCCTCACTAATTAAATCCTGGTGGATCTGCCACTTACCATCATAAAGTTGGTCCCCTTAAACAATGTTTAAAGTTTTCTTCTGCTTGATTCCGTTTCTCTGTATATATGCATTTATTATTGAATTAAAATATGTGAGAAAATCACTGTATTGATTTTGCCATGGACTAAGTGAGTAGTTTGAATATCTTTGCAGGAATATCTGTGTTCTGAACCTTCTTTCACTCAACTGTGACAAACTAAAACCTGAATCTACACATTTGAATAAAACATTTAAACTCCAAAATGTAATATTCTGCCCTCTGGGGGGCGCTATATACTGTATACCTATTAATTCCCACACACCACTGAACTGTTTACATTCCTTAAAGAACTGGGCTCTGAACAACAGAACTGTGGTGTTTTATATGAAATGTGCACTTATAATGACAGAGTACAATAAGATCACTGACAGTTAATTATTTATTTAGTGCTGTTTGCATTTTTTTCCTGTGGTTGATCACTTTTCTCTTTTTTTATGTCCCCCCTTCTTTATACTGCAATTTTTAAAATCCCCTTTGTATAATCTGTTTTGTTGTTTTTGCTGTACGTCTAAAAAAGCATTCTATTCAATTCTCTATTTGTTCTTTCAAGCTGTTTGCAGCCTAATCAGCATCACGACTTATTCAAAAGTACTGCATGTGTGTTGTTGAGATGAACACCGATGGCAATATGCTGCTTTTGTAATTGTCGCTGAAAGGAACATGTGTCAGTTACTGTATGGGTTAAAGCATCTTAAATGAAGATTATTAATACAGGTCTTCTTATCCACTGTGCGTCTTTAAATGCGCTGCTTTGTTGAGTAGTTTCACAGTGAGAACATTAAGCTGTTGCCACATGCAGCGTCCACCTCATCTGACACGTCCACAACACCTGTGAATTAAGCAATTATAAAAGCAATGAGTTCTTTTCAAAAAGAAATCAAATTCTCTCTTTACACCCCATTTTAAAGACTTGACTTTATGTGATGTTGTTCTATCTTTTTATCTTGTGTTTTATTACTTTTATTACTTTTTATCCATTTCAATGTTTGCATATTTACCTTGTGTGCCAAAACACTTAGTAAACTTAGTGTTTAAAAAGGCACATTAATAAAAAAACTGAAATAATAATAATAATGACAATAAAATGTTTTAAATATTATTGTATTGCAATTGTTCCACGATTCTTACATTTGTTAAACTGGATATTTGATCTTTAACAGATATTGTTTTATTCCTCCCTCTGGTCATGGAATCCCGCGTCAATACTGCTTTTATTCCAGCAGGTGGCGCTGTCTATCAAGAGTGCAGCCTTCCGCATGTAGGATTTAAAAGTGTATCCTGAAAATAAATAAAAACAATGACAGCTCATATTGAAACATTTAAAAATTATCATTTGTTAATAATTACATATTGAACGGGTATTGAATCCTGTGAACAAAACAACTTCTCGTCTGACAAGTAATTCTGCAAATTTATTTATTTTAATTTTAATTTAATTCAATGTTTGGCTCTTTAGTTCATGAAAAGACGTTTACTGAAGCAAACTTGCTCTGCGGCCAGTTATTAACAACATTTTAATACTACGACTTAAGTCTTGTAATTTAATTACTAATATAATATAAATGATCATCATCTAGTCCTCAAATGAATGTGCTGATCCTGATTTTGAACATTGCTTGAAGTTTCTTTCTTTCCTTCTCTCTTTCTTTCTTTCTTGGCACTCTGCGCATCATATATTCCAGCACATTTCACCACTGGGAAGAAAGTACATTATGACATTGGGCTGAGTGTAAACTGGCCTGACTTGGACACATGGACACTGCAGGTTGCAGGTGAGATTAAAGGTCCTATGTCCAGGTGTCCACAGCTGGAGAGAGGATTATATTATTAAGGAAATGGGGCCCATATACCCTAGATTGGCCCCTGCAGCTGGAACAAAATGTTTCATGACCAGGTGTAAAGCTGCAGCTAACCAGAATAAACTATGGCAAATTGCTATAGAGTTGAAATGCAAAGCCGGACACTTCCCTGCAGAGCTCGACAGGGTGCAGATTTTCTTTTGGTGCCAGCAACGCCTGAAGTCATGAGTAAGCAGGACATTCGTATGGAACCCAGAATAACTCCAGCTCAGCTGCTGACTGGAGAAAGTAATCAAGACTGAAGAAACTGATCTACTATAAACTGATAATCTACACTATGCTTAAAACAACAGTAATAACAACAATAATAATAATGTGCACTAACTAATATGCAATTCCACTGTGCAATTTATTAGCCCATGCTGCTATTGTGCTTTTTTTATGTTGTGTATTTTTGCTGTTTCCTCTTGTACATAGTGTTTATATTCTTTATTTTATTAGTATGTCTATATTTCAAGCTCTTTTTTCTTTTCCTACACTCATGTGAATTATTTATTATGGATGCCTACTTCTGCTTTTTTTTCTGCTTTGTGGAACAATAAAGGAAAATCTTATCTTATCTTAAAACGGCCAAATTCTCTTTTTGAAGTCTATACAAGAGTTTTGATTTCTAATCAATAACAAGTGTCTTTAATTAACTGGGAAGTGAAAATCTGGGGCCAAAGGCCCTCGGCCTTGACCTCGTTGAGGCCAGAGATCCATGGACCTCCTGTTATAGTCCATAAATCTGAACATGCATGAAGACATTCCTCAGTGAGCCAACCAATGGGTGTTCAACATGGCAGCAGATTATCGTGAGAGCAAAACACCCTGATTTCAACAGTGAGCTTCCTGTTAAAACAAAAAAAAACTATGGCCTGTAATAAAAAGGTCTACTGTTAGGACATGTTCAGACAGGAAGTGGAAATTATAATTGCCTACATCTGACCACTGGACCAAATCCCCACAAACGGTCAAGTTTGTCTCTTAGCTGTTACTTATCCCTCTTTTTTATGAAGCATATTCATTAAGCTCCTGACGTGAACCAATGTTTCACTCACGTTGATGTCCACCATCTCCACTATGTCTGGCCAGCTTAGTGAAAATCAAACATTTAAAGGTGAAATGTGGACTTTTCAACCATTATGGAGCGAGGATTTTATGACGGGGTTCCTCGTTTTATTGTTGCAAAATTGTGCTGAATTTGATTCATAGTAGCTCAGAAGTGCTTGACTATTAATGATACAATGTAACACTATCAACTGCATTTATTCTAGTCGTGTTGTTTACACCAAACCAGTATAGTTTTTGGGCTTTTTTTTTTTTTTTTGAGCACATAGACCAGTAACAACATAAAAGTGGCCTAGTATTAATTTGCACTTTTGTATTCAAAGTGAAGCACTTGATACTGAACTTGAACTAAACAAGTAAACCAGTTTAATGACTTTGGATTTCAAAACTTACAAGTGATGTGCAAATGCGCACTAAATGTGCAAGTCTTAAAACAAACCTCAAGCACAACACTATTTAGATATCTACATATACTGTAAATCCAGATTTATTTAATATGTTAAACAAACCAAGCAGCCACTTTTGTTTTGTTTATGCCAATTGGACCAGCTCTGAATAAAAATCACAACAACAGAGACATAAAATATTTGATTTTTCCAGGGACAGTGTTTATGAATTTTACCATGGTAATGTAGTGTGTGAAGTGGACAATGTGGATGAAGTCCCACCAAATGTTTTGTGTGTGTGTGTGTGTGATGAAATGTGAAGAACTGCAGAAGCCACTGTAATTCTGGAAACCAGTGTTGGAGCGAGTCTTCAGCAGGAAGACACACTGGAGCATGCGAGTGGACATTTGTCTCTCAGGAGGTGGTGACTTTTCTCTCCTCCCCTCTGTGAGGGAGGGAATTAACCAAATTAGGAGGAGGAGGAGGAGGAGGAGGAGGGGGAAGTCTATAGCGACATCAGAGAGGAAAAAGAAGTGTGAGGACTCCGACTCTACTCACAGAAGGAATCAAAGAAGGTCAGCCTCGTCGCTTTCTGCTCATCGAGTAAAACAACTATCAGCCGTCAGAGCTGACTTTTATTCCACTTTTTTTTTCTCTAATCACAGACAAAGCCTTTTGTTTTTTTAAAAAAAAAGAAGAAAAAAAGAACGAAACAAAAGAAGCCCTTTAAGTCTCTAAGAAGACAAAGTCTACAGATGAAGTAAGTTGATTCAATGAGTTTCTCCTCGATCTACACTGATGAATGTGTGTGCGTGCGTGTGTGCTAGTAAGTAGTAATAACGGTGGGAGGCGCGCGCGCGCGCGTGTATGTGTGCGTGAGCAGTTGAGAGAGTGGCGGCTGCAGGAACAACCGGCTGCTGATAAAACTACACGTGGCGTGAAACTCAAACTTTTCGTCAAAGGCTGTTTCAAAAACCCGCGACTTCACCACAGCTCCGTGCGTGTGCGCGTGTGCGTCACAGGAGTGTGTCTGTAACAGACCTCATCAACAGAAGTGGTTCACATGAAATTGAATGGGTTGCTTGGAAAGTTCCCGTTCAACTGACTGTTCTTATTCTTTTACAGTGGTTCACTCACTCACTCACTCACTCACTCACTCAGTCACTCACTCACTGCTGCTGCTGCTGCACTGAATTCAATTATGCAGCTCTCCTGAAAGCCTCCTGTTTTTTTTTAAGTAGCTGAAAACAAACCCGTGTTTTACATTTAGTTCTGATTTTAAACTTTTATATTTTAGCCACAATCTCTAACTGTGAACACATCATGTTCTCTAAGTCTATTGTTAAGCAAACTCCAACATGCCATGTCTTCTACCCGTGTCAGAATGAGATGTCATAAAACCACAATAAATATGGCAACAAATAAATAAACAAAATTTGTTGATGGTGACTGGTGACAGTCACTATGTTTCCATGAAGCGTGTCGGAGGTGAACCACCCCCAACTAGTTGTTGGCACTTTGAGCATTATTACAAGTTAACCAACCATTAATTTAAAAATACATAATCCTTTAATCTGGCAGAGAATAGAATGGATCTCCTTGTAAATCCAAAACTATCCTGGCCTGAATTTCATCATGTTTTTGTTGCTTATGCTTCAGTGTACCCGCTTATTCTTTTTCTTTGTGTATTTGCCGGGGGGTGGATACTGTGGAGACTTGAGACCAACTATGGTCTGAAATAAATAGGCCTAAATGACTTACATGTCATTATAAACCTCCCTCTTTCTCTCCACCACCTCTCCTGAGTTTTTCTCTCTCCAATGATGCCTAGTGCTTGCTCATTTTGTGAACTGTTGGTTTTCTCTTCTTTCTATATATTGTAAAGATTTCTGCCTTACTATGTGGAGTGCCTTGAGAAAATTGATGTTGTGATTTGGTGGAAAAACTTAATATAATTTTAAAAGATGAGTGTATAAATATTGGTGGACTGATAGGCAGTGTTCTAAAAAAGAAAAAAAACGAAAACAACAACTGAAAAAGTGGCAGGGGCGGCCCAAGCCTTCATGGGGCCCAAAGGAAATTAGATTTGGGGGGCACTTTATCGATGCCATTAATAATGCAGTAAATTACATGATGCATCTGGGAGACCCAGCCAAACATGTTCTTACCTAATGGTCCTGGAAGTAATATAATATGTTAATATCACACCACATCTTTGCTGATATGACTGCTAATTTTAAATTACACAGAGTTTAAATGTTAGCAGGCAAACTACCAGTGAACTTGCTTGCTTTCAAGATACTTAATTTATGTATTCCAAAATCACCTTAAACATTATGTTACATTATCAAATATACATATATACACGTCGCTTGTGCATGATGCTATTGAGCGAAAATTGCAGGCAGTGATGTGCAGTGCACAATGCACACGATCGTCATGGTTGTCGCTATCTAAGTGCTTTGACAATGTTGGCATCATGCACAAACTATAAAATAAAAATAGTGAAACGCTCTGTGGGCCCCCTGGTGGCCACAGGGTCCTTAGCAGGCACTTAGTTTGCCTATGTCTTGGGCCCTCGGAGTCTCCTGGGTTGGGTGATTGATAAATAATCTACTCTAATTTTTTTAATTCTCTCATTATAATTATGGTTGTTAAAATTACATTTATCATCAGTAGAAAATAGATTTTGTTTTTCTAAACTGCACAAGACAATAACAAGCTATAATCTCTATGTCCAATCTATATGAGGAAAATAATTGCGAATTGTAGCTTTAAAATGATCATAATAAAAACAAACAGCTTCCAGTGTCTGAGATGTAATCACTGTACTGAAAGCTCCATTAGGTAAAACAATGGTTTATTTTGATGTAATACTGTTTTTAATCTTTAGATTAGTTGTATGTATATTATAGATTACATAAAAAGAAAGCCTCTTTTTTGGGTTAATAAGTGGGAATTTCGGACAGCACGTGAACGCAACAGAGGACCCGCTCCAGGAACGGGCCGCCCCGCCGCGCCGGTAACCGGACCCGGCGCTGAGGTCATGGAGGCGGAGGGAGGGACAGCTGCTCTCCGGCCTGCAGGCAGCCCAGTGCGGGCTTTAGTTTTGTGAATCCTCGGGGGGGACACAGAGGCTCCCTGCGCAACGGGTTTATTTTCTTGGAAACTTGTGTGAATAAAAAATTTGCGGCTCTTTGTGTCGCGCTGAGGTGGATAAACACGAGTGGTCAAGGTCGGAAACATCCCCACAGGGAAGAAAGGGTCGGACTGTGTGGGAGCTGACAGAAAGACGGACAAGTGATGATTTCAAGTCTGACAAAGATATTGACGCAGGGCCAGTAGAAAAGGGTGTTTTGACTATGGTATGTAAATACTTATAGGTTATAACGCAAGAACCCCCAGTTTAAACACCAAAACTCTTCGAGTCCGTCACAGTGAAGCCAGTCATGGCAACATTGCATCAGTCAGCGTGGTGTTCAGGTATTTCAGGAAACAACCTCCTTATTTGGTGTTCCTCTCACTATGTCCCTCCCTCTGCCTGAAACACACACACACACACACACCATTTTCCATGACTTCAGAGGACATTGCATTGATTTACATTCATTTCCTGGAGACTTACTCTGACCATAACCATAATTACTAGTGCCCTAACCCTAACCCTGACCTTGACCCTAACCTAACTCTCACCTCAGCCTAACGTTGAAACATGTCTTCACGTTAAAGTGTAGTAATTCACATTGCGGGGACTTAAGGAAGAGAAGTCCCGATGTTGTAACTGTGTGAACAAATTTAGGTCCCCACAGATACCAGGCACTCACACACACACACTCACTTCACAATGTCATCACAAGGGTTCACAGGTGTCTGCCAACCCTAAAAGTTCCTTGTTTTAACGTGTTTGCAGGCCTTTGTTTGGTGACTTTTCCGGCGTCTCTCCTTCATTATACACCAGTTCACAGTAGTCTGTCTGTTTCCCATAATGACAACACATACCATAGTTTTCCAGGTTACTGCTGCGGCTCAGAGCTGTATGATAATGTGGTGCGAGCGACGTGTGGAGCGGGTGGAGACAGCAGGCCACGTATATTTGTTTTGGCTTTGTAAGGCTTGTGTGTCTTCTTGAATCAGTCCACATGGGCATAGAGTCTGATCTTACATACTTACAGAGGAAAGGCTGAGAAGTAACAAGATACAAATAATTTGTAACTGTACTAAAATAGAGATACTTAACTTACGAATATATTCTCACAGAATTTTTACTCCCAACATTTGTACAATTATCTGTACTTTGTTCTGCAAACAACCAAATATTCTAAAAACAATTCTAAAACACTCAAACTGATTACTCAATTATCAAAATAGCTGATGATTAATTTAGTCATCGATTAATAATCCATTAATTGAATAATTGTTGCAGCCCTAAATGAGTTTGCACAATAAACAATAATAAAGCTGATTCAGCCCAGCGGCTCCACATGACTCTCTCTGTGTTTCTCAGTACAGCGAGGTTTAGATCTCATGCCGTCCAGTGACATCACTGAGAAATGTGCTGCTGCATACAAATAAAGTTACAATGTTTCTTTTCACCAAGACTTAAGAGAGGCAGGAAGGAGCTTTAGACTCCCAACAGTCCACAAAAAATGTCTACAGAAGTCTATTGCAAGGCTTAAACTTAATTTTATTGTTTTACTGTCTTTCTTTTGTTTATGTTCACATTGTGGACAATACAGTTGAACTGAACCAAACCTAAACTCTCCCACTGCAGCTTTTAGTGCATTTCAGAGCCTCTATACGTTCTTTCTTTTATTTGAGTAAAGGCTGAAGCATCTGTTCTGCAACCTAAGAAAAGAATGTGACGTTGATACTTGTGACACAGGACAGACACAGGACAAACTCCACGTGACAGTTGTCCATATGCCTCTAATAAACTGTGTTTGTTTCGACTGCTGTTTTCCAATATCTTCTCCATCAACACTTTTGTTTCCTGGTTTCTGCCATAAAAACATTGGTTCACAAAGTGTTGACAAAGCATGATCGGCATTATAAACCTCACATTATCTTGAGAATGAACTCAATAATATTGTCATCCATTTTCTTCTTGTTTTTTAGGTTTGTGTATTTATTAGTTTATTCACAGGAGTCTTGCTGCACCACTGACGTGAAATTTTTGTTGGGCAGTTCATATTAAAGTAATCCAGTAGAGATTAATCATCTTCCTCATGTAAAAACCTCACATAAAATGTATGTGATTTATTTCAGTTGGGACTTTTAACAGTTGTATCACTCCACTTCACATGTGCTCATAATAATCAATAATAACACTGACTGTCAGGCACTGTCATCCTTCACTGTTACGCCTGGTTCAGGTCAGACTCTCTCTCTCTCTCTCTCTCTCTCTCTCTCTCTCTGTCTGTCCATCCCAGTCAGAGATAAATCAGACACTAAAGTCAGAAACACATTGTTGTGTGTGGGGAGACACGTGAGTGAGACACAGCAGACATGCAGTGTGATCCAGGCGTCCCAAAGTACTGTACGCAAGATGAGACATTTTTACCACCGTAGGCTCGAGGCCGCAGGTATCACAGCCGAGTTTATATTTAGTATAACAGCATGACCGCGAGCCTGATACTGCGTCATTATAACACATCACGGTATCTCAAGAAAAACAATTTGTGTTCACTTTTAGACAATTAATCAATAATAACCAATTGTATTCCAAGCAATATCTATATTGTCCCAGATGCAAAATACTGTAGATAGTGATTGGAATAGGTATACTACATCATAATGCTTGGACTTGGTTCAGTAATTCACAGAAAAATAATTCTTATGATTTAATTATATTTTGATGCTATTTTACAATTCCTTTTCTCGTTTTTTTTTACATTAGAAAATTGCCTATGGTCTGGACTGTTGTTTCATTTTTACCCTCTTTTCACCGTTTTACACGTACCAAACAAGTAAGAGAGAAGTAAAGAAAATAATCAACTGGTTTAGAAACGAATACTCGCAGGGATCCTCTTCTGAGTAGAAAGAAGAAAATCTCAACCATTTAATCATGTGTCATAGGTCAACTGGCGTTTTGTAATTTACAGAGCAAAGTGGATAAATCTCATCTCGCATTATGTTACTTCAGTGTTGAGTTTTGGGGAGCCGTGTGTGTGTGTTCTTGTATTTGTTGCCGAGTGAGGACCAAAAATCTCATAAACCCTACAGAGGGAGGACATTTTGGCTGGTCCTCACTTCTCTAAAGGGATTTTTCAGGCTTAAGACCTGGTTTTAGGGTTAGGGTAAGGGGCTAGGGAATGTATTATGTCTATGAGGGTCCTCACTTTGATAGAAGCACAAACGTGCGTGTGTGTGCGCTTGAGTGGGTTTCCATTGCGGGGTGTCACTTACCAAAGAAATCCCCCTCTTCAAACTTTCATTTGAGCACAAAGGCAGTCGACTGAGCTCTGGGTAATCGCATTACACATGCCCCCCATGAGCACATACGCAGACTCATGGACACACGCTGAGACAAATCTGTCTCATTAGATCTTTTCTCCATCTACACACACACACAAACTGAGGAGATGCCCTCATTAGGAACTATGATGAAAACATTTCCAGTTTAAGGCCTTGACTACAAGTCATTGAGATTTTTCCCACCCTTTGTTCCTGGGTATATACTGTATTTTGGACTGTTGGTTCATGTTTAGATGTTTATCACGTGTGTGGGTTTAGGCTGAAGGTTTTGGGGACAATATCTAATTGCAGTTTTTCTGATGGAGTCAAGGTTGATTTCAATATTCACTGCGAAACAGATTCAGAGTGTGTTGGAGCACTACCAGACCTCATCGTCAAAATGCGAACTCCTCTCTATTCTACTGCAAGAATGAGAACTTTAGAGATATGGACTGATTCCTTTACAGTAGATGAAAAATAAAATAATTACATTGCAGGCTTTGCTAAGTGTGTTGTTTCAAATTGCAAATTTCAATTTAAAAACATTTAATTCTTCAGCCCTCGTGTGAGTTGGGGTGATCATGACTGGAGTCAGTGTGTCGCTCACTCATGTCACAGGTTATAATGGCCTGTCATGTCACTAATGTGTGTCTGCTTGAGTTTATTTTATCAGTTACATCATTGTTTATTTGTGAGTTGTGGCTTTTTTTTTCCCCGACCCACAGAGATGAAGTCAAACAGCTCCATGCTGTCGGTACGAGGCTTTTAGTAGAAACTGCAGGAGCTGCTTTCACATGGAAAAGTCACTCATCCCCAGTTCCATAACAAACGCAGGCAGAAGGCTCAGCATTGTTTCCTCTGCTCAAATCAAGGGTGAAATAGCGGCTCTGTTGACACCACAGTGGGTGGACAGTAGAGGACAATGAAGGGTGAGGTGTCAGGTGGGTTTTACAAAACAGTGACTGATCACATGGGCAGTCATGCGGACGGAAAAATGAAAATGTATCGTCACAGGCCCGCAGACCAAAGTGACTCTGCAATGAAAGGAACATAAAAACATAAGCGTTTGGTTTTTTATTTAGCTGAATTTAACTGATTGTAAGAAGGTGGTGACTTTTATCAAGTTCTTCCCTGTGTGAGGGGGGTCGATATCTCAAAATGGTCCGTTAGTTCCATTATTTCACAACGTTTGTTGGTCTGTAATTTTGCTCCTTTAATGTTTTGTAATGTTCTGAATTCGGAGTTATTGTTGTGTAATGTGCAGTTTAACTAGAGGGGCTACAGTAAGTGGTCAACTTATCAGTCTGTGGACAGAGAGTAAATAAATAGACACACGTACTGAAATTGAACTTTGGCTGTTGCAAATGCTGTGGTAGCTGAGCTTGTTATTTTGTAAAATCTCAAACTGATAATTCAAAAGGAATTCAAATCTCGCCGTCATTTTCTTGCAAAAATGTTTGTGCACTTTGTGTAAAATTTATCTAAAAATGTGTGTCAAGGACGACAGATAAAGACTACACTGCATCTAAAATATTTAGATGCACGTTTGAATTTTCAAAGGTCCAGTATGTAAAATGTGTGAATTTTTGTTTCTCTTTATCACCCCAGAATAAACCTTTTACGTTGATACCAGGAGCTCAATCAGCTCTAAAGATGCCACCACCATATTGGACCACCAAACAAATCATCTTTTTGAGTTTTTATGCTGCTGATGCTCCTTTAAAAAGCAATTGGAGCTTTGTAAAAACAAACAACAAAAACAAACACCTAATGAGGAGCAGATGTTTGTTTTTGAGGATGATTAAAAAAAATCTGAATTGTAACTTGACTTTTAAGGCATTCAGCTTCTTTCATTGAACGATTTTATGTGCTTATTATAACCATCTGATACTGTTCTCTGTCTGTTCCTCCTCTCCCCCGTCTGTCTCTCCTCCATCACAGAGTAGCAGCAATGGCGCCTTCTCTGCTTCAGGCCTACAGAAGGCGCTGGTGGATGGCGGTGACAGCGGTGATTGAAAACTTGCTGTGTTCAGCTGTGCTGTTGGGCTGGGGCTCATTGCTTATAATGCTGAAGAGGGAAGGTTTCTACTCTTACCTGTGCTCAGGTAAAATCAAGCGTCAACCGGTCACACATAAGAGTCTGCTAGAACTCATCATCGACACATGATTTACTCTATTTTCTATGAAAAGAATGAGGACCTTTAAAGATATGGACTTTAAAAAAAAAAATTCTGTACAGAAGATGGAACTGACAGAAATAAAATAATTACATTGTAAAATCACACACGTGTTGTATTTCGTCCTCTATTTTCCTCAAAATGGGAACATCATTTACAAAACTGACACCATGTTCTCTTGAAAGTGTTTATTGAGACCATTAAATCCTCAATAAACCGACTTTATACATCAAGTGAGTGGTAGAAGCTCATTTTCGTTTAGACTTACATTCAAACCGAGTTCTTTTGCAAGTCGCCTCCTAGTGGCTTACAGTATTTTTTCACTTCATACAAGGCTTCAGGGAGAACCTGAAAAACTCCATCCATTTTATGCATATGGTCTACTGATGTTAATCTAATTCTGGGGATCATGTACACAGAGTAGGTGTTTAAGGGGAAAAATGCATGATTTTGTTTTAATTGTCTTGTTTTTTTGTTTTTTTTTTTACATTAAGTAAGTCAATTATCTTTTGCTCCAGATCAGTGAGGATACAATGTTTATGGTAACACCATATCATTGCACCAACATCAACGATATTCTCAAATAAATTTATTAGAATTGCTGTGATTGGACATTGGACATTTACAATAATTTGTTTATTAGCACAATGGCAGGAAAACATGAGGGTGGTGTGTGCAAGATCAAAAGAACAGCAACCATAGATTTACTGTGTGGTAATTTAAGGACCAATTTACAAAAAAAGAAAAACCGCAGTTCAAAGATACTTTATGATAAATATTGATCTTCTGCATTATGTAGATGATATACAGGTTAATAACCCGATGACTGTAAATGTTCAATATATTGCCCAGTTCTATTTTTTATATATTATATTATTATAACATTTTATAATTTGAATTTAATATAATCTAATCTTATTTTCTGTATAAGAAACATTTTGTGCAGTAGAACTAAGTCTTCCCCCCCATTGCTGTTCCTCTTCATTATCTCAGATTTAGAAGAGAACCTTGACTCAGGATGTGCCTTATATTGTTTCTACAGTGAATGACTCAGTGGTGTTGACTGTGGGGAACTCCACTGGTGAGGTGGAGGAGTGGCTCACCTGCGTGGACCAGGAGGAGATGCTGAACCTGGGATTCACCATCGGCTCCTTTTTGCTCAGCGCCACCACCCTCCCCCTCGGTATCCTAATGGACAAGTTTGGGCCACGCCCAATTCGCCTGGTGGGCAGGTAACAGCTGGAAAATCTTCAGACCAAATTTTGAGACGTGATGCATGGAGAAAGAAAAAAAAAATATGCATATATGTACCTTCCCTAGTCCTATTCACATGTATAATGGTAAAAATGTGGTCCACATTACTACTAGTCTCAGTTGCCCTATAGCGTAATAACATCACTCAGTCAGTCAAACAGTCAGTAACATTCGTTTGCATAACTGTGGCATTCCAGCAAAAAAAGAGAAAAGAATATGGAAAGAAAAAAAGCTGACTGATAACATTCCTAGAATGGGAGGGTTGCATGTTTTGCGTGTGGGTCAATGAATGTAGGTGGACTCTAAATGTGGGTGTGTCTGCACACTGTCAGTGTATTAAGTAGTGAAAAATTATTTTGTTTTGGGGTGTGACCACAACCCTTCTCGTTAAAACTATGACACTGACACACATGTACACACATGCACAACCGCGTACACCCACGTACGCACAGTCGCTGTCAGTTTGGGTATCTTTTATGTCAGCCGCGCCACTTGCATTGATAAAAAGATAAAATGCTGATAATAAATTCACACTGAGAAGTTAATCTGCAGCTGCATGTGTTGCACATGGCAGTTTTTGTCTTAATCTCAGTTTAGTGAACTGGACGTTGTTGTTCTCTTACTCTACATGAACAGTTAATCCAAGTCTAACATGTTGTTTTGTTACAGCTCATGCTTTGGGCTTTCCTGTGGCATGATGGCTGTATCTGCCTACAACCCCCATGGTGAATACAGACACACACATATACAAACACAAACTAACACATGCACGATATCAATAAAATGAAAAATGTGACGATATATAAGGCACCTGTGAAGCTGCTTCAGTAAGTGGCAAAATAGTACCTCAACAGTGACATTTGTTGTTATTGTTTGAAAATGTTTTTCCCATCTGAAAGACCCCTAGTAAATAAAGATATTGGTACACTGCAAACTATTCGACCAATCCACCACCACCTCCCCCGTCTGTCCTCTGGTCAAAGCTCCACCCTAAAAATACACAGAACAGACTGCCATTTCAACAAATAAATGTTTAACAAACAAATAACAGACGTTAGTTTTAACTGCGTATGTTCCGACAGTAGAAAATCCAGCACCCGAGGTCATAATTTAGGCAAATGTTTTTTTCTAGAGGAGCAACATTCTCTATGTCAACTTAGGATGCTGAGAATTCGCTCTTGTTATATGAAACATCTTCTGAGTTCAGATAGGAAGGCTTAGGGGCCATTCACGTGCAGGATCTAAACATTTTAGTAACAATTTTGGTTGTTAATAAAGCCTCTTTCACACTCGATATGTATAGTATACAGATGAAGCTGCTTAAAAAACACAATTAACAAAATCCCCATTTCCAGTGGTTGTTCTGCCCTGTGGTCATTTTTTCCTCCCCTGTATCACCCGTGTGTGATTAAAGACATAGTGGAAACAATGCGAGTCGGGAGAAAATTATCTTATATTAAGTTTTAAAAAAAAGCAAGCTTATGTCTGGAAGATGAATTTGTGAATGGTGCAACACTGGCAAAAAATATAGCTGATCAGAGCTGAAGCCCATAAAAACCCAGGAGTCAATTCCAATTTACCACATTCCATGGTTAAAAAAAAAAAAACCCTTTTAAGCCTGGGATTCAATGGGTTTTTTTAACCAGTGGTAATGAGGTATAAGAGAGCAAAACCTGGGAGCTGCGGAGTTGACTAAAGTTGCTGCAGCCTCAATGAATTATTTAGTACATTTAACTGAGAGAAAAAAAACAAAAACAAAGAAATTGCTACCAGTGCTGATTTTCTCCTTCCCTAACTTTGGGGTAGACTGGGCTTTCGCAGCCTTAGAATAAGCCTTGTATATGTACTTGTGCTGCCGTGTCTCCACAGCAGTTTAAACAGACAGATTTTGGACGTTTGGAAGCAAAAGCCTCTGCTTTTTCCTGATACTGGTTACAATCTGCGGTCTCACCATCAGATATCATTAACTCTGACTCACTGAACCTTCAAGAGAAGTCACAAAAATGAATATGCACAACATGGCTGTTGGTGAATAATGTGTACATACCTTGCAAACGTCAGTCCAACTCTTCCTCTGTGTTGACCTGTAGCTCTGTCTGCGCTCATCTTCTTGGCTTTGTCCCTGAACGGCTTTGGAGGCATCTGCCTGACCTTCACCTCCATCACGGTAAGACACTGAACCAACAGAAAAAAAGACAATGACTCATCAGTTATTAGTGTACTGCAAGTGTGCGTTACATCTCAACGTAAAAACATACATAAAAAAAAGAGGAAATTTCATATTTGGATGTCTCTTATTTTTCACGGTGTCTGTGCCACTTATTTAATTAACTTATGCGCATGAGACTAAATCTCACTCACTCGATCATTTTCTACCGCTTTATCCACTGAGGGTCGCGGGGGGGCGCTGGTGGTGGGGCGAGAGGCAGGGTACACCCTGGACAGGTTGAGACTAAATCTGAGCCAGAAAAATAAAATGATTTTTCTCCTCAGAGTCATGTTTGGAAACAGTGTCATGTCAAAGCACTGGACTTCCAGTCATTCAGTTCAAGTCACTGAATTCCAAAGTAATTGTATTCATATTCACACTTTGTACTTTACGTGTGTGCCCTGCCACTTCCAAAGATAACTGACAAGCGTTGCTTATTAAGAGTATTTTTAGAGGCATGAACCAGAACACACAGTACAAAATGCAATATCTAATATAAAGAGGTCAGATGAGACAATGGCAAATACATGTGCCAGCTACTTAATTAGGAACAGAAAACATCTTGCTACAGTTCACTGGATATTTCCTCCTCTTTCGGGTTGTGCCTGAAAATACTCAGACCAGCCTGTCTGGCACCAACAACCACGATACAGTCACTTAAATCACCTTTCTTCCACTCTGATGTTCGGCCTCAAGTTGAGCAGCTTGTCTTGACCATGTGTACATACGTAAATGCATAGAGGTGCGGTCATGTGATTGGCTGATCAGGTGCTTGTGTGAACATGCAGCTAATTAAACAGGTTTGACTTATAAAGTGGCCAGTGGGTGTATAGAAGAAATTAGGCTGAAAGGTTTTTTTTTTCCACTGTGTGGTGTCAACTGTTGCCTTCTCTGTTACAAAAACACTAATATAAAAATTCTCTCCTCTGATGACATAAATGAGAAACAGAGAACTAATTGGAAGTTGTTTCCAAAACACAAGAGCTGTGGGAGCTGAGAGTCTCAGTGTGTTTGTGTCCGTTATTTGTCCCTGCTGAGGCAACAGTGGGTGTTGTGACAGGAGGCTGTGTTTGTGTTCCGTCACGTCAGGTCAGGCGTGTGTATTTGCTTATGAGGTGTCTGCTGGTACAAATATTACGAAGCCTGTTTTATTTTTGCCACTGCCTCTTGCATGCAGGCAGGAATTTGGGCTGTGCTGCGTGTCATATTGTGTTTGTGTGGGTCTTAATTGTGTTTATGTTAGAGCCGCACATGACTTCTCCCATTTGTGTTTCCACCAATGACGGCGTGCCGTTGACCACACACCCTCCCCAAAGCCCAGCCCAGTTACCTCTATAAGTCAAGGCCAATGCTCTTCTCTCTCCCGCTTTCTCCCTCACTTCCTTCCTTATTCCCTCATTTTCCTCGTCTTCCTCACTTCCCGCTGTCCGCTGGTTTCTCTGTCCAGCCCAGCAGTCAGCAGAAAGATCTTCGCAGAACCTTTTCAACTCTGCATGACTATGCACACATGTGAATGCAGAAATGTGCGTGCACGCTTATGTACACACAGAGGGGTGAACATGAAACAGATGTTGGATGGATAAGGGAAGTTGAGGGCCGCCTGTCGCATGCTGAGAGACATGCTGTTTTCCTTTGTGTTGAGTGTGAAAAGACTTGAAGACACCTGTCCATGTCCCTCTGTGGACAAAAATAGTTATGTGTTGAATCAACACCATAGGTATGAATGGGAGTACATTATAAACAATTATTATTTATTGTAGCCTGATTAGAGGTCGACCAATATGGTTTTTTCTGTGACTGACTGTATGCTGATCTTTAAAAATTAGTGCAGCTGATGGCAGATTTTTTTTTTCCCATCAGATAAAATATGGCTAATCCAATCTGTATGTCTGTATCTTGTATGTCTGCACTGCAGTGCACTTGTATACTTTCAAATAAGAACAATATTTATATGAACTATTTCATACATTAATTTTATCATTAATTTTTACTATGTGTAAATGCTCACTCTAACTTAGCATTGCCAGCTAATGAGTAATAATAAACACCTGATTCATTAAATATCAATCTGCCTGGTTATCAAAAAATGGCATAAATCGGTCTGATGATTCCACTTGTTGCAGTAATTTCAGTAAACGTAATTTTTTTTCCACACAACTACAGCATGTCCTGCTCAGTTTGTCACATAAATGGGTCACACAAAACCAGTTCAAACTTCCCAGTTGTGTAGTTGTGTTCTAGGTATTTAGGACATAATTACGTTTTATTTCTGTCATAAATGACTGAAACTTGATAAGTGTTTTTGGATAGGCCTAAAGCAAACAGATGTAATGTATGTCTGTCTGATGAGTCACATACTGTATTTACTGGCTTGTGGTTATGTGTGTGTTTGAGGATGTATATGGTTATTATCTGTATGGGTAAAAGTAAGAATAAATGAGCAGAAATAAGAAAATAAATAGAAACAGAAAATAAAAATGCAGTAGAGTAGAGGGGGAAAAATGTCCAAAGGTATTCATATTGACAAATTACACTTTTGGCAAATTTCCATACACACACAAATGTGATCAGATCATGTGATGTGGACTCAAGCTGTAGGAACAGACATGTTGAATTCATTAGTAAACATTGCATGTGCCCGGCAGTTAAACTCACCGTGACTGTATCCTTTTTCTTCCCTTGCATTATTTAAAGAAAAAAAAGTTAGTTAGTTCAGACTGATCTACACGAGGGCCACAGGGTAGAGTAGTGGTTAGTGCTGTTGCCTTGCAGCAAGAAGATCCGAGTGCTCCAGTTTCTTCCCACGGTCCAAAAAAACATGCAGAGTTTAATTAGACATTCTAAATTGACCGCAGGTGTGAATGAGAGAGTGAATGGTTGTTGGCCCTGCCAGGTGAACCCCGCCTCGTGCCCTATGTCAGCTGGGATTGACTCCAGCTCCCCACAACACTAATGTGGAGGAAAAGCGGTAGATTTAATGATTTATAGCCTGGTTAACCTGTGTGAACACAGCAATGTGGTTTTGAAGTTCAGTCAAGGACATGGTTGTGTGACACATGAAGAGTGGAATGAGTTTTCTGCCCCTTGCATTTACCGTCACAGATGCGGGATTGCACTTCAACAGTACTGGCTGTGAGCAGGGGCTTGGTTATGCAATGTAGGCTGGTCCTGACTCCAGTTACAAGAGATGTCACTCTCCACATGCAGACGTTGGTGTCAGGTTGCAGAAAGAGGCTGCAGAGCTACTTTAGAAAATTTGCTCAGCAAATAAAAGCCTCAATAAGTTTAAGGTCAAGAACAAAGAAATCTCAAAAGCGGGAGTCACATGTTGTTTTTTTTATCATCTTTACATCTGACTACTTTTTGTGTCATGTAAGGTCAGTGCAGCTGGATAAGAGCATGTGCCACTGCTGTGAGTGAGAACAGAAAGCAGAAAAGTTCAGATTGAGAAAATAAGTCACTTTTGATTCAAAGTTACATAAAGACTTTTCTTCAGAGTATAATGCTCAACTTAGGCACACAATATAAAAGGCAGACTGTGCCTTAGTGTATCACTTCAATTAAGTTGTAAATGCAGTTAATACAGTGCTTAGTACGGGCTCACTGTTACACTGCCATGGCTTATTTTTCTTTAACATGATCAACTGACAATATGTTCCTTTGACTTGAGAGACACTGCCATCTGAAAATCTAGAAAAGGACCAAACATGTTATACTGAGAATGGTTGTGTTTAAACTGTACCTCCCTCAGTGTTTCCATTACAGTAGTGTTATGTGGACTGGTTAAGAAAGTGCAGCATGACAGCATTGGGTGAGGTGGTTTTTTTTTTTTTGGTTTTTTTTTGCTGTGACATTAGAACTACAACTTTCCCACCACATTATTTTTCTTAGTTTAAAAACAAATTAATAATAATAAAAAAAAAATTACTGAAAATAGATATTAAAGTAAAGGGGACGACACTTAAACAGCTTCCTGTCCACAAATGGGATGTTGAACACAACATTCAGGGAGCAGGTTAGAGGTCATCTTCATCTTCTGGAAGAGCTGTTTGTGTTGCGACCTGATGACGTTCTGACAGACATGGACCAGGTCACGGTGCCACTTAGACACATTCTTATTGGTGATTCTAGAGGTGACGTCAAACGTGATTATAGCACACTGAGTTTGAGCGTAGTCTCCATCTCTCAGGCCTCCAAACCTCACAAATAGTATATGGTGGCCCCTCTCTTGATGTGTAGAAGATCAGTGGGTGCACCTCTTCTTCCAGAGTAGCTACATAATTTTTTCAAATTCTACTGTTACGTGTCTCTTTACAAATGTTGTTTTTTCCAGTGCCCCATCAACTACCAACACCAACTTAAAGGACACAACGCATTGTAACTGGCTGGTACAGTCAGTAACTATCAGATCATATGACTCATTTTCTTAAAGCCTAGTGTAAAAGCAAACTCGTTAGAGCCATTTCTGACAAAAGGCATTTCCTCACTCATTGTCTACCACTTTATCCTCTACATGAGGGTCTCAGAGTGCTGGAGCCAATCCCAACTGACACAGGAAAGGTGGTTTTCATTCTGGACAGGCCAACATACAGAGCAAACATACATACAGCACAAATGGGAAGAACATGCAAACTCCACACAGGAAGGCCACTGAGTGAACCATTTCCTGTGCTACTCTTAATATCAATTTCAGTTATGTAAATAATGTACATAGAATTTGAACCAAAGACAAATCACAACAGTTGGTGTCAGGCAGCAAGAGATACATTTTGTTTAACCAGCATCTTTCTAATATGATCACTTTTTTGTGTATGGTCAGTGCAGTTTGACCGTCTCTGTGGTCAAAGAGGCGGGTCACAAAGTTCCGGTGGAGAGAAGTCACTTCTAATCAGCTGTGGTTTAGTGTGTCCTGCTGGGAGCTCCACAGAGAAGAGCTGCAGCTGTGACTTTGGGACAAAGAAGTTACTCCCTCTAATTATCTCATTCATCATCACTCATCAGCCATTATCATCATCATTTTTCTTACAGCTCTCGAGTGCTCATTAGGCCTTAATTAAACTCAGTGCCAAAGTCTTACAACACACATGTGACTGAGCACAGCATGAGTAGAGCCCAAACTGATCAGCTGTGACAAGTGAACAGCCAAAGCTCCGTTTGTGTGTGACTTTCTGACATTGCGCCTCCATAGAATCACGTGTTTCCGTCTGCAGAGTTAACATGTGGGACATGTGCCGTGAGATCCTGTGTGTGAAACTGTTTTTATGAGCTTTGCCAAAATACCTTGCAGGGAATCTCACCTACTGCTGGCACATGTGCATATACACTTTTCCTCGCACTCAAGGCTCTGAGATACACTCAGATCACTGCTCCCACTCTTATGAAAGCAAACATCAGTTAACTGACATTTCACATGACTGGAATATCTTTGCTTTAACATTTGCAAGAGATGCAAACTCCCCTGTGTGCACAGAGGGCCCTTGCTGGTATTCCACAATACTGTCACAGTCAAAGACTCCGGCACGGCAGATCCCGTGGCACAGAGGGGCTGTGGAGTTTTTGATTCTCAGAAGCACTGAATGAAGATGGGTTTTCACAGACAGTCAGGCTTTTTCCTCAAACATCCTCAGGAAAACATTTTTTTCCTGTTTACCTACCAACCACAATGTTGCGTCAGCACTCCTCCAACCTTAAGCGTCCCCATATGTGACCTCAATATATATATATATATGTGTATATATATATATATATATATATATATATATATTTTTTTTTTTTTTTTTTTTTTTTTTTTTTTTTAACTAGGTAAGAACCTCCTATTGGAGGATAATTACTGCATGGGCGATTGTCTTTCAGCTGACAAGTTATTAAACCCTAACTGATGCAATGAGTAGCTTCTCATTTCTTAAACAACCATGTAGAAAGACACATCCTGTGGTCGTGGAAAAGATGTTAAGTCTTTTTGAGAACCTTTGGTGAAATCAAATCGTAGAAAAACAGCAGTAGAACTCAGGGCTATGTTTAATAGAGAAAGTAAGGGCATTTCCACGCGCACAATGTGAAGGAAACTCAAGGGGTTGGGACTGAAAAGCTGTGTAGTCTTAAGAAAACCATTAATCACTGAGGCTAATAGAAGAGAGGCAGATGAGGTGATGCACCCATCATGCCTGGTTCCTACTGTACAAGCCTGTGGGGACAGTGCAATGATCTGGGGTTGCTGCAGTTGGTCAGGTATAGGTTCAACAACAAAATGAGTCCCAGTAAAGTTTTAGTTTGTATTTCTTGATGCACCAGTGGACTATGTTAAGTGACAATCATTTGCCAATCTTCTCTCAAGCCCATGAGGCTGTGTTCATCACAGTAGCATTGACAGTTTCTCATATAATAGTGCCGGAGGACGCGATGTTCACGCACATTCAGCAGTGGTTTCCACCTTTGGCACCAATATTTCCCCCAACTCCCTAAAATCTTTTTATTTATTTCCTAAATTTGTTGTTATTCACAAGCTGATGTTTGTAAATCCATAGCCTATGTTAAGAGAAAAATGAGCTTGTCATGCAGCACACTTAAAATCCCACACATGTGATTTTTTTTTTTAACCATGACTGACCCATTTTTGAAAAACTCTAATCAAATACACAATGTGTGCTATCAGCACAATAAGTCATTGTTATGTTACTAAGCTACTTACGACTGTAAATAGGTCGGTCTAATATATGATGTGTTACTGCATGCTTGCCCCTGTGCTGGGTTCAAAGCTCCCTGTGGAGTTTGTCAAGAGCTGGCTATATGTTGGTTTTTATTTCTTAATCCTAATTCAAAGAATTTGTTGAAACTGCAGGAAAAAAAAAGACCTTGAATGTGTTGTTCACAGACGGCTTAGTCTTTGTCTGAACTGGCTCAAACTGGGTGATGACTTTCTTGTTTCCCCAGACATGGAAACTTGTGTTTTTTTAATGAGTCTGCTTTGCAAGCAGAAATAAGTGTTAGTGGGTGCAAACAGTGTGGGCAGGAAGGAACAGCTCACAGTCCTTGATTTACACCACCTTTCCCTGTCTGCTTCATCTAGGAGTCATCTGCCCTCTGCTGGTCTTAATAACACACTACAGCTCTATAAAAACCAAGTTCTTGAACCAGCACAGTCTGCATAGACATAGACAGTGCCTAAGCTAAATGTTTGTAAAAGTAAATTTGTTTTCGATTTAACTGTTATTTTATCCTGGGTTTACTTCTTCATTTCTCCGTCCTTGCAGCTCCCCAACATGTTCGGCGCCCTGAGCTCCACCATCATGTCCCTGATGATTGGTTCCTACGCTTCATCTGCTGTCACCTTCCCTGGAGTCAAGGTAACCGACACAATTTTACATTATGGAGTGATATAATTACATGTTGTGTTGCCTTTGTGTCAGTTGACAAACTTCTCTGTCTCCCCCTGTTTGTTCCCAGTTGATTTATGATGCAGGCATATCCTTCCATGTGATCATGTGGGCATGGGCAGGCCTGGCAGGGTTTGTCTTTTTCAACTGTTTCTTAAACTGGCCTGCCGAAGGCTTCCCGACTCCCGATGAGGTGGACTACAGGTCAGTTCCTTCCCTTCACTTGTGCGACCATAAAGCAAAGAAACATTTACCTTCATGACAACCCTCCAACCCTCACTTGTGTCCGGCTACATTTTTACTTAACAGCAAGATCCAAGATCAGAAAGATCTGCCTGCATCAGATGAGAAGGAGGGACTCGGTCATAAAAACGGATATGTGCGACACTCCACCGAGAAGATTCCTGACGGTTCTGACGCTGCACCCAGTGAGTCAGCAAACACCAACACAAACACGTTTTAATTTAGCCGCTCACTGTTTGACTTGCTCATGTAAGTCAACATATTTCCTTTTTCTCAGAAACATGATAAAAGCTGCCAAGTCTCAATTTTTTTTTTTTTTTTTTTTTTTTACAAAACTTTATATAACAAGGTTTAGTTTTCTATGACCTGTTGCATGTTTTTAATGTTGTGTTTATACATTATTTAAAGATAATTAGCCCAAACATCTGCTTCATACTGCATATACTGACGTCTAAATTGGGTTGAATGATTTGGGTAAAATATCTAATTCAAAGCTTTCTGACATACAGTATTTTCCAACAGCAATTTCATTTGTAATATTATATTATATTTGAAGTCAAGGTTCAGTTACATATTTACTATATAACTATAAGATGGGAATTATTTCCAACATGTATGTATGTATTACTTTTTTAAATGGTAAGGAACAAAGAACAATCACAAATGGGAATTCAGTTGCAGCCTTTTGCCATTTGCTAATTGTGTTGTTTTAAGTTGCAATTTTGATTTGAGAATGATTAATCTTTCAGCCCTATTTCTAAAAAAAATGCCGTGTTGTGTCACCCAAGTACCAGTGGTTCCTGAACATTTTGACTATGTGTCCATCAGTATAGACTGTAAATGTCAACAGGATGT
Source organism: Brachirus orientalis (assembly GCA_016785285.1). NCBI lineage: Eukaryota > Metazoa > Chordata > Actinopteri > Pleuronectiformes > Soleidae > Brachirus > Brachirus orientalis. Next base: position 333,619 of record JAFBJR010000026.1, read on the forward strand.
GAGTAATTCCACCTGTTTTGTTTATATATGTTTAGACCAAAGGGTATATGTTTTATCAAAAGACTGACAGACTCCCCGCAAGCGCTGCTAAGAAAAAAATCGTCTTGTGTAGATGTAAAGTGTACATTAAATAAAGCCAGTATCTCCTTCTCTCTGTAGATTCCGTTCCTTTCCGCCGCTCTGTGTTCTCTCCCATCTTCCTGTGGAGTTTGGTTACAATGGGAATGTCCCAGCTGAGAATTATCTTCTTCATGGGTGCAATGAACAAGATGTTGGAGTTCATGGTCACGCAGGGTGACCCAGAGCGTGAGTGCCGAAAGGATTTATGTGTTTTTAAACATTGTACATTAACTGAATACCGACAGAGTGGGTCTTTGTCTATGTTTCAGCATCTGATGAGCTGCTGATTGAGGCTGAAAAAAAGGGTGAGCTGTGTAATAATGTGGCTTTTCATTTCCGTACTTTTGTAATTAGTCTGACTTCTCTGTTAAATGTTTTCCTCTTCTCGTTCTTCTTTTGATTTAATATGTTTTTGCTCCAGTGAGTTTCTACTCCTCCATCTTCGGCACGCTGCAGCTGCTGTGTCTGGTCACATGTCCTCTGATTGGATACATCATGGACTGGAAGATGAAGGAGTGTGTGGATGAGAAGGCTTCTGCTCCAGGCACAGAGCTCAGGTACAGACAGTGTGGCTTGTCAGACACACAGCCGTACATAAAGATTGTGTTATTTTTATTATTATTATCATTTAATTTTTTTGGCTAATTTGACAGGGAAGTGATAAATATACAGGGAGAGAAAGAACACAGACTGAACCAGAACCACCTCTAAGTAGCAGCTGACCACTTTGAATTTGCTTGTTGTTTTTTTGGACGACTGTGAAATAATGTGATGACACACAACCTCTGCTTTTGCCTCATCAGACAGAGCAATGGGCCCAAGAGAGACCGTAAGATCCAGAAAGTCACCAACGCCATGAGAGCCTTCATCCTCACCAACCTGCTGCTGATCGCTTTTGGATTCTGCTGCCTCAGCCAAAACCTGCCTCTACAGGTAGTACACAAACACACACTGACAGTACAAACCTCCTCCATGGCCACTCACAGTGTCAGTGCACTCCGATTTCAAACCAACTACACAGTAACATAGACACTGATGAGAATACTCTCTAATCTCACAAAGTGACTTATAAAATAATAAATCCTGAATCTGGATACAGATCACCAACAAAATCCCATTATGTTTTCCTTGGGTCATAATCTACATCGTTAGCCAGTTTCATCAAAATCTGTTCTTTACTTTTTGAGTTATGCTTCTCAGAGTCAAACAATTCACAATCGTGCAAACAGCAGTTATAAGCAGTCCCAGCCCTCACCGTAACGCTTCTTTTCTCCTCTAGATTTTGACCTTCATCCTGCACACCATGGTCCGAGGCTTTATCCACTCGTGCTGTGGAGGCCTTTATGCTGCTGTGTGAGTGCTGCTCTGCTGCTTCATCAGCCTGATGCTCTGGATGAGTCTTTTTCAGATTCACGAAAGATCCATTTAAATCGCAAAGCAGCTGTGCATATTCTTAATATCTGCTTCTCCGTTACTGTTCAAGTTGACACTCCTGCAGGAATTAAACCGGTTTGAATTCAAAGTTGATCAAAATCAAAACACTTTCGTAAAAGGTTGAACAGTCTCCTGTGATTCTTACAGTTTCTTACAGTTACAGTTTACATACAGCTTTTCCTCTCTCATCCATTTCATTGCCACAACTTTAAAAAAAAACAAAAAAAAACATCTGGAAGTGAGTTGATGGAAACTACCTTTAACCTCCATATTAAAGATGGTTGTGAACTTCTTATCAAAAATAGACCTGATGGCGATTTTAAAACTGCAACAGGTCAGAAGAAAAAAAACAGACTCTCTGTCAGTTGACAAAGAGTCTTTATTTTGTTATAAACCTCTGCTAACCACTCAATGTCTCACCCACAGCTACCCGTCCAACCACTTTGGCACACTGACCGGCCTCCAGTCCATGATCAGCGCAGTGGTGGCTCTGCTGCAGCAGCCGCTCTTCATCACCATGGTGGGACCCCTGCAGGGAAACGCATACTGGGTGAGGATTTGCTCTGGTTTCCTGCCGACCCACAACTCATACTGAGACACATGCACATGTGCACTAGCTCTCTCGGCATCGTTCAGTGTGGAGTCAGGCGTGTAATACACTCAAACTGTATTGAATTAACTGTCAGACAAAGAATCAGGTAGTTGGAACAAATATGTTGTTTTATTAACTTTAAATGGATTACTTTAATTGCATAAAATAAGCATAGTAAGCCTTTATTGCTGTAACTAAAGACTTAAATGGAATTTGGAGGTTATCTACTCCATGAATTCTCCATGGACTGACACTGTAGGTTGTTGTCCATCACTATACAGTACCGGAAAAATATAGTTATTTTGTAATAGGGGAAAAAATTGTAATACCATCTTATACGTATAGCAGTCACCTGGTTATAGCTTGGTAATAACAATAGAAAATAAATGTGGAATGATTAAATTATCAGATTTTACATAACACTTTACTATGAAGGTCTTACACTGATTGTAATGTAATGTAATTGTCATTACCAAGCTACTACCTAGAAATTACTTTGGTAATAACATGGTATCACTGTAAAATGTCTATTTCCACACATGCTGGCCATTACATTAGAAATGAGAAGGAATTTCATAACAAAATGATTACCATACAATTACCACGTTGCTGCAGTGTGAAGTGTTACCTAATATAATAATTGTATTGAGTGCAGTAAAAATGTTTTTCTGACATTTATAATCCATAATCTGTCCCTGCCAAAAGGTTAGAATTTAATTTCCAGTATTTATTTCAGGATGAAATGGTTTCTGTAATTAGTTGGTGACTTTTTATCCAACACAGTTATCACAAACATTTCTTTTTTAAAAAAAAAAAGTGCAAATGTGACTGATGATCTCCAACCACCTCTGTCCAACTATCCTTCAGATTAACCTGGGCCTGCTGATCACTTCACTGTCTGGCTTCCTGTTGCCTGGATACCTGTTCTACCACCGCAGACACCTGCTGAGGGAAAAGAAGGCCAGAGACAAGCAGGCCAACGGTCAGGAGATGCAGGCGCTCAACCACACCGAGGCCAATGGCTTCAAGCCCCACAGCAACGGCCTCTCTGCTGTGGAGGCTTAGGCAATAACAGCAGAGCTAAGCAACGCATTACTGTTCGTGGCTATTGGCAAATTTTGCTCCCAACAAACCTTAACAGACACGTCGCCCAGCCACAAACCCAGAGCAAGACAGGAAAATCATTTGTTGCTGTTTATTTATTTTAGCTTAAGTCAAGGAGCCAAATTAAAGCCATCGGTCGCTCACATAAACACTCAGAGACACATGCATTCATCCTGGTATGTCCACTGTGTGTCCGCCTACAGATAATGCAGTACTTGAAACATGATATGTACATTTATCACAGACGTCTGAGAAAACAGCACAATCCTAATGCTGACACCAAAGAACAGCTTTAAGGTCCAGTGTGAAAGAATAAGTCTATTGGTGGGATTTCAGATTGTAACAAACGGAGGACTCGTCACCCCCCCTCACTCTCCCAGGGAACTACGGTGGCCTTTGCATACCAGAAAGGATGTTGTTGGTTTCCGTTAACACAGTAAGCCTCTACTTGAAAACACAACAATGCTGTTGATGACGGCCTCCATAAAGCAAGGACCTTGCAGCAAGTACATATAAAAGGCTTATTTTAACACAACAAAATAAAGGCTCATTTCAAAGATTTATCCTATTATTCAGACATCCTAAGCTTATTCAATTTCTGCCAATAAACCCTCCAATCATTTAACACACTGGACCATAAAGATATTAGTTCAGTATTTTTTATAAAGAGAAAAATATTTCGTATACTGTGCTGTTTCTGCTGTACCCTTTTATAAAAAGTTTAAAAATATATACTCAAACACTATTAAAGACATACAGACTGGTCATGAAAATGTAAATAACGCATCTGAATAGTGAATAACGGAATTCTTTATAGGAAGAAGGTTCAGGAGCCGAGTCAGTCACACAGACACATACATGCAGGTAGACTGGTTGTAGAGACACATACAGTATCTACCTCCTCTTTCCATTTTTGTACAGTGTCTCTGCAGCTGACTCTTATGTCCCTTCCATCTTTTTTGTCAAATAAGGTAAGTTTTAATTGTTAAATGTCTCAAATTAAAAATAATCAGTGCACATTTTATCCGTGTGTATTTATGTCAAGTTGATTCAGCCCTTGTATTTCTGGAACTGTTTTAGGACAATTTCATATAAAAATTGAAGTAATTTTTAAAAGTTGTGAAACACTTTGTACTGCCTTATACACAGGAAAGAAGTAGCGTGTGTATAAAATGCATTTAAGTGTCCTTTTATACTCTAGTTGTAGCATTAAAAAGGGAAGAGTTTGTTTCTGTATTTTATTAGTGTGCTGATTACGTATTCTGCTTTTTGTTTGTGTATCTGTATTTGCCTTTCTTCCTGTACTGGAGTAAAGCTCCAAGTATTTTGTAAATATAATTTTGTATTTTACGCTCTCTCTCTATCATAAATATATATACATACACACATCCATAATGCAGTGGCTGTGGCTAAACTTGATTCATCATGTGATGTCTACGTTTCAATGCTAATTCAGCCTTTACCATTGAATCTCTTGAGTCATTTGCAAAAATGCCCTTCTTTCCTTTAAAGTGACAACAAAATGTACTGTATCTCTTCTGTAGATTCATGTAGATTTGTGAGATCATTTGTAATTTATAATTTTTTGGCTCAGTCCATTTCAGAGGAAAGACTTGCTTTAGTATATTTTTTTTCTTGCTTGATTGATGTATTTCAGTTTTTGGTATTATATTTTCACATATATTCAATGTGTTGTTGGGTCACATTGAGGACAAAGGACTCTTGTTTCAGTTCTGTGCCTTTGTTCACACTGCAACTTAAGTCATTATGAGGGGATCGATACCTCTGCCAAATGTAAGCCAAAGCCATGACTGGGGTTTGTACAAGTCAATAGTACCATTATGTTCCTCAGGACAACACACAAAGGCAAACACCTCAAATGCCATACAACATAATATGCAAGTCCTGCAGTAAACATGATTTGGGTCATAAAGTTTCTTTTTTAGAGACAGTGGCAGGTGCTGACCTGCTCAAACGTCACATCAGAGATGGTAGGTTGTGTGTTTTTTTTTTTTTGTATAAAAACTGTTGAGTACATTTCAACCAGTGTTGGAAAGGTCTTCTGATTTGAAGAGGTCATTACTTTCGTCTTTTTAAATCACATTATCTTCCGATGAAAGCAATTCTACCCTGTCTTCCCCATTTCTGCCAATGTAACTGGGAATTCCATTCATCTTAACTGGATTTTAAGTGAATGCATTTAAACCAAAACCCTCAACCAAATGAGCATCCTTTGCTGTATCTGTGTTACAGTGATAATGGTTTGAAATGTAAACATTTTTATCCTACCTTTAATCAATATGTATGAAGTTTGTGCATTTTAAAAATAAATGTATGAATGTTATATAATTGTCTGACTGACTTCCATCACTGCAACGAGGTGTAGTTTCTAAAACAAACCCAAAAGTCCAAAACCAAAACCCCAAAAAGATGTCTTAAAAGGAGACACCAATGTTTATTTGATATTGGCATTACAATCAGAGATATTACAACAAAATCAAAAGGCAACACACACACAGCGCTTGCCCAGTCTTCCATAAAACCACTTGGCTCATCTGCGTCTTTCTGCCATTTACACTGTTCTGTAACATGTCTTCCTGTCATCACAAATGTCAACTGTGTCACAGCTCCTTTCACACTCAAACTCACGTTCTTTGATTCATTCCCTCTCTCATTAAACATGCTCTCAATAATACAATTATGTGTAAAACACACACACACACACACACACTCTCCTACAAAATGTACAATCACACATTCAAACACAAGCATGCACACAGTGCGCTGCTGTCTATCTGAGGCTGTTGCTGTTGGGTTGTGATCCAGCAAGGCCGGGGTGGTCGGGACTGTGGCGATTCTGGAAGGAGACAATGGATCAACAAAACAGTTAATGAAGCTTATCCCTGATGGATGGATGGAGAGGATATTCTACAGAGTTTAGATGTTGTTTTTGCATGATAAAAATTAGGCATCGTCCATATCTCTCCCATCTCAGTGGCGGTGCATGCAGCCTATTTGTGTATGTACACAAGAAAGTATGACCCAAGCCTAAAGACTAGATTATACTTGGCACGGCCCATCTGTTAAGGGTAAGCATGTCAGAAGTTACATAATCTGTGCCAGCATGTTGGCCCAACTGCCCCATAAGTTGCTTTTCAGTGCTGTTTTGCACCTCTGCATTTTTTAAGCAAGTGTTCACCACACACAATGAATGCATCTGAAGGAAGACTGGCCAAGCAGATTTGTAGGTAAAAGCAGCCTAATAGACCAGAGATATCATCACATGTCACTGGAGTGTTGAGGAGGGGATTTATGCCGTAATTAGCAAAGTAACACAAGTAAGAATTCACATGTAACCGGTATCAAACACCATTAAAGACACAAAGACTTTCCTCATCCATCACACGTCTTTTTTTACTGGTTTAATGAATCTAGTTAGATATGTGAGGTGTGAAAACAAAACTCACACTGTATGCAAAAAAAACAAGGTTACTGTGTTTGAGGAAAAAAGGTGATTCACTCCATCTATTTCAATATATCTTGTGGTTTGAACCATATTGACAAATGTCACACACTGACCATAAACACCTCTGTGGCTGCTCCTAGTGTGCGCGCCAGCTGTGGAAGTCCATGACACGCATCCTTGTGCAAGTATAAACAAGACTTATGGGTCTCAGAGGGACTTTTGTCCAGCACTGCACTAGGATCAATAAAAACAGGGCAACTTTGCGAACGATTATGATGTTGATGAACAAACATTCACCTTCTTCTTTTTCTTGTCCTTTTTCTTTTTCTTGCGGTCGGGATCGTCGTCCCTTTTTTTCTTTTTCTTCTTGGGATCAGAGTCTGATGGAGTTTCTGTGACATGCAAAATGAGGAGGATAAAGTTTACATTCTTTGTCTTTTGTATACAGGTTTACTTTGTGTATGGGTATAATTAATGCCAAACCTTGAGGTAGTGGATCCTGTGTTCGATGATGTTTGTGCTTGTGTTTGCTTTTCTTCTTTGGAGGCTGTATGTGCATTAATCTATACTGTTCTGGGAGCTGGGAAAAAAAACATTTAAAGAGTAAGACATGTTTGTAAATGTTCATCTGAACAGCTGTTTATGAAGTGAAGATTCCTGGTTTCAAGCAGGACACAATATTCTAACTGAAAACAAAAATGGTTATTAAGATAAAATTCATATATTCAGTTAGTACCGGTCCTGTATGTAATCTGAAGCCTGTGAGTAGAGCGCCGGTCAGTGGGCTGAATGAGTTCCCACACACTGGAGGTTTATCAATTAGAGAGCGCAATGAGCTGCCATCCTGAGTGCCTGGACAGTCAATCATACCTGCAGCACAAAGATGAGATGGAAAGAAGTGGATAGAGACCAACAGCAAATGTAATGTAAGTTATGAAAGAGCATAAGGCAGCACTGAAAATACAGCGATGAAGAGATTGCTAAACTGTTAAGGAACAAAGCAGCAGCACTTCAGTTTGTGGCCCTTGTCTGGATCATGATGACATCCACTTGTTTTCCTCAAGTTTCACTGGAGTTTTGAAACTTTGCAGCTATCAAAGATAAGGTAACTTTTAAACTGATGTGCTTCTCTGAACACAAATCCCAATATCTGTATATTTGGTCTTATGAAGAGTGTACAGTCCCATTCTCTTTGTTCCAACTTAAACCCACCTGGTAACTCTGGCAGGAAGTTGCTGAGCTTCTCCTTCACCTTCTTCCCACAGAATTTGTTGTAGGCGTGCTCCAGGTTGTAGTGCGTGATGAGGTTGGTGTTGCCCGTTAACTCTGTCCCTACTAATCACAAAAGTTGGTATCATTCATTTTGCAATAATCACTGTAAGTCAGTCAGTTACTCTCACTGAATTAAATATCTATATTTTGTCAAATATGTTTCAAGGGTAGTGCTTCCCAAAGTGTAGCCCACTTGTGGGCTTAGAGTGAGGTATAAAATTTCTCCCTTTTACCAAAATTTATTTAACCATATGTACATGTTTCACAAACTGCTAATGTACTGGGATTATTTTCACAGACAATGAAAAAAATTGCTAAATAAATGCATTCTTAATGCAAGTGGTCAGATGACAAATGCCTGACTGGTTTGAGAAGAACACAGCATTAACTCATACAACCCCTCATTGCCACCAGAACATGCAGAAGACTATCTCTGAATGCACAACACACCAAACCTTAAAGCAGAGGGACTCCTGTCAGTGAACGAGACACTGAGGCTACAATTAACACAGGGTCAACTGCGCACCTTCAGGATAGCATTAGACCCATTCTGAACCACTGATCCTCGCATCAATTGTTCAGGCTGCTGGTGTCACGGTATAAAAGTGTGGCCAGTGTGTCGATATTCTGCTGGCTACTTTCAGCCGGATAACTTGCCCTATCACAAACTTCAAATCATGTCCAACTGGTTTCTTGAACATGACAGCGAGTTCACAGTACTCGAATGAGCTCTACATTCAGCAGATCTTAATCCAGTAACAGCACAAAAAAATTCGACATTTCTGAAGACCGCCCCTATAATAGCAATGTGTACCCAGGGAGGTAAAAATAAAATGGAAAATAATAAAAGTGTGACAAATAAATTGTCCTTTACGCACACAGGCATGGGGCTTCTCTGTTATAACCAAAATATTTATCAATGATGACACCACGAATATTTGAGAGAAAACCTACTTGTTTTTAATTAGTTTACGTGTACTTTATTTTGGTAATATAAGCTCCAAATGTAGAGACGTGGCCTTTGAAGTTGTGCAAAATATTGAACTTGTGAAGTCTGTGAAGCTAAGCGCTCAATATAGCTTATGTTAGTTCAGGGATGCTAATTCCTGAGATTACAGCAGTTATATACTGTTTAACTTCTAAACACAAGCAAGTGCTAGAATAAGTGTGAAGACATTCTATGACACATTCATGTCCCAGAAAAAGACAATTACCAGTCTATCATTTAAGAGGTAAATTGACACCGGTAGTTAGCTTCGGAAACTCTTACAGCGTTAGCTAACGTTAACTAGCACTGTTTACAAACTGCTCGGCAGCTTTTGCAGGTGATTGAATTTTTTATTTATATGCTAACTAGCAAATAACGCAACAGTTAAAATAGTCCTGAAATACCTGGTAGTTCCCGCAGTAAGTAGAACGGTTCATTCATGGCTCCAGGCTTCCGAAGAGGAGGGCCTTCATCCCCGTGCTGCGGTGGCATCTGCCCCGCCAAGGAGACTTGATTCTGCGGCAGAGGTGGCGGAGGCTTCCCCGGTCCGAAACCTAGCGAGGATCCGGGCGGTCCCTGAGCTTCATTTTGCCCGAACAAAGTTGAAAACATTTCCGCCATATCTATCACGAACAACGGATTGAAATGGAAACAAAAAGCCGGTTCCTTCAGACTTGTTATTAATAGGCTGGGAATCACGGTGAATCCATTCGGGAGTATGTCACGACTCTTCACTTCTTTGTGGCATTCTCACAGCTCGCTTACCGTAATATCACACATAGATACGCACGTTACCGTAATTTTTAGTGTACATAATGTTTTTGTAACAACAATACTTGTAACCCACCTGAATATAGTCACAAACACATTTTATATTCAAGATATCATGTTTATTTGCAGGGAAACAGATCAGTAAACAAACTCCATATGTACAAGTTAGTTGATTTCAAGACAAATTTGAGGATCACACATCAAAGACATCAGTCGGACAGAGAGAGGATGCCAGCCTTTCAAATTCTGTGACTGTAGCCTAAAAGTGAGGTGAGAGAGAAAAATATCAACACCTGCTTCAAATGTATATTTAATTATGTTCTGATATAAACTGATGCAATTAAAAACTACTCAAATGTATTTAATAATTATTGGGCCGAACTCTCATGAAGGTTTGGAGATTTATTGGGAAATCAAATCCTGGTGATAGAACAGTTAGGCTAATGATTAGTAGGAAGAAAAAATGTATTTTGTCCAAACAATTTTCATCATTTCCAATTCAAATTATGATTGAGGAGTAAAATTCATATCTGTCTTATATAATCTGGCTCTTATAAAATCAGTTGATTGTGGAATTTGCCAAGAAAATGCAGCTGATGAGAAATACTGTTACACTAAACAACTGATCCATAGTGAAAGACCCAAAAAACTTGCAGAAATCATTTATATTTTTTCACAATGTTTACGCACTACCGTCTTACCTTCCACTCATCAACAGCTGCAGAAATACGGTTCTCAGTCTGAGCAATACTCTCCCTCCCAGCCTGAACCTTCTGTGCAAGTGCAGCATTCTCTGCTTGGATCTTTTTCAGCTCAAGTCGCATAAACGCCTCCTGCTTCTGATAGTAGGGCATCAAGAAACTGCAAATGTCCTGCTCAGGAACCCCACTGGGTCGCCTAATGATGATGACAGGTGAGATATAAGATTAAAATGTTTTCTATTTTAATCATATTGCAAAACATAAATTAGCTGTAGATAACACAACTGCTCAATCAATTAAAGTAGAGACGGGCAGAGAGAACCTCAGCATGTTAACACACCCATCCCAGATGAATGTCATAAAATTAGAATTTGCCATAACTTATACAAGAAATGAACTTGCAGCCTATGTACTGGTTATTGTTAAAATTATAAGAACATGTTAAAGTAAACAGAAGTGGAAGGATGTCTGAATTCTGCTGTTCAAAGACAGAAAACTGTTGATAGGTAAGTCAATAAAAATGTGTTTTATAAAGTGAAGAGTTTTGATGCAGTTTACTAACCATGCAGGCGCACTGTTCTTTGCAGCATGCTCTAGTTTGTCCAGCTCATTCAGTTTGACCTCTAAGCGCCCTTCTTCAATCAATCTGCTAATGTCGTCCTTTAAAAACACAGAGATATATTTGTGTAAGCAAGTGACCAGAGCATACTGTGAGTATACATATCGATTACAAAGGCAGCAAACCTTTCTATTTGATATTTTCTGTATGACTGTATAGTGCTGCACACCTGTATGGCCCTCCTCAACTCCTCTATGAACTGCTTGTGAATGCTCTTCATCCACTGAGGGTTCTTCTTATAAAGTGGACGAAAGGTGCTGGCAAATCTGTTAAAACTGATGGCGAAAGTCATGTTAACCAAAAGTGCAATAAAGCTTTTCCCAGAACACCAGTGTATTAAAATGAGGAGGTAAGAACATCAAATTAAATGACAAATTCACTACACTGTTATTGTTCCATATTGGCTAATTTGGCTTGCTGCCAGGATATAGTGGGAATAAACCCAAACATTCTGACAAAGAAAGTCCAGGGAAATCTTAATGTCATTGACACAAACACACACACACTGGGGGTTAGGGGAAAAAAATCGATACAGTGAAATATCACTATTTTGCAAGGCAATATTATATCGCTTTTGAGACACCAAGTATAGATTTTTTAGCATATAATTCTTTAATTGATGTTACAAATAAACAGTGAAAAAACAAAATCAAATGATATTTCGGTCCATTTAATAGTTATAAGTGCTCACACTTACTAGAGCTGTTGTGTGAGTATATCGCAATGTCTGATTTTGCAAATACTCAGTATATTGCAATATGCTCATAATATTGTATTGTGACTTAAATACGCCAGTATATTGCAATATTTTACCTTGGCGTATAATTTATTATTGTGTATAGTTTTTTTTAGAGTTGTAGCCGTGTCAAAGGAAAAGTGTATATCTATCTATCTACCTATCTAGCTATAATACTAAAACAATAATTAAAAAAGACAGTTTCATGTAAGAATAAAGTAGGGTTATGGCACAGAACATAGAATATAATACAAAATTAAAACAATATATGTATAAAGCTAAAAGGTCTAATCTGAAAATTTAGCAGAATAATTGCACAAAGAACAAAGGCGTTTTATTAAACAGTGTAATTTGATTAATTGTAAAACTGTCAATTTATTATTCATATTAAAATGTCAAACATTCCTTTTAGTAACCTTCACACATTTAATTTATCTTTGCTAAAACAGGACTGTAAGTGGTATCCCGCCTGTTGGCTGTAATAGACATTTACAAATCAAACAATGGATTACAGGAGAGAACAATCAGAGGACGAGCTCGCGGTACCTGGCATGTTCGATGAACTTCTCCAGGCTCTTCTGCATCACTTTGTCGAACAGCTTGAGTCTGTTAAAGCGACCTCCCGTCTCCTCGGACCGCTTACACACCGCCTCGGTGTTTGACAACTGCGACGACAATTCTCCTGTGGCTTCATCGGTCTTCTGTGTTTCAGATGAATCTCCGACACACTTGTTATCTACAGTCTCGTTTTGAACTGTTACTTCGCTCCCCTCCATTTTCTATGTTTACGTTTCACAGGACCCGCCAAACAGACGACTTCTTCTTCTTCTGTAGTGTTGAACGGCGACTGACGTCTTTAGTGTCTTATTACTGCCACCTGCTGGTGTTTACCAACTACTGCAGTGAAGTCAAACGCATTCCAAAAATATAACACTTCCAGTGGGCCGCATGCAGCCATTTTACACATATAAACAGGAAAAGTGTGTTCTGACCACATTAAGGATGGCTCTGTTCAGTTCATGTAGGAGGACAGTAGGAGGACAGTGAACCAGCATGAACCCTGAAACAGAGGAAGCTAAATGAATCTCAGATTCCCGACTTTAGCGTATTTGTTTTCTTTTTTACAATTATAAATTTTGAAGGCCGAGCCATTGCTTCCCATAATCTTCTGCTGCTATTTTTGGTTACTATCCTCTTCATTCATATGTCATATAATGTGTCTCATTCCTGCTATAATTGTTTATTATTATTATTGTATTTTTTCAATACAATAATAATATTATCCCCCCCCCCCCCCCCCCCCCTTTCCCCCCCTTTATTATTAGCCTGTCACTGAAAGGCTAATAATAAAGAGCTTTGCACTGTGATTAAGACTTCCAAACTGCAACCGGCACTATTACACAAGTGCAAGGTAAAGTGATTATTTATTCTCACAGCTGGGATGGTCAGTGTGGTTGTACTTAGTTTAGTAAGCCAAAGAAGAATAAAAGCTACAAAAGTTAAATGACTGAAACTTATTACAAAAAAACAAAACACTGAAACTGGATGCCGTCTATCTCTGTTTTCAAATGACACGAATCAAACACAATTTGACAACGTTTTTAAGTTTTTAAAGACTTAATGTACATGTGTGCTACTGTTTTAATGTGTCCGATGTTTGTGTCTTTTGCTTTCTCCCTCTTTCCAAGCCCTACAGGTATTTTCTGGCTAACATTGGAAATAAAATGTTCTTCTTAACGTTTTTGCCCGATGGCGAAATAAAGGTTGAATAAATAAAATTAAAATAATAATAATAATAATAATAATAATAATAATAATAATAATGAGGTCTAAAGTTCCTTGCGGCACCTCTTTTTTTTTGGAGTGCTAACTCGACCCAAGCAATGTGGGCAAGTTTTTGTCGCGCATGCGCAGTTGGCTCGAGTTTGTCCAGCTGTCCTGTCATTTCTCCTGAACGCCTGCGTTCTCTCTCTCTCCGCTAACATGGGTCTTATCACGGGACTGTGCACCTTCTTGTACCACTTACCTCAGATTTATAAATGGCTGCTGAAGCCCTACTACATGGCGTCGTTGCTCATGACCGTCGCCTTCCTGCTGGTGCGGAAGACTCCCGGTCTGTGCGAACACCTGGCGAGCCAGCGCGAGGACGGCAACTCCTGCGACTTTGACTGGGTGAGCACGCGCTGCTGCTAAACATGGTGTGCTGCTGATCCACTCGGCCATTTGTAACTGAGCTGCTTCACGTAGAGTTGGGTTTGTTTTTCAGAGAGAAGTGGAGATTCTCATGTTCCTCAGTGCAATAGTGATGATGAAGAACAGGAGAGCCAGTAAGTAACAGAAAGCTCGCCATCCTCAAGATCATCAGAGGGTCTCTCCACAGACTCTAAATCCATGGATTATACACACTCATCATGTAAAGTTGAATAAAACTACTAATTAATAGCATATATTCCAAGATTCTTAGTAAAACATTCAGTGAGGAGGGTACCCTGTCTTGTTAATTCGCAAGCAGAATGGAATACAAGGATAAATACAGTTGTACATGTACAGTAACAACACCCGAAACTCTGAAAACTTGACAAAATAGACAGTTGTACTCATATCACATCAAATTTATCTATAATGGACATATATATATATATACAGTACTGTGCATAAGTCTTAGGCCACCATTAGATTTGTTGTTTTAGCAATGCCACAATGGCCATACTGTACAATTATTTCTCAATCACTTTATTGGAACACATCCTGAAAATATGGAGAAACACATATGCAGTTTTTGCACTTTTTTTTAAGAAATATAATATCAAATATTTAGTGTGACCTACATTTCCACTTGAACAATAACACAACCATGGCTCTTTAAAACCTGGAATGGAACCCTAATGTTATTGGTAAAACCTGTGTTTCTCCTACTATTTCATGCCAACAAATAGCTGCTGTGAAAAAGGTCTATTATACCTGGTTTACTCAAGACATGTTTGAGCATCACATACACATGTTGCACAAGTTCAACTCATTGACAGGTTGATCATATAGTAGAAGACTGACTTTTAGTCACATCTCTTTCAATCTCGCCAATGATCACAAAACTGACATAAAAACAACAAAGCTGGTGGTGGCCTAAGACTTATGCACAGTACTGTATAATGGACAACTCCAGAAGACGTAATGAGAGGTCAAAACTAATACATGAGAAATAGACAGAAAAAAAATCCCTAACAGAGAGTAAACCTCCTAACTCTACATCAGTATATGGATCCCCACTAAAATCAAACAGTTTCTTTCTTGGGCAATAACCTAAATCCTCAGAAAATGGTCCTAAAACATGCCTTCACTTTTTTAGTAACACTGCTCACAGACAAAGCAACATGAGTGAAAACATTAACTGCCTTGGTGCAGGTAAGTAAAATAAGTTTTGTCAAAGTGCAAAAGACCAAATAATGCCAATATAATCTAAAGGACACTTTAAAGGCCCGAGAGTTTAGACTTAAACACCAGGGAAACTGTTTCAAAAAAATACGTGATGACCTTGTAAGATTAAGTTATCACTATTTCATTAAATAATCCCTTCATTGTTAAGTGCACCAAATTTCCCACCACAAGAAACCATGCCACCATTATATCCTCATTCTGATTCTGATTCAATAATCGTCAAGAACCCACACAGAGTCTAAAAAACAGGTTTAATCCGTGTTTTTAGCAAATTCATTACCATAATCCAGTAATTCAAATCAATAAACTAATAATTTAAGCTCTAAAGTAATGGTTGCTCTGGATGGTCAGAGAGCGACCTTGTTTATGTTTAAATCAAGTGACGTCACAAAAGGGTAAGAGTTTGGACTACAAACGGTGTCATTGTCACAGTGGCCTCAACATTCATGCAGCGTATGTACGGAGCCAGTGATGCTTAGTTCAGGAGCAGGTGACCACACACCAGAAATGTTTCGGTCAAGGACTTTATCCAAAAAATATTTGCAGTAAACAAAAACTTCTCTCCACTTTTCTTTGACATTGTTTAACAGAGAGGACACAATAATGTTTGTGTGTGTCCTCGCACCCGCCCAGGAAACTTGTGCTTTGTTGTGTAAACATACTGTATTTGCAGTGTAATCCAGTCCTCCTATGACCTTGTATCAACAGGCTAAAGGTCAATCAGCTGCCTCCTTTCTTCCCTCCACAGTCACACTGGAGCAGCACATAGGCAACTTGTTTCTGTTCAGTAAAGTGGCCAACGTCGTCCTCTTCTTCAGACTGGACATTCGGCTCGGCATCCTTTACCTCGTCTTGTGTCTTGGTCAGTGACCTTTGTAAACATGTACTTCCTCCGTTCATGATATGTGCAGGCAGTTACAAGTCGCTATAATGAGGTGACTGTCTCAACAATGACAAAAAACATTTTATTTCTTAAAACTAGGGCTACAATCGATCTGTCAGTTACTTTTTTGATTGAATCGCGGAACTAATCATTAAGTAATGAGTCGCAAAATGTCAGAAAATGATCAAAACAGATGAACATGCATGATGTCTTGTCTGGTCCACAAACTATATTCTGTTTTGTTTTGTTTTTTTGTTTTTTTAAGCGTTTAAAGGTCCAGTGTGTAACATTTAGGCAGAAATTTAATCAATTCAAAATAAAACAAATGTTTGGTTTCTTTAGCCTTAGATTAGCTTATTAAGATTAGATTAATAAGCTTTTAATATGCACAACTGTAGGACTTTGGTATGCAAAGACCACTTTTGTTCCCTGATGTGCATGAGAAAGGGAGGTGCGAACAGAGGTGCCCTCCATTTGTCACTAAATTGTTACACACGTGACCTTTTTAAGAAACAAGAATCAGAGAACTTGTTTTTCTTTAAAGAAAACCACTCAAACAGATTTATCATCAGAATAGTTTTTGATCAATTAAGTACTTGATTGCCGATCAGTTAATTGTTGCAGCCCAACCTCGGTATATTTATTCTCCTAAATCCAGTTGAGGAAATCCTCAGATACCACAGAGGAACTTATTCAAGGCAAATATATTGACTTGTTTTTGTGAATTTTGTCTATAGTTTGTTCGACTATCTTTTCGTAAGACAAACCTTCAATAGGTGAAATCTGCCAAATACAATTGCTGTTGTCATGTTACCGACCCTGACTCTAATTATACATGTATACTATATATACATATAGACAAACAAAGCCCGTATGGTTTTAGTGTGTAATTATGCATCGAATCTTCACAGCATTAATCTCATATGTGTCTGTTTATTGTCCCCAGCATTTGTCATGACCTGTAAGCCGCCTCTGTACATGGGCCCCGAGTACATCAAGTACTTCAGTGAAAACACCATAGATGTGAGTACTAAAGCACAGACTTTGTAGGGGCAGCAGTTGTTTCAGTGCTAATAAATCCTCTTTTGGTGGCACAGTAGAATGACAGACTTCAGTTTTACAAAAAAAAACAGTTCATGTTCTGGGGGACTGTTACACCCTCCAGGTGTTAGTGGTTTAATCAAACATTCTTATGCAGTTCTGAAGTGTGTGTGTTTGCATGTTGGAAAGTGTCCATTAAACACAGACTTATTTAGGTGTGTAAAAATGGAAATTGTTAAATAAGGAATTTAAATTGCTATAATGGGAAAAAAATATCTTAAACATTTTCTGATTTGAGCTCTGAGAGAAGCAGGAGTAAGATATTGAGCCCAATCAACTTGGGGCAAACCATCACTGTTAACATCAGCGCTTAACGACTACAGCATTTCAAAATTTAGCATAAAGAATATTGCATCCAACACTCAATCAGCATTTTGATAAGAGGGCCCGGAGCACCTGGTTATCTGGTTAAGAAAAAAACTCTTTTTTGTAATCTAATGTTTACCAGCTACGAACAGCATCATTTCACATATAAACACTGATCTCAGACCTGCTTCTAGGTTTTGTTTCCATTTAATCACTAGAAGTTGTCGCTGGTGAATTTCCCAGCTACTCTACCTGTTTCCAACTGCTTAGGGCTGGTGGTGGGGTAGTTTAGGCTCAGCAGCCTGCTATATACTGGCAGAAACCCTGAACCATCATTAAGTCTTTCATTCCTTCTGTTACCTGGCTAATAACAGTGTTTACATCTTTTAAAATCAATGTAATATTTTTAATTGTTGATAGACCTTGTGACAAATGGTTTGTTTTATTTGCCGCGTGTGTACTGTAATCTTTACACCTGGTACACTGCTATAACTGCAGCCCCTCTTGGGAAGGAAAGTTGTCTCAATTTAAATCAAATAAATGAAGGCAAGTAGGTGTGAATCAAGGAGATCGACTGTGTGTAAACTGCACTAATCTAATTTTGTATTAATGAGTCATTAGGAGGAGCTGCAGAAGGACAGTCGTGTCACCTGGATCGTTGAATTCTACGCCAACTGGTCCTCGGACTGCCAGTCATTTGCTCCGGTGTTTGCTGACCTGTCTCTCAAGTGAGAAGTCACCTCACATTTACTCTTTGGTTCTCATGCCCCTGTAACACTTTAGTCCCAGGATTTCTGAGTTCCATTGGTTAATTATTACTAACTAAATTTTAAGACAAAGGTTTTGCTCTTCCTATTATTCAGGATAAACAAATACAATTAAATGTTTTAAAAATGAAAAATAAACATCATTTGAGGACTGAATATCTCATGTCTATCTCCTGCACCTCCAGGTACAACTGTGCTGGACTCAGGTTTGGGAAAGTAGATGTTGGACGTTATGGAGAGGTTTCACAGAGGTGAGCTGCAGTCTTCTGTTTTTACTCTTCCCACACATTCCTTTTTTTGATAGAGTCTCAGAGCACAGGTATGACAGCATCATTTTGTATTTCTGAACAGGTACAGGGTTAGTACTTCCCCTCTGTCCAAGCAGCTACCCTCAATCATCCTTTTCCAAGGAGGCAAGGAAATTATGAGACGTCCTATGGTGGACAATAAAGGAAGAGCAGTATCTTGGACATTTAACGAGGTGCAGCCATGCAGTTTATAACAAACATGAAGTATTGAATATATACTGTAGGTTGGCAAGAGTTAAGCTAATGAAGCCTTTCTTCATCAGGAAAACATCATCAGAGAGTTTAACCTCAACGAGCTCTTCCAGAAGTCCAAGAAACTGACCAAAGGTCACAGTTTGAAGGGAGAGGAGCAGACAAGCTCTCAGCTAGAGGACGACAGCAACAAGCTACATGACAACGTCCCAGACCAGCCCATAGAGAGCAAGAAAGACCAGTGAGGAGTACAAATTTGAAGTCTTTGCTTCTCTTCCAACATCACTATGCATTTTTATTGCCAAACTTTTATGTGTTACGGAGTGAAGAGAACAATTCAACCACTGCTAGATGTCAATGACAACTGTTCACTGAGGCAAATCAATACCCAAATAACAGACCACACTTCACTGGTCTGTCTGAGTGACGCAGATGTAGTTTGAGATGTGGATTGAACAGTCATGCTAAAGTGTTACCTTAATTTATTTTGAGATGTTTTTTGGAAAGATTGTTTTGCTACTTTGAATATTTCTGCTCGTATTTCCAAACAGTGTTTACTGATGTCTCATGTTAAAAAAGTACAAGTGAAACAAATAAAAAAAAGACTGCAGTTAAGACTCATGATGTGCTTGGTTTTTCAGCAGATTGACCTTTTATTCTGAGAAGACTTTTAAAAATTTCTGATAAGGCCATTTTAGACATGTCTTTATGTACTCATTACAGATGTTTGTGAAACTCCTTCCATTCATCATAGCCCACAATAGTGATATTTTATCTCACACAGAAGTACAATTAGTCTCACGTTGCTTCAAATTGTTCAATGTCACCATACTTGACCAGAGAAGGAAGAAAGTAACACTGGTTCTCTTTATCTCTGTATGATGGCTGCTGCTGCCATGATACCACCTCTCATGGACCAGATAGACATTTGACAATATTCTCACAGGTATACACACTAGTGAAGCATTCAGCACCACAAACCAAAAATCACATGCACGCTGTAGACTAAGCCTGGGGAGGGAACGGGCTGAAAATGAATGAAGGTGCTTCAAGCATTTACATTCCTCCAAAGATGTGCTACTGAAAGCCAGCCCTGACCAGCTGCAAACACTGCTGTGGGCCTGTATAGAACATAAAATTAAACACACATTTGACTGTAATGCCTCATCATAAAGGACAAGCTCATATCACCCAATTTCCTTTAATTATTCCTTTCTCAACATGTGGGTAAAGATGATTTGTACCTTTAGGAAATCACTTTTCAAAATAAGCAAGTTGACCAAAGTCAAAAAAATTGCTTCTCTATGAATGGTCTCAAGGCAATTAAAACAACTGCCTGTCACTCCTTGAAAATCTTTTCAGTGGCATATTGAATTTATGGTTTCATTCATAAATTTCCTTTCAGAAAAAAAGGCCAAATTGATAGGGACAGGTTTAAAACTATGTCCAGAACTATAAGGTTGTTTTGTCTGGTGAAATAAATAAGCCCTTCCCTCACTGCCTCGGTTTGGCTGGCCATCTTTTAAAGGTTCTGCTTGCATCCCTACTGACAGACACAGAATCACAGAAAAAAAAAAAACTGAGCAAACACCTAAAAAAACATGAAATGTTCTTAAAGCTACAAACAGATTTTGCATAATGACTCTAGCATCAACATCACAAGCTTACATTCCACAAATATACTTGTGCTGGAATCATGATTCAGAAATTTCTTTGTGTCCATTTTTTTTTTTAAATCAGCTCAATGATTTGCCACATCAGCAGTCAACAAAATCATCTATCTCTTTGGATAATGAAAGTTCCAGCAAGAGCTCATGATTGGCTGATGCAGCCATCAAGCAGACAGGCAACTGATTTAAAATCACTTTCATGAATAATTACACACTGTACATCTGCCACCGTCATCAATAGCTGACAATCTCAACCAATAATTATCTGTAAGATTTTATACATGTACATATAAAACAATATTTTTAAAAAGATTTATAAAACTAAATGATACTGTGTTTATAGGTTGGACTCTCTTCTTCGTGACACTAACAGGCTGTGTGGTCCATTCAGACAGAGGGAAAAGGCTTTTTACTTGGTCCAACGGTCCTTACTCCTCCCACTTTAATTTGATATCCACTGGATAAACTCCATCCTTCCTTTAAGTGGAGGAAACTACTGTCAGAACTTTGTACTGTGCTAATGTACCAAAGTAAAAAAGCATATCAGTGAACAGTTGCGTGACAGATCTGTACCCAGCTGTGATGATGCAGTCACATCAGTCTATGGCTCTCAAAGTAGCTGAAAGGAGACAAAATGATTCTAGTAAAAAAAAAAAGTCCACTGTCCAATTTCTCTTTGTTCAAAATTGGAAAGGCCAGCAAAGGCAAATAGTCAGTGGTGTCACAAAGGTAACAAACTGAGGAACAGACAGGATCGCTCCTTTAGTCTGTTACAGCAGAAAACTGTCGTTTTTATGAAGCCGGCATTTGTGGATAAAGTCCAGCTCAATCAAGAGGCAAGTGGAAGTAGTCCAGTAGCTGTCCCCTCGTCATGATAGCTCATGGAGGACACAGGTCACTCAAACCGATATCTCATAAGTGGTCCCTCCGACTCCTGTCACCTTCTTCACCCCGCCCCCTGGTTTGGATGTGGTGTGATTGGCCGAGACTGGGCGAGAGGTGAATCTGATTGGACAGCCATCAGGAAGGGAAGGGGAGAATGTGTGTGGGGCGGGGCATGTTGGTGTGAGGACAGAGGAAAAAAGGGATGTGGAGGTGAGTGGATTAATTTAAAAAAACAAGCAGAAACTGCACAAACATTTGTTTACTCATGATCTTCTAAGGCATCTGGTAACAGCAAAAAGAACAGAAGTAAATAGCAGTGTGGTCAGACATGCAGTCACTGAGCTAAACACATACTGGCATGCTTTTAACAGTGATCCATATGTACAGCACCTGAACCCCAAAAAAAAAACAAAAACAAAAAAGGTTCATTCACAAATTCAACTGTTGAACATTAAACAAGCAAAGACTGGTTGTTAACTTTGGAAGAGGAAAAGGAAAACTCACACAAATCAGGGAGGAAGAAGAGGGCTGACACAAACCAGGAAGGAAGAAGAAAAGGATTAGGAGGAAAAGGAACAGGAAGAGCAGCAGGCTAAAAGGATCTGGCGACGAATCACTACTCACTGTGGAGCCTGTTGCCCTCCTCCGGCTCCTCCCCCTCCCAGCACAGTGCCTCCTCCAGCAGGTCGAGGTTTGTGCTGAGGCCCTGTCTCTACACTGTAAGTGTGAGACTTGCCAAGGGAGAGGCCCCGAGGTGGCGGAGAGAGAGGGGGTTCTAGTGAACGAGCCCCAGGGGAAGAGGATGAGGAGGAAGGGTTACGAGGGCCACGGGCGGAGGATTCCTGGTTAAGCTGGAGCAGGTGCTGTGTCTCAGGAAGCCCAGCGGAGGAAGGAGGGGGAGGACTGATGGCACGCAGGTAGGCCCTGTGAGGGGAGGAGAAAGTGGCAGAGCCCTGGAGTAGCTGCCCCTCCCTCTGCTGGGCAATCTGAGCTGAGAGGAAGGGCGACATGTAGCCCTGCAAAGGGGTACTGGGCAACACCACCTCAGGGCGGTCTGTTATAAGGGCCGAGGGAAACGGAGCATATGGCTTCTGCGGCGACAGCTCATGAGCGGCTGACTCAAACTCTGGGCTATCGGATGGTGTCAGTAGGCTGTCATAAGACAGGCTACCATTTCGAGGCGTTTGATTGGCCAGGCTTTTGTAGCTGGTGTCTGTGGTGCCTTCTGATTGGAGCGTGGCCAGAGGGTTATGAGCTGTGTGTGCCGAGCGCAGGCTGGAGGAGCGCGAGCCACCAGTGGACAGAACGAGTGAGGATGGGTATGAGGTGTAGGAGCGACCAGTCAGGGAGTAACCCGACATACCCACCGACACCCCCCCAGCAGTCCCACCGGGGCCTCCGGGGCCCTCCCCCCTCTCCCCTCCTCCTCTGCGCACCCCTACACCTCCCCCCACCACTGTGACCCCGTCTAGGCTGCTTGGCTCTGAGCGATAGCTAGGCTGACGGCTGGATTGGAGGATAGAGGGAGATGGAGAGTCAAGACTCTCTCCACGAATCATCTGAGGAGAGAAGAGAGTAGGAGAAACAGACCAAAGGCAGAGAAGGGGTAGCGGGAAAGAAAAAGAGTGATGGACGAGGGAAGAGAGATGAACATAACCACCTCGGGAAAAGCACACAAAACATGTTTGGTGACATTTTAGTTTCAGTCTCTGGGAACAGCATTTATAAGCAGTATAAATGTAAATAAATATTTTAGCACATTTATAAGGTACCCACTAAAGGAGTTGTTAAAAATGCAGAAACACACTTAATGGTCACTTTATTTGGTACACCTTTTGCCGCTCAAAGCCATTCATGTAGACATGGTCAAAAACAATCTGAAGTTCAAATTGAGCATCACGGAAAGAATGGTGATTTTATTAACTCCGAACATGAAACGGTTGTTGGTATCAAATGGGCTGGTCTAAGTATTTCAGAAGCTAATTATCTACTGGCATTTTCTCACACAACCATCTTATAGGTAGACAACAAATAGTAGCAGGAGCCACTCCTGTCACTTTTTTAGGGTTTCCTAATAAAGTGACCACAAGAGCATTTTTTTGACTATTACAATATAGTGTGTCATTTGTACTAATTATATGCATTTCAACTGACTGCTTACAAATGCTATATATTGGAGATAAATTAAAATATTACTCACTCCTTCTCACAAAGTCTACCAAGAAAAAAAAAACAAAGAGAGGGGGTGGGGGGGTATGATGCTTGACCAGTGCTCTACTTGATCACACTGTTGGATTGTAAATGCTGACTGGCTTGAACAAGCACTGACACTGCATGTCAAAGACTGTATCAACAGATAAATGGACATATGAATACATACAGTACATAAACTAAACATTCCAGTCAATGCAATCTCAGGGGAAAGGAGAGTTCCACTCAAACACAGAAACAACCAAAGGGATACATACACAGATGATACTAGCTGAAACTTACTGATTGACTGATGGCCACTGAATGTTCAATTTTAAGTAAAAAACAAAAAACGGGCATGGTATTAACCACAAAGGAAATTAGGGGAGCATTTCAGTCACCAGATCATCTGTTAAAGTAATCAATGGGACAGTGTTTGCTCCGTACTTGTGTGCGTGCAGTGAGGATGAGCACATCCTCTTGTGTTGATGGAAATTATCAACAAGATTGTGTATGTTTAAAAGAATATACATAGATTTACATGAGTTTTTGTTTCCATTCGGGCAAACATGTTTAGCTTCACCATCAGAGCCGTTATTCCTTTAATATGATTAATAGGCAGTACCTACATAATGCTATGTTTATTGTTATTGACTTCAGGACTGTGGAGGTGTAAATTAACATGTACCTTGTTGGGGTGTGTAAGCGCAGTGTGGTTCCTTCCTGGGCTGTTGTAGGCTGGTCGGTACTTATACATTGATGGCGTAGGTGGAGCTTCAGTCAACAAACTGCTTTCTAAGAAACCAACGAAAAAAACATCATCTGCTTACACAAGTAGGAAACAGTTAAGTTCCTGGGCTTGATGTTAACACACATATGCTGACATGTCAGGTGAGCTACAACTACATTGACTAGATTAATAGGTATGCAAGTAAGTCTCACCCTCTGTGTCAGCACGAGGCAGGCCAGCGTAACGCAGTTCTGGCTTTGGAGGAGGTGGAGGCTCTGCATCAGCTGACTGGCTCTCCATCCGATCTAGACTGCTCTTGGACTGGAAAAGACAGATAAGTAATGAAAAGTCATTCCAATCAATAAACAGAAAGTGCTCAAAAAGCAAAAGGCACACCTAAAACACACAACCTCACAATGTTCAAGAAAGTGAAAATAAAAATCTCTATCAAAATTTCATGAAACTCAGGTCGTTTTTGAAAGTCAGCTTACAAACAGACACACAAACTGAAAGCATAACATTCTTGGCAGAGGTATTAAAAAAATGACTTTAATTTTTTGAATGGATAAATATCTTCATTAACTGTTAAACTCAGAACTGCTGTGGATTGAATGTTTATTGTCATAAATAGTCACAATGGGTTTTAAAAACTCAATGATTCACTCAAACCCTTTTCAGTCTCAAAGTCAGTCAAGATGGTGCTGTGAAATGAATATATAATTAACATAAGCATAGCTCTTTCATCCATTCATCCACATATACAGTATGTTGCATGTTTTTTTTTGTTTTGTTTTGTTTTGTGTTTCCATGGGATTCAATTCTACTCACCCTGGCACTGTGTCGGTCATTCTGGATGCCATTGTCCAGGACTTTGGCTTCAAGTTGGGCCTCAGTGAGAGGCGGTCTAATGAATGGTGTCTGTATTTCCACTGACTGAGGGCTCCGCCACCTGCCCATGTATCTGTGAGGAAGACAAATTCATGCATGAAAAGATTAAATTCTACATGTATGAAACCACAATACATGGCCAAACTTAATTTAAATCATAATTTACAGATCAATTCCATTAACAGACAATGAGGGAGATAGCAGAGGAAAGAAAAGCAGTGCTTGAAATTCTGGAAAAAGGATAATTGTGGAGTGTTACTGGAGAATTAAAAAGAAAGACTGACCTAGGTGCCTGGGAGCTGCAGAGCACATGAGAAATATTCCTTAGGCAACCGTTGGTGAAAGGGTTAACACCGCCTCGAAACTTTCCTGTCACCTACAGTGAGAGGAAGAGAAAATTATCACATGACTAGAGCGTAAATCATAATAAGCCGTCTGACAGGCATCAGTGCTAGAGGATGTGATAAATGCAACCAGCTCTTGAACATGTACCTGCTCATTTGTGGTCCTGCCGCGAGCGACAAGCACTATGTGGAACCCAGTCAGGCCAGCAACTGGGACAAAAAAAAGACCAGCCACACACATCACAGCCATACTGAAAAGACAGTCAAGGAGATTACAACAAATCCCAGTTGCATGAAGTGTTGGGTATTTTTATGGCTGCAGTGTGCCAAGTGAAGGATACGTAACCGCAGCATGTGGCGTATCCAGCTGCTGTCGGTGGTGTAGAACAAATACCAAACCAAATCCAAATACGTCCATTATGTGGATGGTAAGCGATAACAGGAAAAGGAAGAAATAGCGATAATTCCTCCGCCCAATGCAATTGTTCACCCAAGGACAGTGGTGATCAAAATCCTGAGAAAAGAAATAGTCAAATGACATAAGGGGGGAAAGTTCCACTAAATATGTGGCAGGGAGGAACACTGTGATAAATAAATAAATAAATAAAAAAATAAACCTATGGAAGGAACAGGACAGACCTAGGATAAAAAGACACACAGAAGCTTATAAAAGCTCTGTGTAAATTATAATCACTCACACACACAAACGGGTAGACTTTGTGTTGTGCAAAACGGAGTGTTTTCTCAATTAGCACTGAGATATGATAAATTACATTTCAAATCATAAGTTCAAGTAAATGTTCACTGACATTTTATCAGTCACTTAAAAAAAAACACATGGACAATAAAGGAAGGCACCTGTAGGGAAAAAAAACATTTAGAAGGAAAAAAAATAATCCCAGGTCAGTCACTGACACTCTTTTTCCTTCGTTGAAGTTTTACAGCAGATGTTATCTGTAACATAGAATTACGGCTTCCTTTAACCTACATCTTAAGTCATTCCCACACTGACACTCTCCCGTACATTTTTATTCATGTAAAATTCACTCACATTTACATGTAATTGTGAAATAAATTGTATGTGTAAGTACCTCCACACAGTTGTCACAGACTGAGCAGTGAGAGCAGCGTGGCGGGCGATAGAAGCGGCAGGTTGAACACCACTTCATGCGCACCTGGATGCCTTTGATCTCCACTGTCTTATAGAGTGGAGCACGAAAATCATCCTCTTTATCCTCATCCTCCTCCGCTACAGAAAACAGACATACACACCGAGCCCATACCCACATGATAATATATGACCATCTTCCCCCACCATGTTAAAAATTGTAGTCTCT
Source organism: Brachirus orientalis (assembly GCA_016785285.1). NCBI lineage: Eukaryota > Metazoa > Chordata > Actinopteri > Pleuronectiformes > Soleidae > Brachirus > Brachirus orientalis. The sequence continues at coordinate 360,458 of JAFBJR010000026.1, forward strand.
TTTGACCATTATGTTGCTTATTTGAATGATTCTTTGTTGCCAAAAAATACTCAAGTCTAAGACATCAACAGTGTTTAAGTGTCCATGTATGTTTACCTCTGGGAAATACTCCAGGGTCCATGAAAGTGGCCATGCAGAAGTTGGCAAGGGTGAAGAGGAAGATCACAGCATTGTAGATGGGAATGAGAGAGGAGAAGTATTCTGACAACCATGGGCACCTGGATGACAAGTGGCAGAAACACAAAAATGCTTGACACATTAATGCCACAGTCGATTCATATGGTAGTGAGTTAAGAATGCAAACTTATACTCAAATCAAGACACAAATGAAAAAAAGAACAAGTAACCCTTTATGCTTCATCAACTAAACTGTAAATAAGGCTAAATGGCAAAATGTTCCAATGCAGCTGGAGGAAGTGGTTGAAATAGAGGACTAGCAGTAAAAGTTGAGTTCTCAGGAGCTATTGTGAGGAACTATGTATGTGCAAGTGTTGCAGTACAGAGGGTGTGTATCTGCTTGGTAAGCTTTCCTTATTTGAATAAAGATCATGCAAACAACAAAAATCAACACAACACCATGAGTAGAAACAGGCAGACAGGGATATTCATTCACGCCTTCAACAAACATAATTATTTATTAAAAAAAAATTACTAACCGACAGCTGTATGTAACTATGTGATAATCTGTTGTCATGTATGTATCATACATCGGTGTGTTTGCATATATGAGAAAGAGACTCACGTGAAGCAGAAGAACAAAGTGGTGGCTCCAACAAGGAAAGTGGTGGCTGCAGACACTGGGACATAACGGCTTGGTCGTAATGGATGGGGAGGAGCAGAAGCGGGACCACCCACTCCTCCCCCAATCCCCCCAGCACTGAAGCCCGGCATCAGAGACAGAGACAGAAGGGAGGAAGAGAGAAAGAGGTAGATATCTACTGTCTACCTCCTGTTACGTGTGCTTCACAAGTCACAATGGCAAATATGGTGTTTGTTTGGGAGGAAGGGCCATGACTGTGCACTGGATAGAAAAATTAACACTAGGCAAGCAGCAACTAGATAGTCAATAGAATAGTATTTGCTCCCTCACAAAATATCTCCCAGCACTAATATAGTCACACAAAAACTATTTTTTTCTTTAAATAATATACTCCTCTAGTTGCATGTGTGTGGATTCTTGCAATTATTTGTGTGCACGATCTTATAAGCAGCATATAAAAGTAAAACTACATAAAGCAAAGTGATACAAAAATGTGTAGGTTATTCATAAATATTGTTTTGTATGGCTTTGATGTAACTGTATTTGGTTTAAAAATATAAATAAATCTAATCTTAAGATGCTCTGTGGCACCCGTGCAACCTGAACACTGTTGGGCATGTACAACTTCAACTAAAATTGGCGCAATCTAAGCCTCTTTCCAATCCAACATTTTGTGCTTTCATTAATGCTCATCATTATGCTAGTGTTTTAATAATGCACACAGAAAATAAGGAATATGAAAGAAAACAAAGAGGTAGTGGGTGGATAGCCAGCAGGCTGACAGCAGAAGCACGTGGAGGAAACACAGACAGAGGATGGAGCTTAGCAGCTGTTGATGACTTGTTGTCCAGGGAGGGCTTATTCAGGCACTGGGTAGGTAGAAGAAACTGAGGATTACAGTAGGAGGAACACCACCAGCATTTTAAACTTAAACAGAAGGGGGAAAACACTAAAACAATTTTTTGTTCAAACCAGTTGAGGAAAGTGGCTTGATAGCAACCAAACGTCCAGCTGGAATTTATTTTTTGAGGGGCTGCTAAACACAAACAAAAGTTTTCATCATGTCTAGCCTTTCCTTTCAAAAAATTAAACAAAAGCAGAGTTCCCTGGATCCCTTGACACCCCCTGCCTTCAGTCTTTTTGTCAATATGGGGACAAAATCAACTCATTCCAAAATGATGTTCTGTGTATGTCACAGAGGTGTCACTGTACTGGGGGTAGGCTGCAAGTAGAGACATTTGAAGCCTCCAAATTCTCTGCAGACAGACTTCCTTTCCCATTTCGTGTCTCTTAAATAAAGCCATGTGCAGCAATGATGTTATGTTGTCAGATCCATTTAGTCCTTTGCTCTGTCCACCTGTCTTCTCTCATTCATGGGCTCTGTGATCTGTTGGGTGTCCCTTTAAAAGAAATGAAATAAAAAAAATCTGTCAGCTGTGGGTAAAACACAAGTAGTTTGCAAATAATTACAGTTGAAATTACTAATTCATTAGACTAAATGGCAGCTACTTTAATGGGCTAGTTCAGGTATTTGGAAGCACGGGTGTATAAGATACACTTGAGGATGAAATTATTACCCCCCCCCCCAATGAAAATGTATCTCCCATTAATACTTAGCCATGAAAGTATCTCCCACATTCTGTTAAACAGAGCAAAAAACTTTTAACACAGGTTTTTCAAACATCCTAATTTTATTTTGGATGCTTCCATATTTGACTTTGCACACAGAAAAAAAAATTGTGCTACAAAACCCAAAAACTGCCAGGGTCAAAATTATTCGCCCCCTGAAGCTAATAGTCAATTGTGTAACAACAACATCATCAACAAGGCTCTGACACAACTCCCGAGGAATTTCAGCCCAATCTTCTTCTTTGCCAAATCTCTCAAGCTCCTCCAGATTTGATGGCCTTCTGGCATGGACCTTCGTCTTCAGTTCACCCCAAAGGTTTTCAATGGGATTTAAGTCAGGGCTTAGTGAAGGCCAGTCAATAACATTCATTTTGTCTTCTGGAGGTAGTTCTTCACCAGGAGCGATGTATGTTCACATATCCTTCTTTCTTCATGATTCCTTCCACCTGGATGAGATTCCCAGTTCCAGACGCACTGAAGCATCCCCACAGCATAATACTCACATAATACTCAGTTCTTTGGGTTATACGCCTCTCCCTTCTTTCGCAAACATAAACAATGTCTCTATGGCCAAAGAGCTCTAGTTTTGTCTCATTTGATCAAAGGTCATGCTTCCAGTATGAATAATCTTTGTCCAGGTTGACCTGAGCAGACTTCAGTCTGGCTTAAAGGTGTCTCTTCTACAGAAGTGGAGTTCTTCTTGGTCTACAATCCTGCAGTCCGGTTCTGTGCAGAGCTCTAGTAATTGTCTTTTTTGAGACTACAATTCCCTACTTGGCTAAGTCATTCACATTCACTTCCTACCTCTGCCAGGCCTGTTCTGTATTGTTTGACTCTCTTTGTATTTCTTGATGATTGTTCTCACTCCAGTTCTTGACGCTTGGAAATGCTGTGATACCTTTGTATACCCTTCTCCTGCTTTGTGAGCATCAATCATTTTTCTCACTTCTAAACTGATTTCATTTGTTTTTGGCATGATGCTTTCTCAAGTGACAGCTCAAACCCTGACTGAAATTTTATACCGTGTGTGTAAATTGAGCGATAACCCTCAGTTTTAACTTGATTTTTATAGTTTTAAGCATTTCACAGCAAAGCACATCTTGGCACAACAGTGGTTTGTGCTGTGGCTCAATAAAAAGGTCACTTTTAATAATTTGACCCTGGTAGTTTTTTGATCTGGTAGAATAATTACATTTCTGTGTGAAAAGTCAAATATTAGAGGCATCTAAAATAAAAGGATATTCGAAAAGGCTGTGATAAAAATGGTTTGCTCTGTTTAACAGCAAGTGGGAAATTTTCATAGAGGGCTAATAATTTCGTCCGCAACTGTATAAGGTGCAAAGTCAGAGTGCTATATACAGCCATTTAGCACACTGCCTGTTTGGACAGGGAGACCGGAGAGCTGGCACATGATTTCCACATTGTTTAGATGTTAATGTGGAAAGCAGTAAAAACATGTTGAGGGCCTGAATATACACATATGTGTGTAGAAATATGCTGAGAAAATACTGTGCCTAAGAAAAGAAATGTATGAAAGCATGTAACCATCTGAAAGTATAACAAACATAAAACAGCAAACATATTATAGATTTTTTAAAACAACATGCTTTTTTCTGCTGTTCTGGTTTACATCAAAACAGTGCATACATTATGCTACAGTTAGCCCATCTCATCTCCAAACAGGCAGTGTGTAAAGTGCTGTCCTCTGAGTTCACACATTCACTCTGCATCGGTACCATCATTTGTCCACTTCACTTGAAATATAACATTGTTATCTGCTAATGGCTGGTTCTCAAATAAAAGGATGCATCTAATTTATTTTCCTGTGCAACAACAGATCATGAAAATAAAAATGTACTAGATTATCATACAGATTACCTGTAATATAATAATAATAATAATGATAATAATAGGTATAAAATGACAAATTTCACTCTGCCAGCTTCAACTATAAAGCACGAATTTTGGTTTGAATACACAACACTAGGTCAGACTAACCAACATCTTTTACCATCAAATAGGTTTCGTTATTATGTGTGACAGTGCATTAATCACCGTTACTCATCAAGAAAGTTGTTAAATAGCCAGCTATGGTTATAAACACACACACAACTGTCACCTTAATGCCCCCAGGTGGTCAAATGAAATTATTTCCCGCAGCTGGAAATTCAAAACACTACGGAGACAAAGATCGGGGATTGCCAAACGCACTCACAACAAATTTCCATCTTTCCAGATGAAAAACTAGTCCGTGCAGTGTGAAGACGTAGGACTGAAAACGGAGTGACAGTGTAATCTGATAGTTTGGACACACCCCTCTATTCAAAAAACATCAGTATTAACAAATACTGAGCTAAATCCGAGCTCTAGTGTCAGTGTGTGGCTGTTGTTAATCATCTCATCTGCCACACAACAAATCCTCTCGACTGAAATGGATGTTAATCCTAAAATCTCCGTGTCGAGTCCTGTCACTGCGGATACTTTCAACTGCAGCTCGCAAACTCCATCGAAGTGGCCAGTCGAACAGTGGGAGTGTGTCAGTGTGGAAGATAACTCACTGGCAGTTTTCAAGATGATGTCTCGGTTAAATCTGCAACATATGACTGCCTATCACCACATCTTGGAGCCATGGGATGGTACTGACCGGGCGTTAAATAGGCCAGCGCTGAGCTGGGAATCACCTAAGACAACCATACTATAGCACGAACCCTTTAAAAATTACACTTAACTTATTTAAAACTAATGAATACAAAACTCATCTATCCAATTAATGTCAACAATACCGCCATTTGCTCGCAACTCATACTTCATCATCAGTTAGCTTATAGCAAGCCTCGAAAGTTTTTTGCGACACCGCTCAGTCCTTTACCACAGCTAAACGAGTTAGCTTGCGATACGTGTCTACCATGCTAGCTTTAAACTTGCTTCGTCGAATCTCTTTCACTCACAAGATAACTGCGGATACTTTCAACTAAACAGTCTCCACGAACAGCAGATAACCTTCTAACTGCGAACATGCAGGCCGTCTTGCCTGTGATGTGTGTGGGTCGTTAGGTCCTCCTTGAGTTAGCCGCTAACTAGCAGCCCAGTTAGCTCGCTGGCTAGGCCGACATCGGAATCCCGGAACTGGTTCGCCGTTCCTCAACTGGAATGAACAGCCATTCAGAGGGCGAGAGGGTGTGGTCTGACAACCGCGAAAGGTGATTGGCTATTAGAAAAGTAAACGTTGTTACGTACACTGCACATACTGTATAAACTGTATACGTAATAGAGTAATCTATCATATTCGCTTTATGATCTCATAGATCTTTATTGTCCACAAAGGTGGAAATTTGTCTTTGGCTCACAGACAACAAAAAAGAAAACTGACAACTCTAAAATCAAGACATAAAACCACAATAAAGGCACATTTAAAACAACAGTGAATTTTAAAATACGACTAAAAAGTGAAAAGTAGAGCAGTTCAAGTAAATGTCTGTGAGATGGTCACTTTTATTGAATTAAAAATGCTGATGGTGTTTCGAACAATTGTTTATTAAAAACACCTTTGGCCAAGGGGTCAAAGAAGTGCCTCCCAAACTTCAGAAGCTCAAAGTAAGCAGAACGGTGAATGTCAGCTGTCCCGTCCTTTTTATGTAAAGCTCAGAGGCTTTTGTGCTTTTCCCACAATTTTAAAATTTAAAATTTTATACACAAGTTCCAGGATCTGAAAATAGACCCCAAGACAGCTCAATGTTCTAGCTTATTTTTGTAATATTCTAATATTCTCAATCATCCAATACTGTATCAATATGTTTTAAATACATACAAGGAGTACAGATCTGCTGTTGTGCATGTTTTTTTGTTTGTTTTTTTTTATCAATAACAATTGTAAAAAATATACGTAATATAGTGTTTAAGCTTTGTATCTAAAATAATCATTTTTCTGGCACAGTATATATAAACATTAACCTTACATATATTTGTATAAGAAAAACTATAACCTAAATCAAATGCAGTGGAGTATTAGAAAGTATTAATTTCATAAATAAATGTATCTTAGCAAGTGCAATACTTAAGCAAATATGGTTTGTTATTTTCCACCTCTGTTTATCAATGGCAGCGGTCTGGCCATGTCTAAAGGTTAACATGATGACTGAACTGGTTGACATTTCAGCACTGCACCTGCTTTTTGACACCATATTTCATTTTTTTTTTTTTTTTTACAAATTAACAAATGAGTCTTTATAAAAACTATATTGATGGTTAATTTGATGAAGGTAATTATTAATTTCACACTTAAATTTTGAAGCTTTACAATTTGCAAGTATGCACATGAATTATTTACATTACACTAACACCACATGGCTAGCAATTAATTAATATAAAATGACTTTAATGAATAATTTTTCATTAGAGAATAACTCCAACAGAAAGTGACTTTAGCTTTAATGTTTAACGTTTTAGTTATAGAACAATTAACTGATTGTTTTCCCCACTGATCAAAGATGGCCAGGTTAAAAACAAATTACACATTAAAAACACACCCATGCTTGTATCTGACATTCCCTTCAATTCATTTGAATGAGAAATTGTCCTTTAAAAAGCCAACTATTTTGGAAAATAGTTGGATGGACAAAACTCTGGATGGACTGAATATTTGAGATGAACAAGTTTCTACATATGTGGCATTAGTAGAAATCTGAAAATGTGTGTTCTTGAAGAAATGTTCAATTCATTTTAAAAGGGAAAAATGTGCAAAAAAAAACAAAAAAAAAAAACAATGAATATCTCAGAAATATTTCAAATATTGAAATATTTCAATTAGAAAAATACAAACAATAATGTCCTAATTAAGCTGAATAGTTCACCTGTCTAGTGCTCCTGTCCTAAATAATACCTGACACTGGTTTGTCTCTTCAGTGTCCTTGGTAGTGGTGTGAGAATTATTTATGTTAGCTGAAAGCAGCAATAGCACCATACATAATAGATTTTTATTACTGCTATATTAATTTGTAAGCAGCACTTTAAGGTTAAGTTAACAAAATGTCAATAGATATGTATCCAAAGTGCATCAATTATATTTGATCAGATGATCATGTGCTTTATATGCAAAATCAGCAGTACCACAGTAATTAAGCAAAAGTATCTTTATTTACAGCAGTGAGTAAGTAAATGTTTACAGTTTTCATTAGATTATGCCATGGTTCCTTCTTTTTGAACAGACATAATGAGTATGGTATGTTTTCATGTGTGCTGTGACAAGATACTAATGATGTGTTCAACAGTCAGCACACATCTACTGTAAAGCTGTTAGTATGTAAGGTTTTGGGAGACAATAGCTCTTTTTTCTTCTTCTTTAGGTTAAAGAATTATCCCCAATTCTCTGAAACATGAGTGAGGTGAAATGAATGGTTAAAGAATTAACCCATTTTTTCCAAAACATGAGCAAGGTAGTGAGATCCTGAAAGAAATGTTGAAACAAAACAGTTGGAATATAGATCTAGAGTCATTCTTTCAGGAAGCTCTGCAGACTCATCACAGGCATGGGGGGTTAGTCTGGTAAGCAACTGTTTTTGCGGTTGTAACACAAACTTCCCCATAATGGGACAAATAAAAGAATATCTCATCTTATACAGAATAAGAGAACACAAACATTTTAATTAAAAAATTTATTGCTCATGAAAACAAAATGTTCACAAAATAGATTATCAAGAAAATACTTCCTCCAAAGATAAAACATTATTTTCTACAAATTGCCTCTGTACTTCTTCTTTATAAAATGGGCCTTAATTACAAAAACGACCAAATCTACTTTAAATATTTGATCTATGCTTTCTCTAGTCTGTACAACTCACTGACAAGACAACTAGGAAAACAAAATCCAGGTCCTCTGATACAAGGAACTTCTCAGATGAGTCCCTCCAAAACATGAGACATAATCCTTTTAAGACGAGTCCTCTTTCTCTTAATTTTTTCTTATTTTATTTATTTCATGTCCATGAAACGGATGTCCATGATAAGCAGAGTGTGTCTGGGCAGTGGTCTGGGTGCTGGGGACAGCACTTTCATTACCTGTGCTTGTGTGTCCACATTAGTCACTACAATAAAGCCACACACAGGACTCTCCACGATACCCTTTCGAGCCCCTTCCTCTCCATCCTCAGCACTACTCACACTTAGCACATGGTATGTGAGGTCTCTTCCTGGTGTCACAGGCACTAGCTTTAGCTGTGTGTCATCCTGAGACATTCCTAGTGGCAAGCATGAGTCTGGAATGGACGGTGCACCAATCTTATAGATGCGGACATCCGAGAAACGAACCTCATAGGAAAAAGGGTAGAAGGACACTCCCCGGAAACCATAGAAATACTCGCGGATCTTCTCATCTCGGGCCTCCCGTCGGCACTCCTTGGAGCGTTCCACCACCCCTCCAGACTTGGGTAGGAGCACAACCCGCACAAAGTGAGGGAGGTCACGTTTGAGTTCATTGTAGAGCCTCTCATGATCCAGCACAAGCACCACATCCACCTGAAAGGCAGAGGCACAATGGACCAGAGCCTGGTATCCAGAGCCTTTCACCCAGCCACAGGTGTTAATGATACATCCTCCCACACTGGCTTTCCTGTTCACCTCACAGCGCTGGGAAAACACCTCAGCCAAGCATGACGTCAGCTTCAAATCATGAAAAAAGACCAGATTACAGTGAGCAGTGTTAAAACAATTAACTGATGATAATGCAGAGTAAATCTGCATTTTTGCTTTGAGGTTTTCTGACATCATATTGATATGTTACAAGTTAAGAAGATCTTTCTTTTCACCTTGTTGTAAAGTTTGATGTTAGTTCCTGGGGTAGTAGAGCCAAAGTGGTAGACCAAAGGAGCTTGGACTGAGAAACCCTCCTCCACGTCTGCTGGACGCTCGATGCACAGTGCAGACACTGTCCCAGGTACAGACACCTGAAGGAGCAAAATGTTCCTTTTTCCTTATATCACTGAGATCTGTATATTAGGTATCCACTTAATGTCTGTAGCAACTTTATGAAACAACTTGACCAAGAGGAGGAATATCATAAAACACATTTTGCATGAATTTAAAATAATTACACAATATAATTCCAAATCATCTTACCCCGCTCTGTCCCACATCCAGTTCCACTAGTGTTGGCCTCCTGCCCACCCTTACAGAATAATTTAACAGCAGTCGACACACTGTTGACTTCCCCACGTCTGTCGGTCCCACCACCATCACCTCAAGGACAATGCGACAAGTATTTACTGGAAATTAGAACTCTTACATAAAAGTTTCTGAATATAAAAATAAATCATTATTTAAACCTACCCTTGGCCCCCGCTCATTCTCCCGCTCTGCTTGTTTTCTCATCTGTTCCAGGGCAGCATGTGTGTTCAGATAAAGCAGCATGGGAGTATCCTTGGACACATAAGCCACCTGTGGTGATGAGAGAGAAAAGCTGGTTATTTGAGCCTGTCATTCACATAAATGTTACACAGGTATATGTGACATTATGTGTCACTGGTTACTGAACACATTTAGGTGTCAAATTAGGCTCTTTAGTCCCTCCTCCTGATGCTCACCTCTGGTTTTCCATAAAGGTTGACACTGCAGCCTTGCCAGGTGAAAACTGCAATCTTTGAACCCGCTCCAAATATGTACTTTTTGTTGCGGTTCAGCTCTGAGCCAAACACCTCAGCCATTCCTGTGAGGAGCTCCAGCTCAACTTGCTCTGCTGCTTCTCCTGCCTCCACCTCAAACCTAAGTTCAGTCTCTTTCTCCAGGTCAAACCTGGTACTGACCTTCCCGGCTGCTGGAGCATCTTCACTGGCTTTTTCCACACCCTCTGTCGACATGACTGATGAGAGAAAGTATAGAAAGAAAAATTAATATATATATATATATATATATATATAAACTGTTGCATTAAAAATGCTTAAAATTTACTGTTATTGCAATTCTTTTCGATTTATATTTATTAAAAGGACTGATTGAAACCAAATGTTTTAAAATAGCGTGTAGTTTATAAACAACACAATGCAATAATTTCATTATAATTAAAGTGATTTTTTTTTAAAGTCTCAACACTCACTCTGCTCTGGACAGTGCAAGACGGCTAAGCAGAGGCTACGGTAAGTTACATGAATGATGTTATAATGTGTGGCAGAGTTTATAGCACATTAACTTATATGCTCAGTGACCACTTTATTAGATACACATATTTAACTGCTCATCTCTCTATTAATTCAAGGAACGTCTGTCCGCCTTTCATCGAACACAGTCACAACACTTTAAACATTCAAACTCCCCTGATGCACTCTGGGGATCTTATCATTTACTTAATTCGACTGTCGCTCGTTGTCCCTGCTTGAGGTAGCTTATTTTAAACATAGTTGCTGTTTGTTTTTAGGTTGATTTTGACTTGTTTGTAATTTTTGTATTTTACATCAGATGTTGTATTAGTCTGTTTGAATGCAAACGTAGAACACTGCTGTTTACTCGATGCTTGACCAATTTCCTTCAGAACCACGAAGTGACCAAAAGTGGTCAAACCCGTATAAAGTGGCCTGTGTAAAACCATGGCAAACAAAACGATAGTTAGTAATCTAACGCATCTTTAAACAAATGGCCTAATGCCTAACAGATCGTCTGCCATTGCGAGCGATCAGACCAGCATGCTAGCAGTTAGCACGCTAACTTAACCATATTAATTTCAGCGAAAAAGGAGGAATGTTGGTCTACAAACACATCGCCATCAGTGTGAATTGTTCGCCAAGTAAGTCTCTACGATATTATTATAATAATGAATGGTACTTACAGACTTATATCAAGACTACTTTTTAGAAAGAAGAATCCGTTAACAACTCATACAAACGCTGCTGTGCATGACCACGTGACATTGACGTCATGTCCTCTAGTGTTGGTTCGTTCGCGAGCGAATCGTTTGGGTGAACGAACTGAACTGAATCACTCTCTCTGCTGTGACTGGAGTTAGACAGCAGCCAGTGGCAGCGGGCGGGGCTGAAGTGATTCGTTTACTCACTGCAGCGTCATCAGATGAACGAATCACTTCAGTAAGTGATTCAGGTCAGTTCGTTCACCTACTGTTAAACCACCATCGACCGTCACATCGCATTAGAGTTTCGAGTAACGAGTTGTATTTTGAATGTGAAAATATTGCGAAAGGTTCCCTGCTCTAAATAAGGTATCCACGTGGTAGAAACCACGAGTATGATATAACTGACATTGTACAATCTTTTTTGAAGTGGCTGCTGTGATTCAGAAGTTTGCTGAAGTGTTCCACTCTTTTTAAAATCTTTTAGGTTACTCCCAACAGACATTAGACATTTATTATTTGACGTGGGGGGCGGGCACACAGCCAGTTAACGTTAGCTGGTTGTAGCAGTGGACTGAAAAGTTTGACTTTTGTTCTTCAACAATGGGAGAACTCTGTCAACCATTGTTGTCATTTATTTTAACATTAGAACATCAGGAACCTCCAGGTAAGGCAGATTACTATCACTGACTAAAGCATTTCTAAAGAATTTTAATGAGATAATGTCAGTCCCTGGCTTCTCCTGATGAAAGACTGTGCCATTTTGAAGCAATATAAACTCCACAATTTCCATTAGTAGTTTATGGTTTTGATTTAATTAGACAAAGTACTTTATGTTGTTTGAAGTACCTTTACAGTGTACTTTTGGAGAAATCCAGAGTCAAAGTTTACACTACTGAACAAAACTGAAGTTAGTTGTCTATCTTTGAAGCGTAGTTAGTTTATGGTTTCAATTTTACTGGACAAAGTACTTTATGTACTTCATACACAAGTTGTATGACTTGTTTTTACTTCCTTAATTTTTGTCTGTGTGTAAGAGAAAGGGAGAGTGAAGCTAAGATTATGCCTTTAACAGCTCAACAGTTTAGTTATTATTTAGTAAATGTGTGTGGGGGGCCCCATCAAACTGTTGCAATGGAAAAAATACAAAACAAACCACACAGGACTCTTTTAGGTGACCAATCAAGTCAACATCATTAGACTGCTGAACATGTAGCCATGTAATTGGCCCTGATAAAATACCAAATGACAGAGAAATAAGCTTCAAATGTAAACTACATTTGTTTTTGTTTTTTGCCAAAACTATGTGACTAATGAGACAGCTCAAGATGTGACTTGAGTTAGAAATTTCACAATATCAAGTCTTCGCTTAAATAAACTGAAAGTGCCAAAAATCATATGTACTAATAAAGTACTTAGTCTGATAAAATTTAAACCACAACCTACCAAACTGTATAATTATTTTCAATAAAATACATTTTACTGTTTTGACATTTTATTTTTAAATCACAAAAACATAATTGTTTTAATTGCTCATTTAACATTTTCCTTTTCAGTACGTTGTTTTGGCTTTTGATAAGACTATTTTACAAACTGGAAATATCACTGTTTGGTTTAGACAGTTGCAGTAGATGTACCTTAACTGAGAGAACATTGGCACACTTCACATTTAGGAGCGAAGGATTGATTTTAAACTACTTTGGTAGAAACTTTTTTAAATACATGTTCTCTCTCTCTCTTGGAACTAGTCTGAATGTTGCTTGAGTAAAAAAAAATTAAATGCTGTTACTGAATTATTAGAATCCATTTATGTTTTATCACTCAAGATCACTTCAACACCAAATACTACAGATATTATTTCTACCAAAACAAAAAAGTTTGCTCTATAAACAAAATACACAGAAATTCCTCATCAACTTTATTCACCAAAAACAAATGACACATTAAACATCATGAAAAAACAGAAGCAGTATATCTGTTCAACTGAGAAAAGGGTTGTGTCAGAGAGCCTCCACTAGGTGTCACCGTGTGTCAAGATGATGTGAGCTGTTGGAGCTTTAATCATCAGAGGAGAGACTGAGAGCTTCTCCTTGGTCGCTCCTCATCATTCTGCATCCATGAGCCACACATACAATCCTGCATGCAAGGCAAGAATATTTGTATCTTAGCATTCCCTAACACATACTGTCTACTTGTGCTTTTTCCCCAATGTTGTGTGTTTTTCCCCAATTGGTAGTATCATCTCAGAAAGCTTTATCACACACCTTTCACTGGACATCTACTCAGATTTCAGAGCCTCCTGAAGAGCAGCGACTACAACTTCAGGTTGAGGAAACTTGAGCTTACGAGGTGGACCCTTCTTTATCCCAGTCCACAGAGATGTTTCTTGAAAGATGAGACATCATAGAAATAGGTCATTTGTAAAGAACAACATCAAGTGTTTCTTCTTCTGTTAAAAAAATGTTTGAGGGTAATAATGCTTAGTCCAAACAATTTTGCCACAACATATTATGAGCAAATGAAAACAAAGTGGTTAAACAAAAGTAACTTTTTATTTGACTGACTCTGGAGCAAAAAATACTGTCATCATACATTTTAACTAAGGTTGTCAGGGTTAATCACAAATAATTAAGGGCCAACCTGAAGAAACCGCTTATAGCTTCTCATGCGCCATGTTCACACATGGCGTGAAAACAGCTGATGATCTTAGTTTAGCATTCTGTTAATATTCCCTGCTTTTGCTCCGGCACCATGGTTGGAACATATAGGGGAGATGTTTTTTTAACTTTTGAAGATATGCAATAATTATCCTTTGACTGCTCGAACCATAACACAGTTGACACAAGGCAATGTATACTTATTGAGAATGTAAAGTCTCTGGCAGCTGCCCTACTCTCCTGGAAAACAACTCTCTCCTTTTGAATGTTTTAGCAGGATTTAATGAGCAAGAAGAGATAATGGCCAAGTATAGGCTTTGTCTTTCATCTTCTTCACGTACAAAAATCTACACATTCCAGATTTACAGCTAATGTGAAACATTAACAGCTTAAATGAATGGTTGAAAATATGTTTACCAGCTAATTCACAAGTTCAATATGCCCGTATCTTAATTTGAAATAAGCCATGTTGCCGTTCTTTCCACACACATTATTTTGTTAATTGATATTTTCAATCCACTACAACAAATATTTAAGAAATATGAGTATTTCATAGCCTATGCAAATAACTAACCCAAAATTTTACAATGATTTCGTCATTAAACTACATCCTTTTAAAAAGCAAAGGAGGTAGAGCTTTTTCTGTGGCGGCTCCAAACTATGGAAGAGCCTTCCTTTACATGTAAGGGGTGCCCAGACCCTTGAGCAAATTAAAAAAAAAACTTCTGAAAAGTTATCTCTTCTTGCTGGCTTTTGACACTACCTATGTTAGACAACTTGTTCTCGCTGTACAGTTATTGTTCTATTGTTTTCTATGTTTATTGTTTGTGTTATTTGTTGTTGGTGGTTCTTCCCTTCTCTCTTGTTGGTTTTAGTCTAACATACTTTTGGTGTTATTTGTTTGTTCATTGATATGTTTTGTTGTCTCTGTCTCACCTTGTTGCCTCTTTCTTCAATTTGTTTTCTCTCCCCCCTTTTTCTGTCCCCTATTGTCATTTCACCCGAACTGGCCAAGGCAGATGGCTGCACACCTTTGATTCTCGTTGTGTCAGAGATGTCTTCCTGTTAAAAGGGCCTTAATTCTCTCCTCTATTGCCTAGTGCTTGTGCACTGTGTGAACTGTCTGTTAAGCACTCTGTAGCATTTGTTAAGAAAAGTGCTATACAAATAAAGATTATTATTATTTTCATTATTATTATATTAACCACTAAAAAAGGAAAAAAATATATAAATGTGGAACTAGTGACACTGTGACACCACTGATGGTCTTCCCCCAGAGATGCCATGTGGCTGATATATTTTTGGATTTGCCCTTTTTCATCCTCCTCACCTTTGCCTCCATCCCATAGAGTGATCTCGAAGCTGTTCCTGCGAGGTTTCTCAGGGTTGAGGATGACAGTCAGTCCAGACTAAGCAGCCAGGAGGGCAGATTTCACCTCCTCGGCATTTCGCCCATACACTCGTCAGCTCTTACTGTCAGAAATAAACCATCAATCATACGGTGGAAATCTGTAAGGCTACTACATACAATACAATGCATCAATTACAGATTGACCTATGTGGGTTTTCCTATGACTGATGTCAATTTGTAAAAAATCATATTAAAGATGGATGTGATTTCTAATGAGCTGTTGTTAAATTATATTAAACAACTATGTTTTTTTGCTGCCTAATGTTACACACAATGTACAGATGAGTGCTTGCAATGCCCTGTAAGATTAGGTCAAGTATGGTGGAATGTATGGATTTAGCCAGGCTGGTAAAGTGACCAGTAACATGATGACGCAAGTCAGCTGCAGCCCTTTGACCTTTCAGCAGGTCCCGAAGAAGGCCCAGGCCATGTCTTACTCAACCCCAGCAGAGGAAATTTAGACCATCGATACAAAGTTCCTATTTACAGGACAAAAAGGTTTAGAGGCTAGCATTGTTTCCCACAAACCAGCCAATAATAATAGAGAGTTTCAGCTTCACCTCATTGTCTCATAACACGACTTGCACTTAAAAAAAAAATCACCTAAAATATGTATAGAATTTGTTCACACCAGGAAAGCCTCAGAATATTGTAGTTTCTGTATGTAAACTACAGAATGATCTGAGCGGGACAAATTTTTGCCATATAAAATATATTGTGCATTATGTGTAAAATAATGTTATAATACGTCCGCTTGTTTATCTCTAAATGAATAGATGGCGCATGCAGTTTTCAATTTCAGAGGCAGTACATTCAGTAAGCACAGAAGAATAGGTGGGGAAAAAAGTAAAACTTCCACACTTAATTAAGACTTCAAAATTACGAATGTATAAACTGCACAGTAAAGTGTGATGACTCACCAGTGTTCAATAACCACCCTTTGACCATCATGGGATTTCTCTTCGTTTCCTCTGTTCTCCTCCTCCTCCTCCTCCACACATGGCTTCTCTTCCTCTGCTTTGCGTTTCGTCCCTCGTCGGCCTAAATGTTACGAGGTAATCTTCATCACAATTAGGTTACACGCTCAAGATACTAGACCGATAAGCTGTGGTGTCGCGGGAGATGACAGATGAATTAAATCAGGCGGCAAACGCAGTGAAAGGCTTTAAATGACATCTAGTCAATGAAAAAATGTATGAAGCCACTTTGGATTTTCAAGTATTCGCCACAAACCTGCGTCAACACTGCGTCAGCCAAAACATGAGATGACAATCATTGTAAAGAACGTTTAAATACACTGTGCTTGTAAAATTACTCCAGGGAACGTTTTACAGCGCCATTAAAGTAAATGATTGAAGCGTTCGATCGCAGTTAACCTACCTTTTTTCGACGCCATTGCTGTTACAAAAGTTTCGCGCGACTGGGGACTGTACCACTGGAGAGGGGATTGGCAGCACGACGGACGAAACCATTATTAAGAACATTCCTTCACAGTAAATTGAATCCACAATTGCTTTACTATATAAACCATGTTTTTCTTTTCTTTTCTTTTTTTTTATTTTTTATATGCGCACCCACATTTTTAAGATTACAAACCATCATGACACCATTGACAGCTGGCCGTCTGTGGGTTCAGACCTTATTTATAAAAAGACGTTTAAAACATAGTTTCTTTTTTTATCTAATGGTTACATACACTTATCTAATTTTTTTGCTTAAAATGGGACAAAGTACTTGCATTTCCTTCACATATTTTCACATATGACATAATGCATTTCCTCTGTCGACCCATTCATATAAACCTAAATATACATATGTCATATGTAATGTTGACAGTGAGAAATGAAGGTCCCTATAGTGCAGATTAGTGAGCTACAGCTGAGAGTAAGCGGCAAAGCCAAACAAACGAAAGTGAGAAAAACGGAGAGCAACAGATGGATCTATTTGAGTACTCCAGTCATGTTGGACAGAATTAGCAATATCAAATCCTCATGTGTCTCACAGGGAGGGTGGCATTCACATGTTTGGGCACTGAAAATGTCTACAGTACGTCACAAGTAGTGTTTGTGCCAACAAACATGGATTATATATCATCTCAAAGCGAGGTGGTGCAACAAAATAATGAGTGCCAATAATCATGGTTCATTTGTTCTCTAGCAAACTCAAAAATCCACATTTCAACTTGGCTATGAGGTCACATTTACTCATGTTCTTTATGATTCAAACTTTCATTTACTGTGTGCCTTTCGCCGAAATAGACCACACAAATCAAACCTCCATTGTTTCATTTAATCAAAGTCTGTCTGGTAGCCTGTTGCAGTGTATTTTTAACCATATATGAGTGAACCATCGGAGGCGTGAACAGACCATCTCTTCTCGCCCCACTCTTCTTTTTCTTCTGACTGACTCAGGCTGCAGGCTGATGATCACATGTACACATTTCTATGTGTGGGCACGAGCAAGCAACAACAGAAGGCAGATTTTCATTCATAAATTCAGGTCTATTTCTATACGTTTGCAGCCACATCATCTAATCGCCAGATTCATTGCCACTCTCCATCTGATCAATGTGAAATCTGACTTCTAAATGTCTGGTATCCCTGACCTTAAAGGTTCTCTGTGTAATGATTCGGTGAGAATCAACGTAAACTAAAAGGGGGATCCCAAAAGCAGAGACCAGAGGAAAGTAAAAGAAAGTAAAAAAAAGTTCAAAAATGTATTTATAAAAACAAAAACTAAATTTAACCAGTCCATGAACAGATAAACAAAAATGCTGATGCTGGTCTGCTGGCAAGACAGAGCTCAGGAACAGGTATCTAAACAAAGAGAACAAAAAGTCATGGCATTGCCCAAAAACACAAAAAGGAAACTAGGAAAAGTATGAAGCACTTGAGTTAGCTAGACGAGGTGTCGTGGAGTTACCAGACTAGAGAAGAATGATGCGCTGACAAGGAAAAGCAGGAAATCCGGGTATAAGTAGGTCATGGCGAATCAGAGGATTGGAGATAGCTGTGCAGATTGTCCTCCACGCCCAGCCGTGCAGCCAGCCTCCTAAACAGGGTGAAAACTAGTGCTGTGGGGTAAAAGGAAGTTAACCAAAAAAACAGGAAATGAAACAAAAACTAAAACTTCCTCCAGCCAGGAGACAGAACATGATACTCTGTGTGCAGTAACTCTGGTAATCTTAATATACTACCCATGAGGTTGTTTAAGTATATAATATAAAATAAAATGTCTTTGTTTTTCTCTTAGAATAAGCTTTTAACATTCTTAAGGCAAGGGCCTTGCTTTATGGTTTCCACCATCTTTCACTGGCATGTTTCTACAACAGCCCAAATGGACAAACCAGCCAGAGCATGGGCATGGGTTCTGAATTGAAATCTTTCGACACAAAAGAACAATATCTTTTGTGATATGTGAAGGCCATCATAGTTTCCTGGCACATGTAGCAGAGGGAGGGGTAAGTAGAGGAGTCCTCAGTTTGTTACAAACTGCAGCTTAACTATTAGATGTCACTAATTCTTACACAGTGGACCTTTAACCTGCAAAACACTGACAATGCTGGTTCAGTTAATTAAATGTCAGCACATATAATGGATCACATCATACACTTAACAGCCTGCCTTCCATTTACACAGCCGGAAGAGGCAGGTTTTCATTTGCCACATCGGCAGTTATTCACACTCAGTCAGAGTTAGGATCAGGGTTCACTAACACAATACAGTGCTTTGGGGCATCAAGCAGGAGAGGTTTAACTGTCAAATCATGTCTGACATACAGAGACTTCAAATGATGATAAAGACGATGAACTTAATTTGATTTGAAAATAATAAAACAACACCATTCCTTAAAATGTAAAGTTTAAAGTCATGTATTGAAAGTGTACTCTTACAACTAGCATATTTGACATTACATTGGTGGAGTTCTTTGTTTATGTACAGTATATTGCTCAGTGTTACATTTTATGAATCATGAGCGTCTGTTGTTTGAGTCTCTATCCTGTGTGCCAAAAAACAGTATGCGTTAAAAGTGTCCTCTCTTTGAGTGTTCCTTTTTGACATGTTTGAATGTTATCAAGGGTTCACACACTCACTGAGGCTGCTCTTGCCCTTTTGGTAGGACTTTATCCAGTCACTTACACTGAAATTATGGGCTCCTTTTTGATCACTGCATGTCACCAGTATTTCCATTCACATTTATTTAGTCCCAGGATGCCTCTGTCATGCCTTCCTCATTTTCCTTCCTCTTCTGTTTGCTGCACTTTCAGGAGCAGAGGTTCACTGCTTCGGAAGCTCATGTTTCCCTGCACTGGACAATGGGAGCTGGTCAGTGCAACCATGCGGCAAATGAGTGTTCATCAATTATGGATATTAGGGGTCAGTTGCCATATTGACTGCAGCACTGCATTGTCACAATAAGGTTATAGACTTGTGTTCTTTCTCAAGATGAATTCTCAGTAGGGTATGGCAGTGTATTAGTTAATTTCATACCTCTAAAAAGAATTCCTCAGCCTCTTCATTTCCTCTCTGAGCCCTCTGACGTCAGGATGTGAGTCTTGGTCTGTCCTCTGCAAATAAGACGTGCGAAGGTGAACGTCAGCAAACACGCCAATTTCACGCAAACAACCACGTAGGAGCCAAAACCCAGGCTTCGCCAAGAAAAGCATAACCATCTGGGGGAGACTGTGACAGGGAGAGAGGAGCTGAAATGATTGGCGTTTAGACAAAGAGTGACAGAGTATGAAAAGCATGCAAACACAAAAGAGAGGCAAGAATAAATAACAATGAGAGTTGAGGAAGAATGAGTGGGTACAGTATTTGATTATTATTATTGCACATCATCAAAAGTCTGACAACTTCAGAAGAATTCTCTCTACTAATGACCTCTGCACAGGAAAAACACTAAACATGTCCCATGACCACAAAGGCAGCTGCTTTCAGGCATGGACATCTGCAATTAAAAGCAACTTGGAAAAATGAGAAAAAATTTAAATGAGCCATTTTTTAAGGTTTTGATGTGCATTTCTCAAAGTGCTTAATCCTTCAAGAAAAGCTGAGAGAGTGTGTCCATAGTCAAGCTCACTGCTTGCAAAGTGGTTTTACTTTAATTCAACTTGAATTGATGCCAGGAAAGGTTCCTAAAGAGGAAACTGTAGGAGCCATATGATTAAGTTATGTATTTCATAGTAGTCTCAGTTTATGATAGATTATAATTTGGATTTAATATTAGTTTAATGATTTAATTGTGTTTAAAAGTATGAGGTTAAATCCTAATTATTATTTGATTAATGTTTGCATTATATTTGTTGCACTCAAGCATTGGTATGTCATTGGTGTTTCAGTTAAAATGTCACACTTATGGGGTAGAAAATGAGCACCTGTAGCTTTAAGGAAATCAGGGTTGATTGCTGCACAGTGAGATCAGTTAAGTTTTGGACAGCATGAGATCCAGAAGAGCTCACAGTTTGATTTTATCACAGTGATAAAGCTCACAGTGGATAAATATAAACTTTTTTCTTTTTTAATTTTGCTAAATAAATGTGAAACATGAACTGCTGTGGAGGACAAACTTTTTTTGGGAACATGTGTCAACCATAAAGACTAGGCTAATTGGACACTTTAAATTGCCC
Organism: Brachirus orientalis; assembly: GCA_016785285.1. NCBI lineage: Eukaryota > Metazoa > Chordata > Actinopteri > Pleuronectiformes > Soleidae > Brachirus > Brachirus orientalis. The sequence continues at coordinate 381,371 of JAFBJR010000026.1, forward strand.
GTAGGTGTGAATGTGAGAGTGAATGGTTGTCTGTCTCTATGTGGCCCTGTGATGGACTGGCGACCTGTCCAGGGTGAACCCTGCCTCTTGCCCTATGTCAGCTGGAGTTAGGCACCAGCGCCCCCCGCGACCCTCAGTGGAGGATAAAGCGGTAGAAAATGAGTGAGTGAATGAGTGTCAACCATAAAATCCAGATTAAATTGGGCTTTATTGGAAAACCTATAGTAACAAATATAAGTACATGCACATACACAAAGATAAAGAGAGACAGAGAGAGAGAGAGAGAGAGAGAGAGAGAGATGTGCCCTCTCTAACTAAAGAGTTTGACAAAGCTACTATGACATATTAACCTGATATATTATTTCTTGAGGCTGACATTCATCTTTAAATTCACTTAATTTATGTAACTTTTGTACAACATTGTGAAATTTTCCCATGGACAATTTTGCAACACTATTCTCAGCTTTATACTTTCAAACACAAACCTTTTTTGTTATTAAGTAAATGTTTCATGTTATTTTCTGGCCATTTTCTATTAAGCAAGCACTTACTGTATGACTGAAACAACAAAGAAACTCCCACTCACTTGTGTTCAATTATTTCTTTATTTTTTATTTGGTCTCTAAATTAAAAAATACAGAATCTAACAATGTCACAGTATCATGTTCATGTTCTGTCCAGGAAAACATGTAAATGTTTGGGTTTGACAAGGAACATATGGCCTAAATGAATAATACAGGTCACAGTCAGAGCTGGCATTGTGGTCAATACAAGCTGAGTAAACACTCATTCTGTTTACCAAAAACAGACATTTAGATGTTATCAAATACAGCTTTAGTATGTGAGCGGTGGTGAAAACGTGATTGTTGTGATTGGTTTATTGTCTGCACGAGAAAGAAATATACAGATATAAGTCACTGAAATCAGATGAAACCATTGGATCTATTAACATATGTTTGCACAGGGTTGCAATGTATTAAAGTGGAAATTTAGTGTATAAAGGTATTAACACACACACACCCATGCGCACACACACAGTCAGAATGACAATGATTAAAAGTTAAATTCACACAGCCCAACAGTCTGAATCTGGACAAAAACCCTTCTTGGTTTTGGCAGAGATCATCATTTCTCTGCTCATGTCGAGAGTTAGCTCTAATTATTAACCTTGTTCCTCCTTTTTTTTGTTTTGTTTTACATTTTGTCTGATAAATGAAAGACAAGATGTTTTCTTAATGTCTGAGAGGGGAACAGTGTAGAAAACCTGAGGGGAGAAAGGAAGCTTAAAGGTGAAGGTTTAGGGGTCTTTGACAACGATTTAAAAATCTACCTCTCTATCGTCAAAAGCTGCCTTTTTCTAAGTTGTACTCAAAGTAGAGTACAAAGCTAGCTGAAACACAGAGCAGTGGGCGATGGTTGTATGTACAGTGATGGTAAGTGAGTGGTATGTACATGAGTGGGTGCTGGTTTGCTGGCATCTCCACTTCACACAAGATTCTCTTACAATCTGAAGGAAATGAGGAGAACCAGCTACAGATACAGTATAATAATCCTCTCATTCTTTTCTGCCTTCACATGAATATCAAAATCACTGCTCTCACATTGGACGGATTATTTTTTTGTCGCGTCTCTATTTAATGCTTCATTTATTTTATTTCTTGCTTTTCTTTCCGAAACCACTTTCCCTTAATTCTTTTGGAGCCATCCCACTTGTAATCTTGATGAAAACGAATTAGTGAAGGACAATGTTAGCTGTGATGGTGCTAGAAGTAGCTGTTAGATGCATCACAACACCTGCATTGTTCACATCTGTGATATCAAAAACCCCAGCTGTCTGCTTTGTATCTGCCTGTGGAGTCAAGTCACGATACTGAAGGTTTTTGCCCGTTACAGTCAGTTTTCATGATTTCAGATTTGAGTTTTACACGCTGGTGAGCAGCAGCTACTTCAACACTGAAATCCTGACCTGCTCTTCATCACCTTCAACTGATCTCTGCTCTTTATTAAACAGCTCCCTGCTGCCTCACCTGTGTCCTGCATCAGTGTAGTGCCCCCTGCAACTTGAGGAGGTAAGGCTGAAAGGAATCAAGATCCAGGTTTCTATTAGATTTGAAAAGAGCAGTTGGGGAGTTCAAAGGAGGAAAAGGGTGTGAAGGAGAGAGGAGTTCAGCCAAAGAGTAAATGGAGGGAGAATGTCACTATGGAAAGGGATATGAGGTGCAGAAATGATGTGGTGATGAGTGAGCAGGATGATGTAGAGAATGCTGTGTCGTCATAATTTGGGGGGCATTCCAGCTCAAAGCAGCGGATGGAGGAATCTTCGTTGCCGTAGTTGGCCCAGTATTCTTCTGGTTCCAGCTTGGGCAGAGCTACTTCATCCTCAGACAGTTCATACTTGGAGGAGAGGGATTCTACAGCCGTTTTGGGGAGGTACTGAGGCTTGACAGCAGAGAAGGGGAAGGTCTTCACCGTCTCTGTGTTCTTCTGGTGCAAGGCCTTGGACTGAGATACAGGCTTGTTTTTGGAGAACCACCAGCGGGTCTTGGTGCTGAAAGTGGTTGTGGTGGTTCCAGCCAGAGAGCCAGGGTCCGGCAGAGGGCAGAGGGCGAAGTCCAACTCCCGGAGGAATCTGAGGTCCTGGCCACGTCGTTGGGATGGGGAGGTGCACATTAGCTCAGAGGAGGAGATGCGGGCCTTGCGGAACCACTCCCACAGGGGACGAGCTTCACACCCACAGGACCAAGGATTACCATTCAGACGGAGGAACTGAATGCCCTGGGCATCTCTCATTGCCTGGCCTGGCAGCTCAGCAAGGGAGTTGTTGAATAGGTAAAGGATGGTCAAGCGGCCCAGGTCACGGAAAGCACGACGGTTGACCTGCCTGATGCGGTTGTCATGGAGGAGGAGGCGGTCCAGATTGACCAGGCCCCTGAATGCATTTTCAGAAATGGCACGAATGCGATTTCCATGGAGGAAGAGATGGGTGAGGTTGACCAGGTCTGAGAACAGGTCATCTTGCAGAAAGTGGAGCTGATTTTCCTGAAGCAAAGTTGAAGTATAAGAAGATAAAATAATTCAGTAAAGTGGAGAGACAGGTGGAAACATTACAGACGAGATTTGATGGTAAATTAATTATAAGCAGTGTGGTAACATGGGAAAATTGGTTCTGTCGTCAAAGTACAAGCTGCAACTGGCAATGAAAGGTCAATTAGTAACAAATACACAATAAAGTTGAGAAAAACACACTGGCTAACTACAAGTACCAACAATTCCTTACTCATGCTGACATTTATATGGGGGTTTTCCCCAGAATTTAAAGCAGAGATGGTAAAGCAGATGACATAGTTAAAAGGTGACCAAAACAAAATGAATTACACTGAACAGATTGATACATTGGATAGATGGATAGATAGATTTCAATTGTTTTAAAGAGGAAAAACATGTTGGCTAATCTAAGTACACTACTCAACAAAATAAATGAATAGTCTTGTCATTTTATGAAAAAAATAAAGCCCCTCGCTTACTCTGAAATTCAACTAAATTGCATGTACATGTAAAAAATTCCCATTTTAAGAGTACTGTCACTGTAATCGGTGGTGACCTGGATCTGTATTGAATTTCTTTCACTTGGCAGGGACTTTTCAGAATCCTCAGTAACCTAATTTTCACTTTTAAATTGTGTTTTTTTGTGACTTTAAACTAATCCTAACCCTTAACCCCCACATTATTTTATAACTATAGACAACATTCACCTTGCAGGAAGAACTTGGAAATATGTGAACAATTTCCTCTGTGTTGCTTCTGTGAATCCTATTTGGATTTATGTCTATATACAGCATGTGTTTATCAGTGTGTGCTCTTGCTTTACCTGCAGGTAGAGAAACTGCAGACTGTACAACTTGCGAAAGAGGTCATGGGGGAGAGCAGCCAGCTTGCAGCGGTGCATGTGCAGGCTCTGCAGCTTCTCCAATCCCCTGAAAGCTCCACCTTCAAGACGTCGTAGCAAAGGGTTGTCACCTAGATCAAGCTCCTCCAGCACCCTAAGGTTACTGAATGCTCCAGCCTCAATCCATGTGATATTGTTGCCATATAGCCACAGCACCTGAGGAAAGATATTTTCCCAGCATTTTATTTAAAATGTATTAAATAAAATGCATAAAACTGTTTATTTATCAAATATACACCTCTTGGAAATGACTAGCTCTCCTCTTCTGTTTTTTTTACCTGTGTTTCAAATCCAAAAGAGTCTGCGCGAAGCTCTGTAATGCGGTTGTTCTGCAGGAAAACACGTTGAGAATCATAGGGCACACCAGCAGGAACTATGGTGAGGTTCTGGGACTGGCAGCTGACCGTCATGGGCGTAGGGTAACACACACACAGCCTGGGGCATGCAGTCACCCCGCTTGGCTTCACCACCACCAGCCACAGAACCAACCACAGAGACAGTCCACCTGGAGAGAGAGAGGTAGAGAGATAGAGAGAGGGATGGATATGAAAGACATGGTTATTTCTAATGACAGATAAAGTAAAACACGTGAACACATGAGGTCCAGGTTCACAGGGCCATTGATGAAAGTGATTTTATTCCCGTTTGGTGCACATTTTGTGTATGAAAGAGTGACAGACTTTGTGTCAGATTGTGACATCCTAGTCATTCTTGGATGTCTTCCAAAGCTATGGCTGTCTTCAGTGATTCATGTGAACCCTGCTGTGCTCTCACCTGTGACCTGTTGATGATCCCCAGAACTATGGGGTTCTTAAATAATTCACGTCATTCAACAACTTCCACCTGATCCTTTTACAAAGGTCTCAGTTTCTGTTGTGGCACGATTACACAACTATGGAGTTCAGCAATTCAGAACAAAACTCACAAAGGAATCTAAAGAAACAGATGTATGAGACAAAGTCCATGAATCACACGTGCCTCACTGTATTGAATTAACCCGGTTTTCTAGTTCTCAGGCTTTTTTTCCGCAAGCATTTCCGTTGAGCGGCAGGTAACAGGAGCGGCGGCACGCGTAAAGCACGTAAAACGGGTAAATAGAACCGGATCAGTTTCAGTTAATCTAAATATTGCAGTAGCTTCTTAGCAGAGCTCAGATAACTGCACACACATGTATTCACCGCGGGAAGAGTACATGCGTTAATTAATGATGGAGTTCCCATTCATCTGTTGTGCGCAAGATTTTCCAATGGATGACCTCTTCACAAGTCGGACCATTAGCTGAAGCTACGTTGGACAGTGTAAGGACACCTGCGTTCAGGCGAGGACGCATGTAAAGTGTTAATGCGCAAGTTTTACCCCAAAGTCTACCAGTGAGGTGAGAAAAGTTCAAGCGTGTGCATAAATTAGTCCATCTCTCAGTGCGTAAAAGAGATGACATGGAGAACTTGAGCACGGTTTGTTAAACATTAAGCTTTACAGGAAAACCATTGTACATTATAAGGTACTGCCTTATGGATACTGGCGTTCTAAAACTAAAGGATACATTTGATTCATTACAGTCATTTTCAAAAACTGCGGAGTCTTGACATGTAAGCCATGGCCAAAAAAACCACTGTGCGTAAATCACAACAATAATGTATAGGTGCGGCATTTTGGATGCATACCCATAATAACATTGCACTTTGCAATATACATAGCACTAATTAAAAAAATAAAAATGTAGTTCTTACTGAAATCACTTACAACACCAGTGACTTAGAGGCTGTATGGATTAAAAACTACATCTGCTACTACAAGATTGGTTGCTCTCAAGCTGCAGGTGCAGGATGGAGGAAACACTCACTCTTAAAGTTGTGGGCGCTGGAGCTCCTCATGGTCCTACGAATCTCCATCTCGAACCAAAGCCGAAAGCGAGTTAGCCTGCGCGGCGTGGGTGTGCCTGCTTGCTGCTATCTCTGCTCAGGTTCAGCTTTGGTGACCGAGTGGCTGCGGCTTCAGGCAGTGACGTGCAGGAGTCCCGGTCGGCCGTTTATACCCGTGGTCGCTGTGCGCCCACAGCCGTGGGCAGCGGAGGATCCTCTCTACGTCAGGGCGGGAGGAGGGGTGAGAGTGACGGCAGGAAGCGACAGGAAAGGCAGTGTCCGGGCGGTTCTTTGTACTCTCCGTCGGTGAGGGACAAAAGCAAACTTGTTTTTGTTCGAAATTATAGAAGACACACGGTCTGTTGCATTTTCAGAAATATAAAATATAAAAAATTCGAAGTTGAAAAAAAACAAAAACCCTAAACTACATACAGTAGTTGTGTTGTATGAATGGGTGAACAAATGAAAGTCAATGGGTGAACGGCAAAACTGTAGTGTAAAACAGATTTGAGTGGTCATATATATATATATATATAATAATATAATCATTTAACAAAAGGCCCATCTAAGAAAATCTATAGCATTAGAAATAAAGAATAAGTCTATGTTACCTAAAGAATATGTTATTCTCAGTGTAAGAGCTTTTTCTGGTTGGACACTCCCACACCAATGCCCATATATAGAGAAAATCAGCAAGTTTACATTATGGAACACAGGAGTTGATGAACCACTGATGTGTCAATTTGTAAATTCAAATCTGTTACTTTGAGACTTTGGGGTTTGAGATCTTTTGTTTACATTTACATATGTAAATGATAATTTTTGCTATGGACTTTGGTGTGGGAGAGTGAGCAGTGTAAATACTTTAGTGTCCACCACCAAAAGACAGAGACTGATTAGTCTACCTTGATGAGATTTTTTAAGGAGTTTAAATCATTTTTTTCTTCCAGATCCCAGGCTGCTTCACTGAAATGGCAACATGTGTGAGTTGATAATGAAGTCAGTATTCGGAATATGACCATACCTCATGCAGCCATACATAAAACAATTTAACTATCCCTTCAATGGATTTAGATTTTGCAACAAATCAACTGTTTGCTGGAAAAAGACAGAATATTCCCTGTATCATGACTGCAGCTTATTAAGACAATTTTGTGTCCACCGTGGCACATGTACTCTCGAGGGGGTTGGGGGAGGATAGTGGGTGGAAAAACTCATTTGGCATTAAAGCCAGAAATCATCTGTCTCATTTGGTGTAGGCCAGATTGGAAACAAGCCGAGAGCCACCTACTATTCACAACAGATGAACGTGAGAGGGAAACCCAGCGGTGGAGCAAAAATGATCTGGCACAACATATGGACTGGGTCAATTTAAACACTGGTAAAACCTGTGTTTTTCATAATGGTAAAACAGTCTGTTTTTATTTCGCACTTTTCTAGTTTTGATGACCACTCAAAGCTGCTTTACATGACATTTTTGCCTTTCACCTATTCACTCACACATTCATACTAACACACATGTTTCACCCATTCACATGCTGCCGACACCGCTGTCAGGAGCAAAGTGGATTTAATTGCCTTGCCCAAGGACACATTGGCATGTGGACTCGTGGAGCTGGGAATGGAACCCATAACCTTCAACTTGAATGACACCTCGCTCTACCACTGATCTATCACTGCCCCTGCTATTTTATAATGAAAAATAATTCTGTGAAAAAGGTCTATTATGCATGTATCATTACATACACATGTTGTATGAGTTAAGCTCATTGATGGCTTGCTAATGTACAAGGCTAACCTTCAATCACATCATAACAATCCAAATACCCTCTGTATGCATATATATATACACACACACACATATATATATATATACACATATACAATACTATATATACTAATATAGTGCATATATAGATGGGACAGAGAGTTTTATGTACAGTAATCATGGCAGGGTGTGAGGTGAGGTCTTTACTTCTGAGTCCTCTTTTCGTGACACGTGCCGAGGCCTGGCCCACCATGATGTTCATCATCTGTTCCCATGTGAATGCGCACTCACTAAAAACCTGCTCCACTGAAGGTCATCTGCAGCCCCAAGCTGTGAGCAGGGGAGGAGCAGGGCATAAGTTGTATGTCTAAGATCACACTGTTTCTTGGCTGCAGTGAAGTAACCGAGGGGGCTGAAAGCTAAGTAATCAAGCAAGACCAGCTTCTGTGTGGGGGGTGGGGGGGGGTTGCATGGATAAGTTCAAGCTTGTGTGCATCATATATGATTGTGTGTGTTTGTGTGTGTGTGTGTGTTTGCACCTGGTTTGTTGTGGGGACCTATATCTGTTTATACAATCAAGTCATGGGGACTTGTCTTCCTTATGGAGACAAATTACCACCTTTGGTCACCACACATCAGGACAGAAAGTATAGTGACCGGGCCAAGGTGCTGAGTCTTTTTACTGAGTATCCAAATTGCCACAGTGGACAGACTCGAAGTGCGTGTGTGTGTGCGTGTGCGTTTTCTTAAGTGTATGTTTTGAAGTCACCCATCCAAACACATAAAACAGTCATAAAAATACTGCATGTTTCAAGGCATTTGGCTGTTCAGACTACCAGCCCCCCCCCCCTTACATTCTCTAATTAGCTTGCTGTGTCAAAGTGAATCATGGGCACACTGGCATTTGAACTGGTGTAAACACAGCATGTCCAAAGGATCTGTCTTGAGTCTTAAAAAAAATGTGTTGCTGACTCTTTTCATAACCCTCACTCACACAAGTCCACCCATGCTCAGTGCTAAAGACCGTTTGTGTGGAAAATTTTTCATCACACTACAGCGAGGTCAAGATGGAAGAAACTGTGGCTGAACTTTGTGTTGAGAGGGAGTTTAAACACATTAATCACAGTAGTCTATCCCACTCTATTTCTGAAATAATCAGAGATTTTGGGCCTGGAATATTTCCACTCAGATGTTTTCATTTTGTCAACTGAAATGGGACAGTGTTCAGGACATTATTCAGAAGGTACAAATTATGAAGTTGGTCACTCATAAAATAAGGAAATTGGCAGAGCTATTAGAAAACAAGTTGGATATTTTTGATGGCAAAAAGTAAGATTACTAAAACGTATAGCAAAAAGACCATTTTTTCCTGGTATCAGGCTGAAACATGTAGAAACAAATGAATCAGACAAAACGTGGGTGTCATTTGTGACATGAAAGGTCGGCCTTAATTAACAAGATAATGAATCATTTGATATTTAGTTGCTGTGCCAGAGGAGAAGCTTCAGTGTCTAAAGTTCCTTTGTTTAAAAACTTGGAGAGGTAAATAGCAATCTAAGTCAATCTATCAATGTAGCAGCTCAACCTGAAAGAAAAGGGAACATATTAGTAGATACTGTAAATAATATATAGTAAAAATAATATATTACATGTCTAATAGGCTATTTGTGATTGTTGATTTGATTCAGGGTCTGGAAGCTGGTTCACCCTGATGCTGCTGCTGATGGGGTTGTATATGTGTGGCTCTGCAGAGTGATGTCAACTTCTACAACAAAGTAAGAAAAACAACTATTTATGAATGTTTATTACATACCATTTTAATGGGACAAATGTTGTTGTTTATTCTGCCTCTGGTGTTTCCTCATTCCAGATTATTGAGATTTATGATGGCCTTTGCTCACTTCTGTTTCTTTTGTTTGATTTGGTAGCAGTAGTAACAATAATAATATATTTTATTTACAGGCACCTTTCAGGAAACTCAATGTGGGATTACCTGTGGCTCCTCCCAGTGACCCTTTAAGGATAAGTGGCATAATGGATGGATGGAGATATATAAATATCACTGTAACCATTGAGCAATTTGGCAAAACTCATTTTTTTCTGGTGTACCATAATTTTCATAATTTCCATTTTAGAGGTGTTCACCCACCAGCTCCCGACAACAGAGCAGAAACAGCACATTAAACCTCACAACGTGACATATCCCTGTTGCTCCAGTCAAAGATAAGAAATGTAAATTAATTGGCACATCCACAGTGAGCTAATAAAGAAATGTCTGTCATACATGTGTTTATGCAAGTGTGCCTTAGATAATGATGATGCGGATCATCGAAGCGAACATTCTGTCACACATGCTCACACATGCACAGCTTCTATCCATTTAAACAACCTAAACAAAGTATTATTATCCCTAACCTTGACCTAACCACAACTGAAATCTTAGCACCAACATTATCCAGTTTCTCACAAATGAGGTTCTGCCTCACTAGGACAAGGTTTTGTAACTGATCCTGACAAAGTCAGGGTTTATATCAGAAAAAGGTCCTAAAGATTTAATAAACATACACGCACACACATACACACATTCATTTCCTGGAGACATACTCGAACCTTAAGCATAATTACTAGTGTCCTAATCCTATTCTCAGCCTTACTTTAAAACATGCCTTCATCTTAAAATGTAGTCATTTAGATTATGGGAACTTGATTTTTGTCCCCATAAGGAAGACAAGTCCCCATATTGTGACTATGTAAACAGATTTAGGATTTAGTTCCCCACAACATAAGGAATAACAGGTACACACACACACACACGCACACAGACAGAGACTTTGGAGCTGAATCCAGTTTTTCTGGGCTCCTGGTTTTGTGGTGAGAATCAGAGCTAGGCTGTTGTGGAGGAGTGTCCCTGTTATTTCAGGGTTAAACTCTGCCAGAGATTTTCCCAGACACAAGTCTGCCCTCTGTGAGAATGTTTGGTCCCAATAATTCTTTTCATTATTTTACACATTTAAACTTACTTATTCATACATTGCTTCATAGGATAGTTTTGTGCGTAATATAATAAGGACCTGAACCTTCATACATCGTTCTTCATAGATTTATTTCCACTGAGTTGGGGGCAGTGAGAATCACTGAGAAGACAGTGTTAAAGATCGATGCATCAGAAGCTAATGTATGCTGAAGCTTTTGCATCCTTTACTTCCCATAATGCAGCTCACTTCTTTTCCACTAAAATGTATGTAAAAAAGCTAATTTAACTTGGTGCATCCTTGTCCCATTACACACCTTTCCTGAAAACTTCATCAGAATCCATCCATAAATTTTTGAATTTTTTGAGACAGACAAATCAACACTGGCGAAAACGTAACCTCCTTGGTGGAGGTAATTAAAGATTTGGAATAAGGACAAGGTGGAGGAAATGGATGTTTACTTTCAAAATTGTCCCCCCAGCCAATGAGTTCATGCAGCACTGTAGCAACTCAGAACAGGGAACACTTGATTAACTAGATTCCTCACACAGTGTAACAAAATGCATGGCAACTGGCATCTCCAAATTGCATAAAGATACATTTTAACTTTATATTTAATATGTTTTAGGGCAGATGCAATATGCATTTTTTTCAATTTTATTTTTTTAATTTATGTTCTGTGAATTATATGTCATTTGTTTGTTGCCTTGGTTGTGCTGTGTATTGTTGTGCAGGTGTTTTACCCTTAAAAAGCTTCACACAGTGTTGGCTTAGCCTGCTTTACTTTAAGGTCCAGTGTAAAGTGTGTTTGTATAGTGTGTAAAATAACTTTGAAATAAAAGTTGCTCAGTTTTCACGGCCTTAATATAAGCCTTTTATATGTACTTTTTATATGGCCCTGTTTTTCAGAAGCCACTGTCTTGCACTGCCATATTTCTATAGCAGCTCAAATGCATTTTTGGAATTTATAGCAGAAGCTTATTATACAAACAAAGGAGAATGTTGCATTCAAACCATTGTCAAATGAGTTCACATAATGCTGATTAGGCCAATCTGCTTTGTATGTCTCTCTGCGTCTCTCAGTGTAACAGTGATTTGCTTTGTGTTTCTGCCAATATCCCAGCACTGTGTACAAAGTGAAGCACAAGGGCAAGTAAAGTGAGACAACTTCTATGCCCATGAAAAGCTTGAGTGGATTTTACTTCTAAATCCAAATCTTTTAAACTATAGGACTTCACAGTCATGTTTTAGTCACCTTGACAATTTTGGCTTCTCACAAACATGATTGTCTGATATCACAAATGTGTGCTCCACCAACAGAACATAATGTAAATCAAGCATTCCATGAATCACTGCCTGCATGTCCCAAGCCAGAGCTGCTGCTGTTCCAACACCATGCAGCTCCAAAAGACAGATTTACAGCACATAACACATAGCATAACACTGTAGAAAGAAAAATCATGTATCTGGCATAAGAGCTGTCTCTTTCTGTCTCTCTCTGTGTGTTCCTGGTATTACTCATGTTATGAGGACCTAAATCTGTTTAAACAGTCACAATATGGGGACTTGTCTTCCTCATGGGGTCAAAAAACAAGTCCCCTTCAAGGTGAAGACATGTTGTATGATTATGATGAGGTTAGGTTTAGGTTGAGGTTAGGGCCAGGGTGTGTGTTTGGCCAGTAGTAATTATTGTTAAGGTTAGAGTAAGGTAATGAATTTAAGTCAGTGTAATGTCCCATGAAGTCATAGAAACAGACTGTGTGTGTGTGAGAGAGAGAGAGCGCATGTGCCTTCATATTTCTTAGTCCAAGCTTTGAGGATGAGAGTTGAAGTCATGACACAAAAATCAATGGGTATGAGTGTCCAGTGCACCACAAACATCACCCCCTCACTTATGTGTCTCATGTGTCATGTGTAAATTCCCCCTCATTATTTTGTGCCGTGGGAGGCCCACAGTCTGCCATGTTTGTCTTATCTTGTTTTGTGAAAAATGCCAGTTAGATGGAGAAATGGATGATATTTCTCAGCAAAATAAATGGTACATTTTCCGTACTGTTATCACACTTATCAACCCACTTAAGGTGCTTTCACCCTTGCACATACATGTGGTTATAGCACATCTGCTCTATATATGCAGTGCTTTTTCTGACCCACATTATCATACTGCCACAGCACTTTGGGTTTAAATTAGTGTCTTTTGCCCAGCGACACATTGCCATGTACACTAGATAAGGTGGGGATCAAACTCTTCCACTTGGAAGACAACCTGCTCTACCTCCTGAGCAAGTAAACACAAATGGATCCATTGCAAAACAAATCAGAACACCCATCTGTTTTCTACTTCTTTATCCTCCATATATCAAGGGATATTAGACTGGTGGCAGCGTGTCTCAAACAATGGGAGTTTTACTGTATAGATTAAAAGAAATATCTTAGAATTGAATTCACACGTCTGAACTTCCACATGACTTAATTTCTGAACACGCTGGACATAGACAGACACTGTGGGGATAAATTTTGTTTCACTGGTTTTGGGGCACAGCAGGTGAGAATCAGAGCTAGGCTGTTGTGGAGGAGTGTCCTTGTTATTTCGGGGTCAAACTCTGCCAGAGATTTTCCTCCAAACAACTCTGCTCCCTGTGAAACTTCTCAAGCTCAGTAACAACATGACAACTCCTACCCACATGGCTGTAAGCAGCTTCATATAATTTATTTTTCCTTGGGGGCCGTCATAGTGAATCCCTCGTTCATTATATAAGATCTTTCTTCAAACAGGAGCCAGTCCAGGTCCATGTCAGATTCTATTTGGACAGGGGTGTTTGTGTGTGTGTGTTTTGTGATTTGTATTCTCATTTGAACAAGCTGTCAATGAGTTTAACTCATGCAACACGTGTAAGCAAAGCTTGGGCATGTCTTAAATAAACTGGGTGTAATAGACCCTTTTGACAAACGATATATCTCTTGGCATAAAATAGCAGGACAAACACAAGTTTTACCAGTAAGACTTTAACTTGTAGAAGCTGTATTTTTAAAGCTACATACATGTTTACTGTATTTTCTAGATGTGTTCCAATATAGGGATTGAGAAATAATTACACTGTATGGTCATAGCATTGCTAAAACAATGTCTAATGGTGGCCTAAGACTTTTTGCATAGTACTGTTTATCATACTTTGCTCCAAAGTCACAGGATGATTTTTAGTACAGTAAAATAAGACATGAAACTTTTTTTGTTATGCAGTTCAAGACTGATTCGTTGAGGGACATGGGAGAGACAGTATAATTAAGATTGCTTCAGCAGATGCCAAATGCGTACTGACTTCACTTCCCATAATTGAGCACAGTTGCATCTTTTACCAAAGTAAGAACAGGCTGAGTTAACACTGACTCCTTTCAAAGCTAAAGAAGACATCACACAGCCACTAGACTGATCTTGATGTGTAAATTTTGTGGCATGTACCTTTAATTACCTTTACCATTTTTTTTACGAGATGAATGACTCTTAAACTCTAAATATACTTGAGTCCTTAACAATTTCAATGAAATTCATACAAATGAAATGTAACAAATTAAAATAAACTGAAGTCAGTAACTGTTCTACTGCTACTGCTGCAATTAATATTTTAAGCATTTGAATTTTTGCATCTGATGTTTAAGTAACAACAAGTATGTGTTGGAATATGGAAACATATGATAATATATTATTATTATATAATATAATATATATTATTATAACATAAGACAATATGGAAACAGTGAATGAAACACTCAGAGTCAGTTGTGAATTCCATCTTTTAATGTTTATGACAAGATAATCAAATTAATTTATTCCACCGTGAAAAACATTCACTATTCTTCATGTATGTTCACCTCTTTATAAACCTCCCTTCACTCTAAAAAGTAGTACCATATTGTATTTTTAGCACCATATTAGCACCATGCAGATGACCCCAAGAAAGAAAGAAGGAAAGAAGGAAAGAAGGAAAGAAGGAAAGAAGGAAAGAAGGAAAGAAGGAAAGAAGGAAAGAAAGCAGCTGCATCACTACTCAGAGTCCAGCAGAGGGCAGAGCTGTTACCACTTGACCTCCCATTATATTATTAATATATATTATGTTTATTTTTGATCACCTGCCTTTTGTGCTTCCTCATTGCATATTCATGAAGCTAGTGCCTGGAATAAATACTTTGTTCTGTGCTCTGATGGAGAAAGTCAAATAATATAAATACTTTATGTATGTGCATAATATGATAAATATGACTAATAAATGTTTGTTTCATTGCTCATCTTTAAACGTGTCATACTTGCATTACATTCAAAAAGTTAATATTTCAATACTTAACTGAAGTTTCACTTATAAGAAATAAGTGATAATACAATTTAACACGTCAGAAAAATCACAATTAGAATTTACCATTTTTCAGCACCAGTACTTATTATGTTATGTATGTTTGTTTTGTACTGTTTATGTGTTGTTTTTATTGTTTCAAATCTGAGAACCATAATAATGATTGCATCAAATGTGCTACATATTAAGAAAGTCAACGAGTAACCAAGCGTGGAAATACTTCTGGAAACTCTAAAACTGCAGGTGTGTAAAAAAAGATTTTGGTTTGATCGCACAATGGCAAACTGAAATAGGCTCCACGGAGATCAGTCAGAGTGGACTGCAAAGCAGAAGCTCTTGATTCTGATGTTCAACATGGCTGTGAACCCGAAGTCACACTCAACCACAATCTAAAAATACATTTAAATATAAGTTTGCATTTCACTGTGGCAGCTTTGTCTTCGTCTCACTGGGAAGCAGCTCTTCGACAGTGCAGGAAGACATAGATGGGATGAATGAGGGCAAACAGACAGAGCAGCGTCAGGCCGATGTTCAACTGTGGACACACAAGAAACAGAGGCAGACATGGAGAGAATGTTTCAGATGGAGCTAAAGGATTAGAGCTACAGTTACATTAATTCTGTATCATGTACTCACATATAAAGGGTCTCCATCCAGAACATCTCTCACCAGAGAAAAGCAGGGATACTGTAGTGCTGAAACCACAGCAGACAGAGCCAGGACCAGACCAAACAGCTTCCCAAAGTGAAGTGGCGGGAAACTAAACAAAAGGTGTCGACAAGGCGAAGAGAGAGCAAAAAAATATAAATGACATAATTTTAATGTCACTGAAATAGTCCTTTAAATGTATATGACTCTCTAATGTCTCTTTTAAAATCATTATCATCTTATCATCACATATCATCACACTTTAATTTCATTATACTGTGTAATGCACTTGTTTGAGAAATCAGAAGACAAAACACGAAGGATGAGGCAAAGAAGAGAAAAATAAAGAAAAGAAACAAACCAAAGATGGACAAAAAGACGAATATGCATGTGTAAACTTGTGAATGGCTGTGTGTGCAAGTGTGTGGACACTTATTTGAATGTAAGGACAAAGTAACAATTGCTTATCGGTTTGTGGTGTTTGATACTATTATAGATGTTTGTGTACTTGTGTACTCCAGTGTTTGTATTCTGGAGTTATGTTCATGTTTTGTTGAAAATTAGTAGTTATGAGGACTTTAGAACAGCTCTGTGCTGACATAATCAAAATAGTATTAAATATTGTCTTGTTTTAGATAGAATAAAATTCATGAGTGTTGAAAAGAGGGACTCTTTCCCCTTAATCCTGATTGAGTCCACATAACAAAACATATAACTCTTTCCTGATACTCACGCTACACTAATGAAAGCTGCATTGCCTCCATAGAGGAAAGAGCGGTTGAGCACTTGCAGGACGAAGGTGAAGTACTGAAGTGGCAGAAATGGGATGGCGGCACAAACTGAGAACAACACACACTGCAGCACTGTGAGGAAGAGCGAAAGCACCATGGCCTGCAGGTCTGCCTGATGTTCACTCAGTCCTACAAACACACACACACAAAGATTTAATAGTGTCAAAATAATAACAGTCCATTAAGGTTTGAGGTTTTTGTTCACAAAAACCTCAAAATCAAACACAAACACAACAAAAGAGAAAAAGGAGCTCTCCCGCAAGAATGTTGTTATCCCCTACGTTGCCGGCGTGTCCGAAAAACTTAAGAGGATTTTCAACAAACACGACATTCCAATACATTTCAAACCGGACAACACCCTCAGACAGAAACTGGTTGACCCCAAGGACAAAACACCTCACCACAAGAAAACCAACTTGGTATATGCTGTTCAGTGCAGTGAGGAATGTAACGACTTGTACATTGGAGAGACAAAACAACCTCTCCACAAACGCATGGCCCAACACAGAAGACAGACCCACTCAGGACAAGACTCAGCAGTCTATCTACACTTACACCAGACAGGAAATTCGTTCCAGGACAGTAATGTTCAGATTTTGGCCGCCAGGGAGGACAGATGGTTTGAAAGAGGAGTAAAAGAAGCCATC